>JAPDOI010000693.1:0-309806 GCA_029168955.1 Aplectana chamaeleonis | reverse complement strand
TACGGCGTCCGGGGCACTCTTGCATGGGTCCCACACACTTTCTCCGGGGTACCTGGGCACCTTAGATGGGTCCTGCACACTTTCTATGGCGTTTAGCGCACTCTTACATGGGTCCCGTACACTTTCTACGGCGTTCGACGTACTCCTACATGTGCCCCGTACACTTTTATGGCGTTCGGCGCACTCTTACATGGGTCCCACACACTTTTAAGGCATGTTCGGCGCACTCTTACTTTGGGTCCCGCACGCTTTCAATGGCGCCCGGCGCACCCTTACATGGGTCCCGTACACTTTCTATGGCGTTCGGCGCGCTTTTGCATGGGTACCGCACACTTAATATGGCGTCCGGCGCACTCTTGAAGGGAACCCGCCAACTTTCTTATGCGTCCGGCGCACTGTTAAATGGGTCCCGCATACGTCAGGCGGACTGCCTCTGAGGTCCCAAACATTTTTTTTTGACGTCCGGCGCCCTTACATGGGTCCCGCACACTTTCTTCAGCGTCCTGCGCACTGCTGGGGTCCCGCTGCCTTTCTACGACGTCCTGTTCGGTTGTTTCGGGCTTAACCCTTGTAAAACAGAAAAGTCTGCAATTACAGAATGCACACCGTAAACTGACGGACTGACTGACTGACTGACTGACTGACAGACGGACGGACGGACGGACGGACAGGACGGACAGACGGACGGACGGACGGACGGACGGACGGACGGACGGAAAAAGGACGGACGGACAGACGGACGGACGGACGGACAGACGGACAGACAGACACACGGACGCACAGACACACACAGACACACAGACACAAACAGACAGACGGACGGACGGACAGACGGACGGACGAACGAACAGACGGACGGACGACAGACGGACGGACGGACAGACGGAACAGACGGACGGACGGACAGACGACGAACGCACAGACACACGGACGCACGGACGGACGGACGGACGGACGGATGAACGGACAGACAGACGGACACACGCACACAGACGCACGGACGCAGACAGCACGGAACAGACGGACGGACAGACGGACAGACGGAACGAACACGGACGGACAGACGGACAGACGGAGCAGACGAACGGACGGACAGACGGACGAACGAACGAACGGACAGACGAACAGACAGACGGACGGACGAACAGACGAACGAACGGACAGACGAAGCAGACGGGACAGACGGACGGACGGACGGACGAACGAACAGACGGACAGACAGGACGGATTTGACGAACGGACGGACGGAGACGGACAGAACAGACGAACAGACGGACGGACAGACAGACGAACGAACGAACAGACAGACGGACGGACGGACGGACGGACGAACGACGGACGAACAGACAGACAGACGAACGGACGGAACGGACGGACGGACGAACGGACGGACGAACCGCGACAGACAGACGGACGGAACGGACGGACAGACAGACGAACGGACGACGGACGGACGGACGAACGAACGAACAGACAGACGAACGGACGGACGGACAGACGGACGGACAGACGGACAGACAGACAGACGGACAGACGGACAGACGGATGGACGGACAGACAGACGAACAGATGAACGGACGAACGAACGAACGGACGGACGGACGGACGGACAGACGAACCTTGAACAGACAGACAGACGAACGGACGGACGAACAACGAACAGACGGACAGGACAGACAGACGAACGGAACAGACGGACGAACGAACGGAAGGCAGACGAACGGACAGACAGACGGACGGAACGGACGGACAGACGAACGAACCCATGGACGAACGGACGGAGCAGACGGACAGACGGACGGACAGACGGACGAACAGACGGACAGACGGAGACGAACAGACGGACGAACGAACAGACGGACGGACGGACGGACAGATCGGACGGACAGACGGACGGACGGACGGACGAACGGACGGACGGACGGAACGAACGGACGGAGACAGACGAACGGACGGACAGACGGAGCAGACGGACTGAACAGACGACGGCAGACGAACAGACAGACGGACGGACAGACAGACGAACGGACGAACAGACGGACAGACGGACGGACGAACGGACGGACGGACGGACGGACGGACGGACGGACGGACGGACGGACGGACAGACGGACGGACGGACGGACGGACGGACGCACAGACGGACGGACGGACGGACGGATGGACGGACGGACGGACGGACGGACGGACGGACGGACGGACGGACGGACGGACGGAGCAGACGGACGGACGGACGGACGGACGGACAGACGGACGGACGGACACCACTCTCCTTTAATACTATGGAATGATGAGATAGTCAGAAACCTAATGGTGGACTATCTCGCTCAGCACCGAATTTGTGGGCAGACGTGACAGATACTGTTTTTCATCTGATGGATTATGTCCCAAACAATCTCGAGCGATGTTCCAGAAACGGCTACCGGACGCGGCTACAGAGTATTATTTATTGCCATGAATTTAGGTCAATCGCTGCAGCTTTGAGCCAGTTCCTATTCAACATTCACCTTATATTTTGCGGTCCAGAGGTGAAATGTCTCCAAGCAAACTAGGTGCTATCTTAGGGGTGGGGGCCACTTTGTCTGGGTGCACTTGGCCCCGCCCATTTTATCGTGCCGCACTGAATTTGAACACCTACTGGGGTTACCCTCCCCGCACAAATCAGAGTGTTTACGGCACGGAAAAATGGGCGTGGCCCGGTGCGATACAATAGTGCCCCCCCCGCTAAGATATGCAGCACCCCGAACTGATTGGAAATTCGGATATTGTTGGTAGATATTGTTTAGAATACCCAGGGACCTTGATCTCGTGGTTTAACAACTACCCATAGACAGTGGTAAATGTTAGTTTGAATACTCTCATGATATAATGTGGAATGCATTTTTCGTGTGAAAGTACATTGGCATAGATTTGACCTATATAATACTATACAAAAATAGGTCAAGAAAGTTGGTACTGCCGCGAACGGTGGTTTGATTATGCGTACTCGGTCCGTACTTCTTATTCGAATACTCGCGATTTTGGCCGAATATTCGAATTATTCGTATTCGAATCATTCGAATAATTCGATTATTCGGAAGAGTCAAATTTTCGAATAATTCGTTTATTCGAATATTCGGAGAGGTCTATTTTTCGAATAATTCGTTTATTCGAATATTCGGAGAAGTTATTTTTTCGAAAAATTCGTTTATTCGAATATTCGGAGAAGTAAATTTTTCGAATAATTCGTTTATTCGAATATTCGGAGAAGTCAATTTTCCGAATTATTCGTTTATTCGAGTATTCGAGAGAGCAAATTTTTCGAATTATTCGTTTATTCGAATATTCGAAAATTTTTATTCGTTTGATATACTCTAGTGGTCAGGCGGCGCCGCTTTTCAACCCCGAGCGGTGCGGCGAAGATTTGCGTCGAAAACAGAAGGTCGAGCCAGCTTTTCATGATTGAATGATCAAGTGCTTCTCTGGGCCGAATTCCGGTCCGCAGTAGCGTCTCGACACGCTTCGCGGCAGCGCGCTTTCAAGTCGGAAGAGTTTCCAGTTTCGCAGTCGCCGATCTGTTGACTCTAGGTGGGTTTTAGAAACTGGAAACTAAACAGAATTGGAGAAAACTGTATAAAAAAGCCATATCGAGTCGGCTTTGGCGCTGGAAACTCGACTTACTGCGGCCGCAAAGCGTGTCTAGACGCAATCGCGGACCGGAACTTGGCCCAGAGAAGCACATTATACATGTTTATCAGGTGCATGTCTGTTTTACTGTGTACTAACATCAAGGTCGCTTCTACACGTAGAGTTTTGAGCTCGCGAAACTTGATTTTTGATGAGTTTTGACTTTTTCGACACCAATTCGAGTGCTTAATTTTTTTTTACTAAACTCCGAATCCGAATTTTCTCACCTAACTTTTGAACAACGCCCTTCTATATTTCCTATCGAACAACTTATTCTCAACTGAAAGCAGATCTTCTATGAATGACTAATTTTCAAAAAGGTAACCATCATAAGTATAATGATAAATTATAATATTTCGAGTACCATGTTTTTAGAATACGCCGAATGAATGAATAATTCTGACAAAAACTTATGCCAAAAATTCGAGTTGATAAACTTTTTGAATAAAGCTTGTTCTATTATAAAACCACGAAATGAATAAATGTATTCGAATCAGACGTTTTTTAAAAATTCCAAGTGGATGAATTTAGTCGAATAACGCATTTTCTTATATGTGGAATAAAATAACAAACTTGAATGAGGACTCTCAATTTTTTTTCGAATGAATGAAAACTTTTGAAAACTTGTTTCCTATTCCGTTCGAATCCTCGGGGAATTCGTCTCAAGTTAAAATAAAAATTAGAACTTGCTAATTATTCGGGAATAAATACGAAAAACCGACTAGACAGCAGAATCCCGGAAGAATCGATCACTCCATAACAATTTTTTTTCATTTTCCGATCGAACCGAATACCCAAGAAAGCTAAAAATCCAAATTGCCGAATGAATAAAAAAAGAGTTTGAGGCTCCCAAATGAATCAAATATTCAAATAGTTCGAACATTATTCGAATAAATTTTCGATTCGATCCCAGCCAGGTCTCGTGAATACGTATGGTAAAACTTTTTAATCGTATTTTACTCCAAAAATGAATACAAGAAAATGGAAGGGGTGAAATTGGATCTGGGGATTAATTTTCAGGAGAGAATCCTCGAGTTTTGAAGTAGCTGTGTTCGCCAACTGTTCCATGTTAAAAACTGGTAAATTGCTTTCTTAAGTTAAACAGTGAACCTGACTCAAGCCGCGGTGAAATAAAATCCAGTTTCAACTCGGCCAATCTGAATATTACAATTACTTAATTCGATATTAAGATGTCAGGTGCATAGCCCTGTACGTAATACGCAAAAGCGCGTTGCCGCTCCAGTTTGCCGAGGCCCGTTCATAGCATTTGAAGATCGGCGAAAATACTTCTGCGGCGCGGCACGCCGTGCCGCTCCTTTCAGCGGCGGGACTGAAATCGACACCCAAGGCCATTGTTATACCAAAAATTTGCGACCGCGACAGTTGCGGTAAACTGTTACGAATCGTGCCGGGATCAGGCCCGCCAGTAGAAAAATGCTGTCGCAGGAACAGTTTGCAGCACCTGTCGCGGTCGCTGGCTCGAAAGGGGCTGTTATGCCGGAAATGTGGAAACCGTGCGGTAATCGGTCGCGGCTGTCCTCCGCAGTGCAGTGCACTGCTACGGGTGTCAGCGACAGCGAACTAGCCAAATCCGGCATCGTGCCGGGTGTTTCTTGGCTGTGAGCGACAGCGACGGCTGTCCTCAAGCGACAGCGACGTAGCAGTGCTCTGCGACCGCGACAGGCCTGTAGTGGGGTATAACAATGGCTTAAATTCCACAAGTACGCCGTGCAGCGGCGTGTGTGTAATCAACTAGTGAATTATACGCGCTCCGCACCTCTGGAAGCGGCTGGAAACAGGAAGAGCTTTAAATAGGAAAGGCTGAATTTCAGTTTCAGCAAGTCTTGAAAATCGATTTCGCCTGCTTGATTGTAACTTTTCATGACCTAACTGGTCTAAATGGACCCATTTGGCGAAAGGAAGAGCTCTCATTGCTGATTTCAGAAATGTGGAGCACACTACCCTGGCTAAAAAGTTAGAGTGAAATTGTAGAAGAACGTTTCGTTTTTGCTTCGGAAAATAATGCCGCGGAAGTGCCAAAGCCAACGGGCGATTTTGTGTTTCTCCTATTTGAGCCAATGGGCAATCACAGACAGTATAATATGAATTTTATTTGAGATTACTGAAGAACGCCACTTTTTTGAGCATAGAACAGAGAAGTTTTTAGACTAGTCGTTGCGAACAATAATAACACTCTCTTTGGCCAGCGTTGACACCTTTTTGTAGCTCTTGATATCATCAGCGAAATTCTCACACTTTACTCATTTTTATGTACTGTGGTAGCTCAGACATTCGCCGGGTCTGACCCCAGCTCGAACGGGGTCCGTCCCCAGATTTCTGTCGGGTCGGACCCTTTAGCATTGTTCCTCCACGTAGTCCCAAGTGAGACGACATGGGGGGGGAGAATAAACTTTACTTTCTCCCACGTCGTCTGAGTTGGAAAAAGTGAGGGGCAAGAACGGAAAGGGGTCCGATCAGAGATAAACCTCCGGTCGGACCCAATGAGTATCTGAGAGAGCTGAAGTATTCACAGATGTCAAAAAGTATGTGTGATTACACAGCAAAGGTGGGAACCCCAATAGGTGCTTTTTTGAAACTTGACAGGGCGTTTCCAGTGCTGACTTGGAACTTTCTATAACAAGGAGACTCTACCCATGTGAAGGTCTGACGTTGAATTCCGTCTGATATCAAAGGGAAAATGAGCTACAGGTGTGAGGCTCAATCAACAGTTTTTTTTTCTAATCGGAAGAAGTGGCATCAACAGGGCACTACATCTGAAGAATTGAAGCTCAATTATTAAAGGCAGTGGTCACGATGAAAAACGTCATGGAAAAATCTACAAAAATCAGCTTAGATCAAAAACAGCTGAAAAACTGGGAAGGTAGAGCGGTGAAAAACGGACTAGAATAAGAGTTTCTAAGGCCCAAAGATGCCAGTTTGTGCACACGTGCACAGCGTCGCCAAAAAAGATCGCAGTCTCATGCCGAGCAGTCAAAAATCATCGACATTAAGAGGACGAAATAAATGCAAAATTTACATAACCAAAACAGTTGAACAAAGAAAGCAAGCGCTTCGGTCGATGTTTTTGACTAGATGAGTACATAAATATATTGAAATTCAATTTCAAGCCAGCTGATGTTCTTGATAGAAGAGGTCGATGCTGATGATGTGGCGTGGGCTCGTCCACCATCAAATGACAGGAAAGTTCAGGCTTCAAATTTGGCTCAAAACAGTGGTTTTTTCGCGATTTGTTTAATAGGTCCTACTACTCGAGACCCAGAAAAGGGTGTAGAGAGGAAAAGACGACAAGCGTATTTGATCGCGACCACTGCCTTTAAAGGCACAGTCCAACCTCAGAATCGATTTTCTGTTTTCCTGACTATCTTGAAAACGGTCCCACGCTGATTCCAACAATGTCTCTGGAATCGAACAAGACCCCCTAGGAACGAAGTTATGGCCCCTCGAAAATTGAGCTACGGAAGCATGGTGGACGAGTTGTCCGAGGCTTGTAACTTCCGCCTTTTGCAGCCAATGTATGTATGCTAGCTGACCTGAGTAAAGAAAGAAGTTGAGATTGAAGGAAAGAACGGGGCTTTTGATCGGAAACCATCGCTCATCTAGCCACTGTTGAGCTCGAAAGATCGTAAAAGGGGCGTGCCAAAGTGGCTTACAGATGAGGGTGGCTTCCTCCTATATCTCGCTTATTTGGAGGAGTTTTGGCAGGTGCTACATAGGGTGGGTCTACTTCACAATTATGTGGAAATATCAGAATTCGTCCCTGAGATTGGACTGTGCCTTTAAGAACTCCAAGCATGCACGTTTCAGAAAATTTGTTGTTCTTTCAACAGCGATAAAGTCAGAGCTAAATCAATCTTACGAGTTCTTAGACCGAATAAAGGAAAAGATCGAACTCTCAGATGAGTGCGGTCGAATACACGCGACGTGCTTGGCGGAAAGCGGCAAAGAAAACTGTTCCTTCCGGTTTAAACTAAAGACTGCTGCACAATTGACAGCTGTACCATTTTCTGCTGACGTCTGATCACAAAATCAGGTTGGATTGCTAACAACGACTTCTCCTGTTGTTTATGAGACGTCCTCATTGCTCCTCTGTGGTACTAAATGTTCACCTTGTTCAATCTATGCATCTAAGTGGTTTGTCGTGATTTTTCTTTGCGGAGCTCCAAAAATACGCAAAGCTTACGACTCCGTCGAAAACTAAGGGAAAAATATAAGGAGGTCCCTACCCTTGACCGCGCTCTAATTAATGTTCTTCTCAGAAAGGAAACGGCAAGATGCGGTTCGGCTTTGGAGTTCGATTGGAAAGCCGAGCGGATAATTGCAACCAGCTGGCACCTGCTGAGCTTTTGTGAGGTCTGTGCGCAGAGGTTAGCGAGCGGTAAGAAGTCCGAATTGTTCCTCTCCTTAAGTGGGTACGACTCCCTGCCACGCAAGAATTCCATTTGGGAGCAGGTTCGTTTACTGGAAGGCCATTCAGTTTGTTGCTGCGTTCCGCTTCATTTCCCTTCAGCTCAACAAGCTGAGCTAGGTGTAACCGAATTGACTAACTTGTATGATTCTCAAAGCATTAAACCATTTACCGGATTTCCTATATTGGAATTAGGATGTAAACATCTGAAAAAGATGCGTAACTTTCTCTTCTAGATACAGGCTTTTAGGTGTTTTGGATTGTTACTCTCAACTTCTGCCGGAACCTGGAATTTGATTCAAAGTGAGAGAAGTATTGAAAGTATGTACTGCCCAATTTTGAAAACTACATCCTAATTAGTTGTTTTTTGCCTAAAGAAAATAGCCATCCTGATCGAAATGCAGTTCTCAGGATTATTTTTGACGAGAAATCTTATTTTTATCCTTCTGGCTCTGAACGAAGTTGATGCCAGATGGCTGTCGGAGGGCCGGCCTCTTTAGACTGAGTTCGAGGCATTTTATCTCCCATATCTTCACAATAATGCGTTGGTGACCCAACAAACTCTACCTACGTTCTCAGGCGGGCCCAGCCAACTATTCAAACCTAAAAAGCGAGGAGTGGTTTTCAGTGCGTACGATGCCTTTGAAGAAGAGTAGCAAACCCCGTCTCGTAACCCATTAATATGAGAGCAAAAGTCCTCAGATTTTTGTTGAACTCATGAATTTTTCCGATTTTCAAAACTTGTTAGAGCCGTTAATTTGTAGGTCTGGACGTGTTAAGATTCACAATACCAAGAGAAAGGGACCACCTCTTGTAAAGTGCGTATTCATAAGCTGGGCTATGTTCCTCTAGAAACCCCTTAAAAATTTGTTTACAAAATGTTTAGCTATTTTGACTCTCAGGAAAGTTTACGTATTTGACCTGAAGTGTAGAAAACAAAATCAATTAAACATAAAAGTCTGACAGGTGGGGTACGATAAATCTGCTGTCTACCTCCACTGTCTGGCTGCTCGCAAAACTTCATCCCCACAGTCTGATGTGGAGGCGATCCACACCACAGGGGTGAGCAGGGCTGGGCAAGCGTCCCGGTTAACCTTAGGGGGGTGCATATTGGACGTTACAGAGAGGGCAAAGGGGGGTGCCTAAACCGGACAACAAAAAAAACGATGTTCTGTCGAATTTCAGAAGCAAAATAATACACGATTCTCTTCTGCTTCGTCATATCTTCTTCTCCGCTTTTTAAGACAAGTACTTACAGAATTAAAATTATTGATAGATATGCAGTTTGTGTTCCCAATAATTCATAGTTGCTGTCGAAGCTTCTCATCAACAACTCTATGAATAAAAGATCATATATAATGTGTTTGATTGTTTTGATGAAGGAATGAACACTACCCCGTTATCTAGTAGCAAGTAAGGATTGATGAGGTGTAATGTTTCTTTGGTGTAACGTTCAGTGATTACGCTTTTGGTTACCGATTAGTAGCGAAGATACAAAGACAGCGCTCAGACGCGCTATCGTTCACGCTCAGAAAAGGATTGGCGAACTGCTGTATTATGGCAGACTAAAAATACAGATATCACGGTCAATATAATAACTAGCCAATGGAATTTCGTCTATGAGAATGACTTATGAAGAGAGCCGACTGTAAAAATTGAAAACTGCAAGTTCCAGTGAAAGAAGCAAATAATCGTATCTTTCTACTGAAGAAATACCCTGTACATAAAAACCCGAATTTTATCCGGCTTGAATGCCGCAATCCCTGAGTGACTGGGCTTGCCGTGCGATATTGTGTTTGTCCGCAGCTACACAGCACACTCTGGAGTGGACGCGCGCACAATAATAATTAAAAATGTGTTCTATTACAGAACGGGGAAGAGAAAAGGATTGAAACTGGAGTAAATGAAAGAAGGCAGAAATAGGATACTTTCAATGTATCCGTTATAGAAATTCAATGTAAATGAACTGAATTGGAGCAGGGTGAATTTTTCGGACTTGGCAAGGTTCATTCAAATGAACTTTGTTGATTAAAAACAGCATTAACCATGAGAACTAAGAGCATTGGGAGAAAGAGGAGAATATGTCAAACATTTTGGTAACAGAAACTTTGATATTCAATGTGATTTAAGGACCTTAAAACTCGTCCCGGTTTTGTCCCGGTTTTGTCCCGGTTTTCGGGGTAAAACCGGGACGAGATTTAAGGTCCTTAAATCACATTAAAAAACGATCTTGTTGAAGCTGAACTGTTTGCCAGATTCTCCTCTTTCCCACAATATCCTTTGCTCGCATGTTTAATGCTACTTTTGATCAACTAGGTTCGTTTGAATTAAACTTGTCACGGCTAAATACTTACCCCCTGCTCCAACTTTGTTTGTTTACATTACATTTCTGAAATAGGTACATAAAGAGTTGACAATTTTCATCATCTTCAATTTCCTTCGGTTTCAATCGTTTTCTCTTTTCCGTTCTGAAATAAAATACATTTTTTTATTAATATTGTGTGCGCGTCCACTCCCGTGTGCTCTGTGTAGCTGCGTACACACACCATATCGCACGGCGAGCCGAGCCTCTAAGGTATTGTGGCATTCTACGTGGATAAAAATCGGGTTTTCCACTCCCTACGCATCTCATCAATCCCTAAATGGTTCCACAACTCAAAATAACTCTGAAAAGTTCTTCATCAGAACGATCAAACACGGACTAATCCTTCATACATAGGTTCAGGAAAACATTCGATAGAAAACATTAATTACTGCAGTAAAAGTAGCTCTTGTTTGTAATTGCTGAATTGTAATGAATAAAAAATTGTTTTATTTCTTGTCACAACCTACCTTCTTATTAAAAATTTTCTTCATAAGATTGTTTGGAAGTTTAAAAATTACACTACCTTTTTTGTTGACATTTTCGGAATTTTCTTTACTCAGTGCTTTTTTTAAACTCTGGTTTATCAAAATAAGGAAGTCAAGATCATGACTGTTGTGCTCGACTTCTCGGAAAACAGCCGATTTCGATTTCCCATAGGTGGGTGCCTGAAAATTACCGAGCTAAGGGGGGTGCATATTGAAAATCGCCCTGCCGGGACGTGTGCCCAGCCCTGAGGGTGAGTTCGAAAAAGTACTGAGCATGGAGGTAGGCAATTTCGAGGAAAAGTAGTTTTCTGATCTTTACAGAAATGGTTTAGGAACGATTTGCAGCCTTTCGAAAGCGATATTTTAACATTTTTTCTGAACAAGTCTTCGGACTTCAAATAATCAGGTGTAAGAACAAACTTCTTTCTGGTAGATGCTGTCCACAAGGCGTTTAATTCGAAGCGTCTCACTATTACTATTCACAACCCGAGTTTGAAACCCATAGCTCCTCATTTAAAAGCAGTGTTCACGATAAAAAATGTGTTTCAGTTTCCACTTGGAGATGGGTAGTGGAGGGACACACTGTAACGTTGACGTTGAAAGAACGCTTGAAAACGAGCCAGGAAAAGCTCCAAAAGAGCCCGTAGTTGCCACTTCGAGCGCAAGGCAAACCCCAAAGCGCAACCCACGCCCACCGACGTGAACAAATGAATGCTCAAGATCGTGAGATGAGCGATGATTTCCAATCATTAGCCCCGTTCTTCCCTTCATTCTCAGCTTCTCTCTTTACTCAGGTCAGCTCGCATAGATCGGCTGCAAAAGACGGAAGTTACAAGCCTCGGACAACTCGTCCACCAGGTTTCCTTAGCTCAATCTTTGAGGGACCATAACTCCGTTCCCAGAAGGTCTTGTACGACTTCAGAGATATCATTGGAATCAGCATGGGGCTCTTTTCAAGATAGGCAAAAAAACGGTACAACGATTTATATCGTGAACACTGCCTTTAACCGAAGCCACTGGGATGCCTAAAATCGTACAATGGGATTCGCACCCCTAAAACCGGTATCATACCATTTAGGAAAATTTCGGTGAACCTTTTTTGATAGATTGCGTGATATTTTCCAGTACAACTTTTGTTGAGAACCACTCGCCACCTCATATCAGCAGAGAAGAAACAGATCAATGTGCCATTTCCAGCGTCAAAGTTGCCCAAAATTTCTACCGGAGTGCTTCCACGTATCAGAAAAAAACAGTTTCTCGTTTGTCCTGCCTGTAGGGAGTTTATTTCAAAGCTTTTTACGAGTAATATTCACAGCCCGAGTTTGAGGCTCCTAGCACTTGATTGAACCGAGAACGAGCCAGCTAATAAAGGGAATAGTGATGGATTTTCTCTCTTGGATATTTTTCAAAATGAAAATGTAGAAAAGGAAGTAGAAAAAGGAAACGAAAAAATCTAATTTTATACGGGAAGGTTGGCTGCAGTGACGAACCACCCGCTGGGGTGGGCGCACTCTCCACCGACCGATCCCAGTGCCACGCCTGACCCTGTTCCCGAGTATGACAGCCAATGGAGAGTCTCAAGAACTATGGCTCTCCCTGCGTCACTGCGAGTACTGTGCTTATCTGAGCCAAATTCCGGTCCGCAATTGCGTCTCGACACGCTTTGCGGCCGCACGCGCTCGAGTCAGTCGAGTTTCCAGCGCCAAAGCCGACTCGATATGGCTTCTTTATACAGTTTTCTCCAATTTTAATTACTTTTCAGTTTCTAAAACCCACCTAGAGTCAACAGATCGGCCGCTGCTGCGCTGGAAACTCTTCCGACTCAAATGCGCGCGGCCGCAAAGCGTGTCGAGACGCAATTGCGGACCGGAATTTGACCCAGAAAAGCACAGTAGACAATCACGTCACGCACCCAGTTCCTGCTGTACAGTGGTCAAGGAAACCAGTGGCTGTATTCATCAAACTACGGGAGCCTCCCGGGAGGGTCCAAAGTCCGCCAATCCCATACATCGACTGGTTCTATAAACCTTCCCGGGAGGCTCCCGTAGTTTCATGAATAAGGACACAGAATCCTAGCCGTGTCCGCTTTCCGGTTCTTTTTTTGTGTGTATTTGATACCGGTTTTACGCACTCTTTGCTAGGAACACTTTTGCTACTCGTTGATAATGAAAATATCTGCACAGCGTGGCAGTTAGTTAGATAAATATAATATCTCAGAGAACCCGGAATCGTCTCATTTACAGCTTTCGCCATTTTTTTTCAAATGAACTGTTTGACAATCCGTGCGGCTGCTATTTTACCTTATGCTCCGATTTAAGTTTGTCTAGAGTGCTTGAAGGTGTAACTCTTAGAAAAATCCAATATTCTGGGTGACGGTCTCAGAAAAATGAAAACATGTTATATGTCATATAAATTGTAAAGATACTTGAGACATTCCAAGTATATTACCTTTTATATCGCATGTAACCTACACTATATTACATGTAATATACACTTATATTACATGTAATATACACTTATATTACATGTAACATACACTTATATTTCATGTAACTTATTTAAAGCTGCAAGTTGAAGCTCGATGCTTTAAGGGTTGGAGCTGGAAGTTCCAAGCCACCGCTTCAGAAAAGAATCAGCGAGCTTTAAGCTCTTTTGAACACCCCAAGAGCTTAAAGCTAGCCGCTTCATGATTGAAGCAGGAAGCTTGAATCCCACAGCTTCATACAAGAAGCAGTGGGCTTAGGCTTTGCTCAAAAATATTGTATGTCGCTCCTCTAATCCTCCACACGATTAAAACGGACCATGAGGAGCGAGATCAACGACTCGGCCAGGGCAGTGACCACTGTCGAAAGACAATACAATGGGCCTGCGCTCATGGCTAACGTATGAGGCGGCCCGTATGCTGTGCAGGTTTGCAGAAAGTGGTCAGCATGGGCCCTCAGTTGCTAGAGATATTTGAATTATGTTACACTTATACTACATGTAATTTACTTGAGTAGAGATAATTCACATGTAACTTACATTGACTGAGATGTATTAGGTCTAGAAGTTAATTTCCGCGTTTTTGTTGTTATTGATATTTTGTAAAAAATAAAATTATTTTTATATAACGAATTTTATGTTATAATGCTCACTGTATTATCAGCTTTCTATTGATATATAACTTGCTTCACGTACCTTATAAAAAAGTATTATTTTAGTTTCAGAATATGTCAACTTTTGTGCCGGAAAAACGCCATTTGCGGGAAGCTCTCCTTTTCCTTTTTCATCTCAAGAAGAAAGCCACTGACGCGCACCAAATGCTTGCCCAAGCTTACGGGGATGCTGCTCCATCCATAAGAACCTGCCAAGAATGGTTTCAGCGTTTCAAATCGGGTGATTTTGACGTTAAGGACAAAGATCGACCAGGACAGCCAAAAAAGTTCGAAGACGAAGAACTTCAGGCTTTGTTGGATCAAGATTCGGCTCAAACGCAAGAACAGCTCGCGGCATCTCTCGGCGTCACCCAAAAGCAATTTCTATTCGATTGAAGGCAATGGGGAAGATTCAAAAGGAAGGAAAATGGATCCCCTATGAGCTCTCAGAACGCAACAAAGAGCAGAGAAAAACAACTTCACAAATCTTGTTGGACCGATTCCAAAGAAAGTCTTTTTACACCGCATCATAACTGGCGATGAAAAGTGGGTGTACTACGACAATCCGAAGCGAAGAAAATCGTGGGTTAGTCCTGGTGAAACAACAACTTCGACCGCAAAACCAAACATCCACGGGAAGAAGGTCTTACTGTGCATATGGTGGGATCAACGCGGTATACTGTACTATGAACTTCTTCAACCTGGCGAAACAGTTACTGCGAATCGCTATCAACATCAACTAGCGCAATTGCGGCATGAAATCGAAGCAAAGAGACCAGAATGGGCGAGTCGACACGAAAAAGTCATATTGCTTCATGATAACGCTCGACCTCATGTTGCTCGAACGGTAAAGGATACGCTAAAAGAGTTCAAATGGGAAGTCTTACCGCACCCGCCGTACTCTCCAGACATCGCCCCGTCGGATTATCACCTTTTCCGGTCAATGGCGCATGGTCTAGCGGAGCAGCGCTTTCAAGATCGTCAAGATGTCAAAAAATGGCTCGATGAATGGGTGGAGGCCAAACCAGAAAAATTTTATTATGATGGAATCCATAAGTTACCCAAACTCTGGGAAATGGTTGTTATTAATGACGGAAAGTATTTTGAATAAAAATTTTGTTTAAGTATGTCCAGTTTTCAATAGTGTAAAAAGCGTAAAAAAACGCGGAAATTAACTTCTAGACCTAATATTACAAGTATATTGTAATCGACTCTTATGTTACAAGTATTATGTTTTCACCATCAAAAACATATTACGTGTGACATTTGGCCTGAGAGCGAGGGACCGATATATTACATGTAACATACATCGGTCGAGATAATTTGCAAGTAATATACATTGGCCAATTTATATTACATGTATGTTAATTCAAGCCTTTTATTTTACATGTAATATGTTTTCATTTTTCTGAGATTGTGGGCCAGCAGAGTGATGTGGTAGCGAGCTAGTACGAAAGGCAGGGTTCACAAGAGCTAAGAATGGTGACTCACCATTGTACTGGCCTTTTCTAGAAAAAAAGAAAAACGTAAATTAGACATGACCATTTCTTCAATGGCTGCATACAATTCGTTTTATAACGATACCGTCACTTTTCCTATTTTCAAGGACTCGCGTTTACATATAGTTCAACTCCGCAAAGTGCACGCTTATTGCGAAAGCGTGCTGCGGCGCGGTTGCGAGTATCCTCAGACAGGGATGTGGGATCACCCGGGCGAGGGGATCACCCGGGCACCAAGGGCAAAAACCGCCCGGGTGATCCCACATCCCTGTCTAAGAATACTCGCAACCGCGCCGCAGCACTCTTTCGCAATCACCGTGCACTTTGCGGACTGAACGGCAATGCGGAGTTGAACTGTACTTCTACTATTTTCCCTGGATTCGAAAGCTGAAACCCCACTCCAATCAAACTGGAGAACGGCATTGATTGGTTTTCTGAGCAGAAACACGATTTCGCACCGTTTAATGAAAATGGGTCCCATTTTATAAAAATTCTATCTCATAGCGCAAACCATACATATTCAATGAACAATAAAAGATTCAATGGCCAGTCCAGGGATGAGCGGAATAAAACCTAAATTTCGGGAATCGGGTTTCGACACAAACCTTTTCTGTAGGGTTCCAGAAATCGGGAGCGAAACGCCCAAAGCGTGCGACTATGCGGATTTAGGAACGCGAAACGCAAAAAAGTTTTGAATTTGTTGATAGGCTGCTCCTATATCAATAGATTCGAAATTTTCGCGTTCCGCAGCACTTCGGAAAGTGGAATGCTAAAGGCAAAAACCGCTCTTAACTGCGGGTCTCGGAACCCAAAATGTAGAATTCCGCTCATCTCTGTTCGGTACTTCTGCGGCCCTTCTGCCACCGCCTTACGGTTAATCTGATGACTGACAGAAGACAGTCCTAAAACAGTTCGCGGCACATTCAAAAATCACCTTTTAAGTAAAGGTCTGTTAGAACAAAATTTCAAAAACTCCCTTCTGGGCATTTCATCTTGAACTGCTCTTGAAAAGTAAGGAGTGAGCTTTCACGGAGAAACTTCCTACACTCACTGGTTCTTGCGGTCTTCTCATGCGGAGATGCCATCAACGAACAGTGGCTCACCTACCCAAAACCAGCGTCGCACAAAACGCGTGTTTTGGAAAGAGTCTCAACACAGCGTTCTCTGCTCAGCAATCGTTCATTGGCTCCACACTAGTGGGTGGTGCAATGATGATATCAAAGTGGGAATCGATGAGTGAGTGTCCGATGATCCCCAGGAATAGCCGACTGCCGGCCGACACTCCGCGGGAAGGCAATAAAGCCTCTCTATCCGCGGGAAGTGCTCAGATAGAGACATCACACTTCCCGCGGTACCACTAGCCGGCGTCCCGTGACCCCTCCCGCGAAAGGCCAATAAATCGGTCGCGGGCAGTCGGAAGCGCCATTTCGTTGACTGGCCGTACACAGTGAACAAGCACTCTGCGGCCCTTCTGCCACCGCCTTACGGCTAATCTGATGACTGACAGAAAACAGTCTTAAAACAGTTCGCGGCACATTCAAAAATCACCCTTTAAGTAAAGGTCTGCTGAACCAAAATTTCAAAAATCCGCTTCTGGGGATTTTGCTCTTGACAAGTAAGGAGTGAGCTTATACGGGGAAGCTTCCTACACTCACTGGTCCTTGCAGTCTTCCCATTCGCAGATGCCATTAACGGACAGTGGTTCACCAGCCCAAGACCAGCGTCGCACACAGCGCGTGCTTTGGAAAGAGTCTCAACACAGCGTTCTCTGCTTAGCAATCGTTCATTGGCTCCACTCTAGTGGGTGGTGCAATGATGATATCAAAGTGGGAATCGATGAGTGAGTGTTCGATTACCCCCAGAAATAGCCGACTGCCGACCGACACTGGGAAGCCTCTCTCTCCGCGGGAAGTGGGGCGCCGTGCCACGCCCACAAAATTGGAGCCGCGCGAAGTCGACTATGCCCGACTTGGCCGGCGGGAAGTGGGCTGTGTTTATCTGAGTTCATCATACTAAAATAATTGCGCGAACTCTATGTAGCAGGGGTGTGCGTTAATAAAAATTTAATTTTTCGTTAAGCGTTCATCGTTAATTCTAGGGAAAAAGCCGCGTTAACCCTTTACTGCGTTAACACGTTAAATTTGGATTTTGTTAACAACTTTTAAAACATTACCTGTAAACAAACATTACAACATTACCTTTTAAACACAAACATACTTTTAAAACAAACAAAATCGATAAATCATCGGAGGTCCCGGAAAAAGTAAAATATACCTTCAATTGACGTCAGCAGGACGTCGTGGAAAATGGGTGGGGCTCTAGATGACCTAGCCAGGACTTCGTGGAAAAGGAGTAGGCCTTCAGATGATGCCATGGAAAGTAGGTAGAGCTTATGATGACGTCAACAGGGAGTCATGATAAGTAGGTAGTGCTTTAGATGAAGACGTTGCGGAAAGTGGGTGGGCGCTAAGATGAAGTCAGCAGGACGTCGTGAAAAAATGGTTAGCGCTTCATGAGGGCGTGCGCCCATAGAGTGGCAGTAGCGCTTTATGTAGAGCGTGCGAAGCGTGGTAGAAACTGAGTAGCGTTCCATGTGCAGAGTGCGCCGTGTAAGGAGTGATAAGAACATGTGAAGGATGCAATGCAACCTGGAAAATTGTGAACAGGATGCCGTAGAAAGTGGACCGGATTCCAGAAGGAGTGTCTGGAACGTGTTGGCAAGTGCTGTGCTACACTGGATGGCAAACGTAGAACGATTTGTGATAATTTCAGTTGGCCTGAAGACGATATTACATATCGAAACGTTGCGAATAAACTCATATGTAGAGTCTTCATCCTCACAACAAATAAGCGTAGAATGATATCCTTGAAACCTTGCTCAAAAGCTCTATAACCTGCGGCTTTCGCCGCACTTCGGTTTGGTTTTGTATGTGTGCACACTTGACGCAGATTTTATTCCGTTCCTCGGCTCAGTCTGTAGTGCGATCCACCAAATTTGGTAACCTGGCCTTATATCCCGGCTCCCAACCCTCGTTTGGTGCCTTACTCGAGGTAGATTAGATCTCCCATTTCTTTTTAGGAACACGAAATGGAATTCTTCGATATTGAGAAGAATTAACTAAAATAGATAAACAATAGATAAACGAAGGGGCCTCCTAAACAGGTAGCAGCGACCGTTTATCCATATGTGTTTCATCACGTTTGCTGCACTGCTGAACAGGTCATGCATGACGTGTTTAGCTGTGAGTACAGCCTTTTTCTTCACCAAAACCGCAAAGCGCTCTGCAGAGTAGAACCGCGGCGTGTCTCGCTGCGGCAGGGAAATTATGGAGAATAGGGGACGCCACGCAGCGGACAAGGTCGGCATCGTGTCGTGCGACAGCGGGGCGGGGACCTCGCAGTGTTTTTGCGGCTGCGACAACAGCGTCTCCCTGAGCGACGCCGTCAGCGAGAAGCGGCAGAAAATGCTCTCAAGCATTTCCATCGCCAGCATGGAATGCTGCCGTCGATCGATTGATGCCCCTTTTTCATAATTTCTCTATAAATTCGATCTTCTGAAGACCTTTTGCCGTTTTATTCCAACTTTGGTTTTTCGGTTTTTAGTTTTACTAGTTTTTTTTTGTTCCAACGTGTGACAGTTGCGATTTATGCGACTACCGCAAACCGTCTGCTATTTTCGGTGCTTCGAAAAATATAATACAGGCATAATCACTTTACTGGACGTAAAATCCATGTTCTCTTCACAGCCTTTTGGGCGTACTATTTTTCAAAAAATATTTCCTGAACTCTTGAAGCATATCAAATCAGTAAGAGCTCTTCATAGCAAAATGTGAAGTCGAATGAATGAGAGCGAATGTATTTGTAAAAAGAGCTACCCTAGCGAGATCAGCGCTGCAATTCCGCGAAGCCTTCGTGCCAAATGCAGCGTCAGGTTTAGATCACGCCCTTAAGGGTTCTGCAGAGTTGCACCGACCGGCGACTGGTCGCCGAGCGTCATACTTGACGCGGCGACAAAAATGTTTCCAAACATTATCGTTGCCGCGTCGGTTGCCGCTCGCTGGCAGTGACGCAGGATCGTCGCAGCATCAAAACACTCTGTGGTGCCCCCTCGTAGCCCTTCACGCCAGGTCAGTCGCCCTAGTCGCTGAATCTAATCGATATTTCATCACCCACCACTGCTCGTCGCTTTGAGCAACGCCGCGACTTCAACTCTGCAGACCCCTTTGGCCTCTCGATCGGCGGCGTGCGGCTGGTCCTCGCAACTCTGCACAGCCGTTAAAGGCAGTGTTCACGATGAAAATCGTTTTTCTGTTTTTCCGCCTATCTTGAAAACGGCCCTGTGCTGATTCCAATGGTGTCTCTGAAATCATACAAGACCTTCTGTAAACGCAGGTAGGGTCCCTCAAAGATTGAGCTATGGAAACATGGTGGACGAGTTGTCCGAGACTTGTAACTTCCGTCTTTTGCAGCCGATCTATGCGAGCTGACCTGAGTAAAGAGAGAAGCTGAGAATGAAGGGAAGAACGGGGCTAATGATTGAAAATCATCGCTCATCTCACGATCTCGAGCATTCATTTGTTCACGTCGGTGGGCGTGTGATGCGCTTTTGGGGTTTTCAATGCGCTCGAAGTTGCAACTTCGGGCTCTTTTGGGGCTCTTCCTGGCTCGTTTTCATGCGTTCTTTCTACGTTAACGTTACAGTAAGCCCCTCCACTACCCAATCCTAGTGGAATTTCAAAAACTTTTTTCATCGTGAACACTGCCTTTAAGTGAAGACTGTCGGGCTATTGACCTGCAGTTAGCTCAATACGTGTTGAATACGCACAAAGTTGGGACGTGGGAGAATGATGAAACTGGCAGAACACATTCGAACACGTATGGATAAACGGTCGCTGCTGTCTGTTAAGGTTTTCTGACAATGGAATGTTAAATTGAGGTCTGCAATATATTTCACAGCAAGCAAAAATGTTTCGAAGTGCACGGCCCCAGTTTTGAAATTTGCCATTGAAGCATATCAATCAGTGCCGTAATTCCACCGTAATTAACGAACCCAAATTAACGTGATTTTAGAACTTTTTCGTTAAGCGTTTATCGTTAATTTTCCAAAAAAACCGCGTTAACCCTTTAATGCGTTACCACGTTAACGTTTTAACGCACAGCCCTGCTATGTAGCTTGGACCAATGGTAGAGCTGAGTGCGTCGAGAACACACCATCGCAAAGACATGGGAGGACCAATGTGAAAGATTCCACCAAGTTTCACCACTCGTCTGTCGCTATACGATCCGATCTGGGGTGTGGGTTTAAAGGCAGCAGACGCGCTCGAAAACATTCGTTGTGCCAACTACTTTCCTGAAGTCGCATGGCTCCTAGTAGACTGCTCACGCCGTTGGAAGCGTCAAAAACGAGTCAAAACTACTGAGTTTCAGCAATGCAAATCGAAAAATTTCTGCAAGCCCGCCCCTGAGCTTCTGCAACCCCGCCTTAAAATACAAACTCGTCCAGATTGATAGTACTAATACGATCCCTTTGGCTGGTTTTTGATGCTTCCAACAGGGTGAACTTTACAGTTTAGGCTGTAAGAGTATATCGGCTTCTCTATCTCAACCGTTTTGTTGCTAATATTCGCTGTTTCGACCGCGCGCCGTAAAACTCGTCCACTTTCACCTGATAACAAAATAACCGTTATTCCTCTATTTGCACACAGTTTTCGTTCGTTTTTTCATCAGTTCCTAATACAACCAGCTCCAAACCTTTAATTTATTTCATAAAATCGATGCCATTTTCGAGCGTGTCTGCAGCCTTTAATTGAAAAAACGCTAAACTTTCTATCCAATGTTTTACCGAGGCGGTTTTTTCGGTCAATCCGGTGAAAACTGTCACTTCGGTGAAGAATTTTAGACCTCGACTTAGCTGGACATCCAACGCAAGAATACAACTTTTAAAGTACAGTTTACCGCGATGTTAAAGGCAGTGTCCACGATAAATTTCGTCCACGGTCTTAAGCCGGAAATCGAAAGTTCAGGGTCTCATTGGAGCACTGGGGTCGAAAGAACGAACGAAAACGAGCCCGAAAGAGCTCCATACGGCTCCGAAGTCCGCTCGCTCTAGCCATTCTGCTCGCTGTCGAGTTTTCCTAGGAACAGTCTGGTCCGCTTTTACATTTATCATTGGAGCACGAGCGCGGCTGAGTTTTAGCATTGGGGCGCATTCGCACACGGTGTCTACTTCAGGTTCATGCCCGCGCAACTGATCCACCGTTGAAATTTGGTTTTAAAGGCAGTGGTCGCGATCAAATATGTTCGTCGTCTTTTTCCCTCTGAACCCTTTTCTGGGTCTCGAGTAGTAGGATCTATAAGAAAAAATCGCGAAAAAACCGCTGTTTTGGGCCAAATTTGAAGCCTGAACTTTCTTGTCTTTTGATGGTGGACGAGCCCACTCCACATCATCGGCATCGATGACCTCTTATATCAAGAACATCAGCTGCCTTGAAAATGAATTTCAATCAATGAACCTTCGGATTTATGTACACATCTAATCAAAAACATTGACTGGAGTGCTTTCTTTCATTGCTCAACTGCATTTATTAGGTAAACTAGCATTTATTTCTTCCTCTGAATGTCGATGATTTTTGACTGCTCGGCATGAGACGGCGATCTTTTTCGTCATCGCTGTGCACGTGTGCACGAACTGGCATTTTTGGGCCTTAGAATCTCTATTTCTAGCTCTTTTTCAACCTCGCTACCTTCATAGTTTTTCAGCTGTGTTTGATCTAAGCTGATTTTTGTAATTTTTTCGATAACGTTTTTCATCGTGACCACTGCCTTTAAAGAAGAAGAGCTGATTTTGGATGTTTTGGCAGCGTTTTTCATCATTCTTTCTTCACTAATGAAACAGCCAGACTCTAAACCTTCGTTTTTTGGTGGAAACTCGAAAACGATTTTATCTTGGACACTGCTTTTAAAAGGACATGGTGCGGTTGCGGTCACACACTAAAACAAAGGTGGAAAACCTGGCTCTTTGCCAGATTTTATTATCGATCGACAGCACAGCCGATTTTCTGGGTGAGTAATGGTTTTTATTCATTTTTCTTGTTTGTTTAGGCATTATTTTTTGTTTCTGACTGTTTGAATATTGCGAATAGGGGCTATTCTTAGTGCGTGAATGTAATTAGCCTTTTGTTCAAACTTCGAAGTGCCTTTTTTCGAAATTCTGTTTTGAAATTCAAAAAAAACTTCAAATTCCTCTTGCACACTAAGAGAAGCCCCTATTCGTAATATTATAAGAGTCAGAAACAAAAATGAAGTGAAATAAACAAGATAAAGAAAACCTGCAACTCACCCAGAAAGTCAGCTATGCTGCCCATCGATGATGAAATCTGGCAAAGAGCCAGGTTTTCCACCGTAGTTTTAGTGTGTGACCGCAACCGTGTGACCGCAGCGGTAAACTGTATATTCGTATTGCAGACTAAAACCAAGCAGCGGAATATAAATTTCATAGAAGAATTCGTATTTGGAGTGGATGAGACGTGAGGCTGTCAATAATTATTCAGCTGTGAAGACTGAATTCGCGATAGACACCTTGTGAGCCTTCTTGGGATTAGAAACATCTCATTCAGTTTCTATGACAGACGCATCGAAAAAAAAAGGTTAGAAACCAAAAGGGACAATGTGATTGTGCTCAAGTTGATCTTCGAGGTGATCGAGTTCACAGCTTTCGTCAGAAATGATCTGTCTTATCCACCTCAGGCCTATTATACTCTGTCCCAAACGAGTCGGGAATAGGAGAGTCCAAAGAAGCAACGTTCCCTCTGCATCTCTGACGGGCGCGCAACGCACGCAAATCACGTACGCGACTCAGCATCTATCTTACCGTAACCCAAAACAGAATTCATTGTTTTTTTAACGCACTCATTTCTTTTTTCCGCATACTTCTTTATTCTTTTGCGCTATTTTCGTTCAAAAGGCTCATGAAACTCGTTCTTGATGCAGATATTTTTCTTTACGTGGCAGATAGTGGCACGTAGTCTTCACATCGGCTTCATATTGGTCCTCCCATATCTTTGCAATGGTGTGTTCTCGAAGCATAAAGCTCAGTCATTGGCTAAGTTAAGTGCAGGTGGGAGAACACAATAAATCGTGAATGATTTTTACCGCGTACGATGACTTTAATTTGGCCACGCTGAATGCGTGTGGCAGTTGCGAACAGGGATTGGCGGAATGCCAAGTTTCAGATTAAACTCGCAGTTTAGAGCTGTTTTTGCCTTCAGCGTTTCACCTTCCGAAAACCGCACAAAGCGCTGCGGAACGCGAAAATTGCGGATCTACTGATGTAGGAGCAGCCTATCAACAAATTCAGAACTTTTCTGCGTTTCGCGTTCCTGAAACCGCATTGCCGCACGCTTTGGGTGTTTCGCTCCCGATTTCCGGAACCCGAGAAAAATGTTTGTGTTGAAACCCGAAACACGAATCCCGAAAATTAATAGTTTTATTCCGCTCATTCCTGATACCGAACCATCCATTGTAGTTCTCTTGGTGAAGAGTGTACCAAACAGGATCTGCCAATTCTCCGAAAAAAGGAGCGTGTTCTGATAATTGAATTTTTATTGTTCACTGAATATGTATGGTTTACGCTATAAAAGTGAATTTTATGAAAAGGTTCCCATCTTGTTGGAACGGTACGAAATCGTGATTCTGCTCAGAAATTCCCTCAATGTCGTTCTCCAGTTCGAATGGGGTGGTTTTTCAGCATTTCGATTTCAGGGAATAGAGTAAAAATATGTAAACGCAAGTTCTTGAAGATAGGAAAAGTGACGGTAGACAAATCGTTATAACATGCACGCAATGTATGAAAAGGCAGGTTGTTTTACAGGTACTTATAAATCCTTCCGAAGTTCCGTGATATAACGTCATGAATCATTCTCGCCGTGATATGACACACAATAGGACGGTAAGAAGAAAGTAGTAAGTAAGCACAGCAATTCACGGCCGTGATATGATAATGTTATAGCCATGGACGGCTGTACGACGATTTCTCAACAATACGACAGCGCACGGATTGCCTCGAATTCCCCATGCAAGAAATCAGAGAGGAAAACTCTTCTGGATACTTGTGTGGTTGTCCTTTTCACCGTCTTTTTTCGTACAGGTTTGTTCCTCTTACTTCTCTCTAAAGAATGAGGTAAAGAGAAAGAGAACGAGCCACACAGCCGAGTTTAGGGCCGTATTGGGCTAATTGTGGCTTGTTCGAAGCCGTTTTTTCTACATGGTTAATGAAATGGGTCCCGGAATCCGGACCTTTCAAATTCCGGTAAAAGTCTTGATTGTTTCTATTATGGACACTGCCATTATGTTATGGTCTCCCTCAGAGCAAGAAGGCCTTCCTATTACGGTCTTTGATAAGAACTGTGTATTTCGTCGCTGGTTTCTAAATTTCATTAACCGCCCACATTCGCCCCTCGTCGAAGTTGTCGAGCTCTCTTCACGCCAGAGCTTGCAGCATGCAACGAAACCTTGTAATCGGAAGATGCAAGTTCCGTACAGTTTGGGGGATACGGTTACATATGTTCACAAAGCACACTGTAACAATGGCTGGCTGAGTTCCAAGTTTGCGGACGTCCCGCCGTAATCGACGGCTAATTTGTAAATTTTTCTCAAATTGTAACAGAAAAAAGCACCGCAATGTTAAAAAAAGGATATTTCCTCCCCGAACACACAGCATCAATACAATCAAAGTCCTTACTGAAGATAAACGCAGGTAAATACAAAAAAATGTTACGCCTGATTATTGCTCTCAGATTAAGTAGTGAAATAAATGAGAGAGTTAATGACTAATTTATAAATTTTACGATGATATCGATGATAAAAACTAGAATTTATCACGCTGAATGGAAGAAACTTTTGACTAAATTATAAATTATTGCCATGATTACAGTGATAGAAATTAGAAATTATTACAATGATGTTTGTTCACAGAATAAATAGTAAAGTAAATGAAAGAAAGGGAAGAACCATAACCTAGAAAAAATTATCGGCCGTTTCGTTGTCGATTAAAGGCACAGTTCACCCTCAGATATGAATTTTGAGATTTTAAGATAATTGTGTAGAAGACCCCTCCTGTATAAAACGTGCCAAATGCGAGATCTCAATTCCTTCAAATAAGCGAGATATAAGCGACCACCACAGGCCCGACCCCCTTCGCTCACCACCACAGGCCCGGCCCCCTAACAGATTTTCGGACTCGATAGCTGCTTGATGGATGAATGAATCTCATCAAGTCGTCGTTCTTCTGTCCACTGCCGGATTGTCTCCAATTCCCGGCTCGCTCTCGCGCAACGATTGCGAATGAAGACAGTTACAGGCCTGAGACAACTCGTCCACCAATTTTTTACCCTCAAAATCTAGGCATCTTTGAAGAGCAATAACTCTGTTCAAAGGGGGTCTTGGACGATTTTAGAGATACCACTGTTATCAGCGTCTAACTCCCTCCAAGAAAAGCATGAAATCTGAAAATTGATTTTTTGGGTGTCCTGTGCCTTTAATGGCAAAGTTGGAGACTAGCCAGCTATAGCTACAATACACTCAGTGGAAATAAACAACCACACCACCGCCTTTTTGCGTCCCCGTGGACTGTATATATGTCCTGAAGTAGTATTGTCCTCTACGGACCCTTCTCCTCTTGATCAAGGTGCTTGAGGTAAACTTCATAGGTGCATAGTAGCTTGACAAGGATGCGGAATTTCCGAATAGATTAGGCCTTCGAAATTCCGTCATACAAATAGCATAGCCGTCTTTTCGTGCACAACCGAGTTTGGAACGCGCTTCGATGAAAGTCAGGCGGGTGTTGTCTAGCCGGGAAACGGGGGCACGCAAAAAAATTCCAAACTCTGTCAACGCATAGCTAGATGCCTCATAGGGTGAGGCCTGTAACGCCGCACCATTCGGTGTAGCAAGAATTGACGAGCTTCAGCTACGATAGCTAAAACCCGCTTATTCTTGTGTCGAAGGTACAAGGGTGCAAATTCTACGGGTAATCTGCGTAAAAACGAAGGCCAAATTCGATACATTGATCTCTCTGTCGCTAAACACCTATATTTTCGCTATAATTGTGTAGCGAGAATCTACGGATATAGCGACAGCCTGTGTTGAAATGCAATTTCAAACCCGCGTTGGGTACTCGAGACGCAGGGAAGATTCGAACAGTGTTGGCCCACTCAACTCACGGAGTGACTACTCGACACTCTGTGGCTGGTCGTGGAAGGTGAAACCGTGTCACTCTCTGTAAGAGGGACAGGGGTTCTCTACACACCGAGGGAGGAGATGCCCCGTTTTTTGCGGCTCTATTTCCACTCGGGACCACTTCGCTCGCGTGCAGTGGCGTGGCGTTTCAAACTGCGAAAACGGGACAACTCCTCCCTCGGTGTGTAGACAACCCCTGTCCCCTTGAAGACCTTGCTCAAAATAATTTTGATCGCTGGGATGCTGCAGGCCGTGGGGGAGAAACGGCGATGCGGTCGATCGCAGCTGGGATCGCCTTTCTAGTACGGATCAAGACTGGGTGGGTCGATCGACGGAGTGTGAGGCGTCTAGCTGCGCGCTGGCAGAGAATTCAGAATTTTTTCGGGGGAAGTAAGAACTTTGTGCCGAAAATAAAAGAATAGTCGGGGGTTTACAATAGAGAAAAAGCTTCTGACAAAGTCAAATAACGAAAATTCTCACGAAAAGAATTCATACATATTGTAAAAAGGAAGAAAAAGGTGAAAGGGAACAGTACCAGGAACGGTAGTAATCCATGCGAAACTACCAGTTTTAGGCCGCCGTAAAAGGTGGTCGATGAACTGAGTCCCACTCGGTCGATACCAGGGGTGCGTAATTACGGTTTACGATTTACGATTCAACGATTTACGGTGTTTTGGTCTCGTAATTACGGTTTACGATTTACGACATTCTGGACCGTAAGTCATGATTTTTCGTAAGTAAAAATACATGCAATGGAAGTAAATCGCAAGATATCTCCAATTGACCTGCTCTAATCCCACTTTGCGTATACTAATGTTTTGATCAGGAGATGGGACCAACCCAGGCGTGTGACTACAGCACGATCATGTTATCATTCTTTAATGTGGTTCTATCATTATAACGCCGGACAGACGGTCGGAGTTGGAGCCGCTAGATAACAGATCGCGCCGCGCACGTCTCAATAGCTGCCGCCTACAACGCAATGAGAGCTAAAATCACACTTCACGAGGAACTTCGTTTTTGCGTTTTTCATGAAGATGAACTGTTCTGAATTCTGTAACTAGATTAGCGTAAAAACATCGAGCGAGGCAGTCTAATTGATCTAAAAGTTGCTTCAAGTAGTGCTCCTGGCCCGCCTTTGGAGTAGATTACGCCTACTCAGAGTCCACAAAAATCAACAAGAGGAGGGTTCGTTTTCACCCCCAAAGTTTTAAGCTCAAAATCGTTTTCTTCGGGTAATTTCTCTTCGTCCGCAGCAAGCGAACCCTGGCCTGAGGGCTAGTTTTTCGCTCATCTTCGCCTTTTTTCTGGAACCTTTATCTCTCACCTATGCGAGCATGGGATGGGGCGCTTTGGCTATATTTGTTAACTATGGGGACTAAACTCACAAAGCGTCAAAAAATTAGAAAGCGTAATTTGTGCTTACGTTGCCTTTAACAATTTACAGTATCGTTACCATGAAGCTGCGATTCTGCTAGTGATTTAGTGGATATAGGAAAAATAACTTGGGCTGGGCGGCAGATACTGTGCTCTGGATAGAGTTGCCACTGATCAGACTGATACTTTGCGATCTCTATTAAAGGCAGTGTTCACGATAAGAATCGTTTTCCTGCTTTTTCGCCTATCTTGAAGACGGTCCCACGCTGATTCCGATGATGTTTTTGGAATCGTACAAGACCTTCTGGGAACGGAGTTTTGGTCCCTCAAAGATTGAGCTAAGGAAACAAGATGGACGAGTAGTCCGAGGCTTCTGACTTCCGTCTATTGCAGCCAAAGTATGCGAGCTGACCTGAGTAAAGAGAGAAGTTGAGAATGAAGGGAAGAACGGGGCTAATGATTGGAAATCATCGCTCATCTCACAATCTCGAGCATTCATTTGCTCACGTCGGTGGGCGTGGAAAGTGCATCTGGGTGTGACGAGCTGACGGGTGTCCAACTTTGGGGCCGTAGGGGACCGTTCCGAGCACATCTTTCTTCGTTTTTTCAACGTTAGGGTTGCGCTAGGCCCCGCAGCTGCCGATCTCCATAAAAAAACAGACATGGTTTTTATCGTGGACACTGCCTTTGAAGGTTGGCGCAAGTCCGGTGCCATATTTTTTAACGTACTTGCACTGAGTTTGAGCCAACCTTCAGTAGGGAACTCGAAGAACATTTCAGTGCGATTCTTACCGACTGTATAATCGGTGCTGCGGTTTCGCCAGCAAATGGGAGGGGTTCTCTAATTCGGCCGTTGAGAATCGCTCAAATACGGTCATACTGGCTCGTTCTACGCTTACAACAACGTTAGCGTTTCGGGAGAGGTATCATTGTGTCCCTGTTGCCCAGCAGCTGAATCGGAAAGGCGGGCTTCTCAAGATCTGGGAGGAACTTGTGGAATGAGTGATAAGGAAAAGCAGAGAAATACGGGTAACGGTGCTATTAGGGTTATGGTATACTTCTACGAGGCATGGTCGCGTCGCTCTGCACAGCGACAGCGGCAGAGACAGGCTTCGGCACATTTGCAGTATGTCAGCCCTCTACGACACGTCTCTGCAGCTCACGCGCAATCACTGTTCCTGCGACAACCGATGCCACTGCTCCGATGAGTGTCCCGCCGCGATTCGTGCTAGATTTCATGCCTGTCGCTGATGACAGCGACAAAGTATACCACACCCCTTAAACGTGGTCAGCTGTCAAATACTGAATGCAACCTTATATGTACTAAGTACGTGAAACGGTGAACAGTAGGTAGTTTCTTTCGTTTCACAATGTTAATAAAATTTTTATTGGTTATGGTTATTATTTGCTGTTTACGATTTACGATTTACGGTGGTTTTGTCGTAATTACGTTTTACGATTTACGAAATTTGAAATTTCATTTACGCACACCCCTGGTCGATACGCACCCAAATAGTGACAATCGGGTGCAGGCAAATCAACTCACTGAGTACAACTGCGACCGACTGCTGCATACCGCCATCCACCCAGTCGATACGGTTGTTTCGCGCACGCACACGGGCAGGTTCATTGCACCGAGGTCGGTTTTTCTGCCCCGGACTCAGTCGGACCTAGCAGGTTTTTCGACCAAGTCTGACGGGGGCCTTATGTTTCGAGCTCGTGCTCTCGAGCTCGAAACTTGCAGAACGAATTGATTGAACCCGGACCATACACGAATCATCATGTGAGGTGTTGAGTTTCCTTGCAAAACTCCGCAGCTCTAAGGAATTGAACTCGAAGGGCTAGAATTATAGCGGCGATCACTGGCATTGCACCAAGATTGCACTAGCGTTTGGTGATGCTATCCTCGGACAGTCGGGGCTTAGTACGTCGGCACAATACCGTTACTACGCCGGCACGAAGGGGTCAGCAGTATACTTCGGCGACTCGAAAATTTTTTCGAATAATCGAGTTTTCGACTAAGTCGATTTTTGAAAATTTCGAATAATCGAGTTTTCGACTAAATCGATTTTCCAAAATTTCAATAATCGAGTTTTCGACTAAGTCGGTTTTTCAAAATTTCGAATACTCGAGCAGTCGAATTGACTCGATTTTCGAATAATCGAATGGTCATGGTTTTTGACTAACTCAATTTTTCCAACTTTCAACAATTGAGTTTCTGAAGCACCTTATCTCGACTATTTTGAGCATACCACATTCTACTGCTTCAAGACATTGATTAAAAGTATATCTGGCAATGAAAAACGCCATCTTCACACAGTAAGACGGCCGGAACCAATACTCATGTATTAATGTCGATTAGCAATATCCGTCGAACAAATCCTTAAAGCTTCAGAAAACCAAGCAAATTTCACTATAGGGGAGAAATACGGTTCAACGAGATCATTTAATGGATGAACAATCAGAATTCATATTTGGAGACGATAATCATGGAAAAAGCCGGAGCTGAGTGTAACAATAATAAGCCAGGGCAAGTCGTAGTCTGCCTCTAGATCATCCGAACCCATAGTGGACTCTCCGTCATCATATTCAGCCTCTTCGGCTAAACTTTAGCCGTTTTCCTCGTCTTTTTAGCCTTCATGGCCTTTTTCGTCTTCTTGCCCGATTTTTTCGACGGAGAGTGCAGCTTCTCCTCCGTATCTGCGAAGCTGTGCTTCTGTGGCCACAATAGAAGCTGTTAGTTTTCTGGATCTCCCACCTTTTTTTCTAAGAGAAAGGAGGATAAAGCCAAGCATCAAAAACAAATTTGAAAACCAAAAGTTTCGGTTACACTGCGACGTTCCGCTGGTCCCAATGCATTCAAGCCTCTTGCATGCCTTTTTTCTCGAGCAAGGTGAAATAAATGACCGTCATGTATTAATTTCCAGGCTATGGCGACCGTCTTGTTATCTCTGATGAGTTTATCGGTATGCTCACACCTGAGGGTTGATGAATTTTGGCGTAAATCATTGCCGGCAAAAAGTGAAAAAGATGGTCGTGAGCCGTACGAGAACATTCGAGAACTATGAGCAAATAACAACTGGCGGCAAATTAGGTGCATGGTCTGCAACTGCATTTTGAAACAGTTAAACAGACGGAGAACTTCTTTGACTCGAAACAGTCGACTATCGAATTTATTCGGCTGTTTGGGTCTATCGAATAATCGAGTTTTCGACTAATTCGGTTTTTCAAAATTTCGAATAATCGAGTTTTCGACTAATTCGGTTTTTCAAAATTTCGAATAATCGAGTAGTTGAATGACTCGATGACTCGACTCGACATACGTAGCACCTGTGCTGTAGCTGCTGGTAATAGCGGGGTATGCTGCCAACAAGCAGGAGCTCCTCCTGCTTGTGCTGGCGTACTAACGCTTTGTTAATCGTGGCACGCGTGCTATTGCCAGTCCCTCTCTCCTACTGTCTGCTGACACTCTCCTCCATTGATTTGTCTTAAACGAATGGAGATTGCAGCATCCTCTTGTATGTACGACGGCGGCGGGTATATAAGGCGGCCAGTCTCGATGAGGGGGCAGTTGGCCGTTTGAGGCCAGTCCGAGGAGGTGACCTTGTGCCACTTTTCGGACGTTAATTTTGAACGCTGAGCGGATCATTCCCATGGCCCATCGCGAGGCAAGCCTCCTCGTCGTGGACCGTGGCCAAGATGATGCCCTTGTTGAGGACCGCGCCGAGGAAGGCCTCCTTGCTGCTGGCCGCTACAAGAATTATACCGAACACCGGTAGGGAGGGTGGCAGTCCAAATTCTGTTGATAATGAGAGATAGTACGCCAGCATGCGTTGGTAGGATATGCTGCCGCAACCAGCAGCTCCTGCACACAACGAGCGTTAGTACGCCAGGTTTGCCCTGGCGTACTAAAGGTGTTGTGCCGACGTACTAAGCGCCGACTGTCCGAGACAGCATTGTCAATTTGACCACCGTAGAGATTCAGACTATGTAGTAGCTAATGTTGCAGCAACTACTTTGAATTTAAAAACGATAGAGGAATGATGCATTGAAAATTATCCACTCAAGGTGTATATAATGAATTGGCTAGTCCAGCAAATTTAAAAACTCGTTTCTTACATAGTCATATGTATAACACATATTTGAGAAATTATTTCAATTGTACCATTTTTGAGTGAATTCTGTCCACCTACCGGACAACAATACTAGGACCTCAATAGCTTAATACTCCTGCGCATTAATTTTCCTCACCATTCTTCGACGGATTTTATTATACTTTCTGATTTTATTATAAATATTATTGCTGTCATTTCTTGCCACAATTTTTCACCTTTCGATTGTTGTGTGAAACCTATGTACTCTAAATATTTTCGTCGCCTACTATGTACATCCGTAAACGAATGAGAATTTCTTATTCTCGTCTGTAACTTTCTTCGTTCGTCTGAACATTCGCAGGAGCAAGAGCTTTCGCTTTTTGTTGGTTCGAACGAAAAAAAAAATTCTCTCATCTGGGAACTTTCTCGAATAAGCTTCTTCATCCTTCTTTGATTTCTAGGAAATTGTTTTTTTTTTAAATTCAAAACGAAATCCTGGTCCGCAGTTGCGGACAATCACTGTTGCACCATGCAGCTCGAAGGCAATCGTGCTGGAACCAAGGGGTTCACCCCTCCAATATTTGGAGAATGTTTCACACTTACGTAGGATTTACAGGCTATAAAACGGCGTAATTCACTTGGTTCCTACACGTGCTGGTGCGGAGCGGAGGTTAGAGACAAGGAGAGAGCGGAGGGCAGACGGAGGCCAGGCGTTGAGCGCTCCGCTCGCGCCTCAAATAATGTGAACGTTTTATAGAGGGTAAGCCCTTTTGGAGTTCCACCCCTATAGAAAAATTGGCGAATTTCTCCATCAATGGAATAGATTCACGTATCCCGTAATATCTACAGTTTTACTGAGACCAGAAACTTCACTTCAGTGTCTGAAGAGCTGTGTTGCTCGTTGCATTGCATGCTCAAACAAACGGTGATCTACCCTCTATGAAACGTCGTAATTCACATCATTCGATGCGAGAGCGGAGCGCGTGACGCCTCAGCCTCCGTCTGCCCCCGCTCTCTCAGTGTGTCTAACCTCCGCTCCGCACCAGCATGCGTAGGAACCATGTGAAATTCGCCGTTTTATAGCCTAAATATGCATGACCTCAGTTGATCGCCAATAATGTGGGTAGGTATTGATGAGCGGTCGGGATGACCGAGCGCAGCGACTGCAGCCAGCCGGCTGTCGACAGCTGACTGTCGCTCATCTAGTGTTGGACGACCTCGCATGTTCGACGAAAAAGTCATCTGCATCTCGTTTTCTTCACGAAACTGAGAGTGGCTCGCGTCTCCATCAACTGTGCGCTATTTCATCGTGCTCTGTTCACCCCGCGAGATTGCAGCGCAGACTTCCAGTTTCAGCGAGCTCGCGAGCATGCCCGAAACAATAAGGTTTTCAAGCTGCTACCTCGAAAGAAGGGAGCACTGCATGGGAAGCACGAAACCATTTCGAACCCAATTTGGAGGGTAGCTCATTCAAGGGTCGAGCAACACTAGGGTTACGAATTCGAACTCAGTTATCGCTACGTCGCCTCGAATTCGCCTCTTCATGCGAGGTTAAAACTCGCGGAATACAATCGTTTCGATCACTTCGAAACTCGTAGTTTCGTTTGGATTACTATGACCCCAGCTCTATAACAGTACAAGAGAAGAACGCTTTGATACGTAACTTAGAGGCTGTTGCCGATTCGACAGTTGACACAACTGAAACAAGCGTCGAATAATGTGTGCCGTCTGTAACCACACACAATACACGGCACTTACGCGCAAATTTCTAAGTTGTCCCCGGCTGAGGAAAATGTTTGCTATAGAACAAGAGTGGTGGATTGGAAGGAATACGTCTCGTTTTTTTGTCGAATACACCGTTTTAAGCGGGGGTGGGTATTCATGTAGTGGAATGGTTCCAAATGATCGTTTTAGGTGGGGTCTCACTATGGAACTCTCTGAAGTTTGCTGTAGGTTACTTTTAGCCATTCTAACCATTCCACATGAAATGTAGTGCCCTTTGCAGTTGCCTAGAATCACTCTGGAAAAAGTTATGAGCATTTTTTCAAAGCCCTGCGACAAGGTAAGAGTACCCATCAGCCAATTTTTGAAGTGTTTCGAAAAAATGTTCCCGATTCCACTAAAAACTTGTATGTAGGTGTGTTCAAGGGTGCTGAGCACGAATCTTGAGTCCGTTCGTCGAAATTCTGAAGTTTGCTGTAGGTTACGGTAGGTACCATGCCATTTGAGGGGCTAAACCTATGTACCTTAGTAATCCAAAAATCGACAAATGAACAATAAATTCGCATTCACCTCCACGACTCTCCCCCGCATTCAAATTTTGAGTCAGATTTGATTTTTCCAATCTACCGTATACCCAACGTAATCTGTCAAAAATCGATAAACTGATCTCAGATTCGAGATCAGGGCTCGGAATAACCCCGTGATGAACAATTCGAGCCATATCTATCTTAGCATGCCGCAAATCGTCAAAAGTTTGATTCGTGATCAGCATAGCAAATAATCCCCTTGGAGAAGTTTTAAACCAAATCTGAGCTATTGTTCTGGAACGCTACAGAACCTTCCAATTGTTATAAGTAACAATCTGTACAGGTTCAAAACTATCACTATATGTTGAGTTCGAAAAATGTTCTTTCACCCAAACTCCGTACTTGGGGGTTATTGTGAGCGATTTTTTTTCAAAATACTCTTTTTTCGAAATTGCCTGGTGGTTACCTTACCGCGAGGCTTTGAAAAATGCCTGTAATTTTTCCAGAGTGATTCTAGGTAACTGCGAAGGGCTTATTCGGACTCAACGTCCAACTACGGTTCTGGAAAACTACATTTCATGTGGAATGGTTAGAATGGCTAAAAGTAACTTACGGCAAATTTCAGAGAGTTCCATAGTGAGACCCCACCTAAACGATCATTCGGAACCATTCCACTACATGAATACTCACCCCCGCCTAAAACCTTGTATTCGACAGAAAAAACGCGACTTATTCCTTCCAATCGACCACTCTTGTTCTATAGAAAACATTTTCCTCAACCGGGAACAACTTAGAAGTTTGCGCGTAAGTGCCGTGTATTGTGTGTGGTTACAGACGGCACACATTATTCGACCCTTGTTTCAGTTGTGTCCTCAGATAGTTTTGAGGCACGACGCCTCGGCAAATGGTCGGCGACCGAACCCACCCCCGGGGAGCCGTCGACGACCATTTGCCGATGCGTCGCTGAAAATGATTGTCAGTGTAGCGCGTTAACTACACCCACACAAAGTTTCGTCGGGCGCGCTGCGGCGACAGCGGCGTTCTTATTGGAGCACGACAGACGTCTTTTCACAGTTTCCGTTTGGATCCCCTCTTCTTCCTATTATTCTTGCTCAGAAGCTTACATTGAGCTGCAAACTTGCTCAGATTTTCCCATACAAGTCCTTATCTCTCCATATGCCACCAAAACAAAGACATCACAACATTACAAGTAATTATTTGTCTCATAACATTTTATAACAGCAATTTCACACAATACAATGGTACATGCATGAGTGAAAATCAAGCAGTTTGTAATAAAATTCTTATGCGCTTGTTAATCATAGTCATAGATAATTTCCAGCGACCGGAATGGCAGCAGGGAGCAAAGTCGACGAAGAAGGCTTAAAATTCACATCAGTCCCCAATTTTCATCACGACCCTTCATTGTAATCTATAGCACCATCGCGTAATGTATTGAGGAAGCTCTAAAATACAGAAAATGAGTAGATCGCCGTCAAACAACGTTTCAGCTCTAGAAAACCTACCTCGTTGATATGTTGAAATTCCATATATGGAGTTGGGAGAAAAATTTCAGCAAATCACTGTGCAACATCTGTACATATAATATAACTATCTAGCGTTGTAGTCTATCTGAAAGAGTAAAATTAATATCAGCAAAGACAAAATATGAAACATTAAATGGAATAAAAACCCACCCTGAAGTGGACGTTTTGCTCTGTCTGCAGCAGAAAGAAGCAGTTCTATCTTTTTAGCCGCACAAACAAGAAAATGGAAACAGTCCGAAACATCAAGATAATTCTATAAAAATCTGTAATCTGCATCTCTTATGGAACTTATTCTTAAAATGTCGGTTAACACACCCTTCCGTGCAAGACAGGGCATCTCCTCAAAGCCATTCTCCCTATTTTCCAGCCAAGTATGATCATGTTTCGCATCCATTAGCAGGCATGCCAATGCATAACGGACAGATCTCACAATATTTGACGTTCCTGAACTAGAAAAGGCGCAGTTCTCATACAAAAAACACATGGTACCTTACCTTTGGGGGCACGGTCGATTATTATCTCTTATATAAGAAAGAAAGAACAATGATACATAGCACACACTGAAAACAAATGAAGTTCAAATCATTTTTTTGGCACAGGGGCAGACAGGAGTACGAAGTGGTTTTTCGGAAAATTTCAACTTTTTCCAAGCGATTATTGAGAAAATACATGTAGAGTTCGCGCAAAAACTTTAGTCTGATGAACGGACGAGGCTGCGACGGTAGATCATCCCGTGCGAATCGAAACCCCATTCCCCAGTGAGGCCGCCAACCCCGCACGGCCAGCCGCCTGGCCCATGCGTCAGACTAAATCGAGAACGGAAACCATACTTTGCATATAACATTTTTGCCCTTTGAGATGGATCTTTGAATGGAGCTGTTTCCAAAATCTTCATGAAATTTCGCGTCGAATAATGTTTTCATTTTGAGAAAAATACTAACACCCCCCCATCAGCGGCCTTTCTGGGTGTTTCGAGCATATTAGCAAGGTTGCTTGAAACCCAAAGGAAAGGAAACAACCGAAAGAAAAGGTTTAAACAAAAACTAAAAAGGAGTTTTGACTCACCCTTTCGAGACAAGGCCAGATACTTTAATCAAGTAGATTATAAATTATCTGGCTTCGTTTTGCAGGTCCTGCTTCAGAAAACCGGGCGGCTGTCGCAAAATATAGGAGAATCAAGAAGTAGACACAGGCATATAAGAGAAATGACTGCGTAGTAGCTGCAAATTACCAAATTACACAAAATTGGATACCAGTCACAGAAACAAAAACAGGTGGTGAGTGGTGCACTTGGTACTTGTAAAGCTTCGGATAAGTTAGAAGCAACAACAAAATCAAGAAAAGAGCACCGGCTGCTTGCAGTCGACGTCTTAAAATGTTTGTTGTTGAATCAGTATTGATAATTAAAGGGCCGTGAGTTCATTGACGAAGCGTCGCTGAACAAGGGCGAGGCGTGGACAAAACACGTTGTTCGCTGAGGCGTCGACCCGTTTTCATATTTTGGAACTTCCCGCGGTCCCCTCTGCCAGGGCGTCGCTGAAACAGGTTGAGGCGTCGCCAACCATTGACGAGGCTCCGCCGAAAACCCCTCTTTCGCCGAAGCGTCGTGCCCAAAAATTATCTGAGTCAACTGTCGGATCGGCAACAGCCTAACTTAGATTATTCCGTAGATTGGACAACGTACGTTCCCCCATTAAATTTTAGACTTTCATAATTCTCAAAAAAATTTAGAATCTCTGTGAAATTCTCTACAAACTGATAGCTAACAACCCTCCCATTCCTCCCTTAACCTTAAAATTATGGAGAAAGTCGCCTAAAACCCATTTTCTCGTTGTCCAATACAGTTGTCCAGAACCGCGTCTTTGCCCGAAATTGGACAGCGCTGATTTATCTTGGAAAAAGAAAACCCTGCAGTTTCACAGGTTTTATTTCAATTCTGAACCTATCCCCTACAAACAACAGTAAGATCGTCTGGTCAGCCCACAGCTTAAAGGCAGTGTTCACGATAATCTCCGATTTTGAGATTAATCGCTAAATCGATTGTTTGGCCCCCGAGTAGAACTGAAATGACGAAGAAACCGAGAGAAACGCACCAGAAGGGCACGAAATCCTCAAGTATCAGCCCGCCTCTTAAGTATCAATGGTCAATGGAACTGTTCGTTGTGACAATGATATCTTTTGCGGACCCGTCTTTTGCAATTCTCCATTCTGTGTTGCTCCGTTCTTTCCTTCGGGCCCTAACTAATACTGTTTTGCCCAAAATATTCTTCCATTTTTGATTAGTCCCATTTTTTACCGGTGACAACCACCATGAACATGTTCATCCAACCAGACAACTAGTCCAGGCCATAGAATAATGTCACTGTAATAAGACGAATTAGTGCGTTTCTCGCCGTTTCTTCGTGAGTTTGGTGTAGCCAACGCATTGTTTTGAATGGAACACTTGGAAACGAGAATCATCGTGAACACTGCCTTTAAGGTATTTAAGGTATTTAGGAGCAATATTCCAAATTGCATTGCGGCAAGCCGTGGAAAAATAACACGCTCCAAAACAGAACCGGGCTACGTCAGAATCTGCAGAGTAAGCAGGTGGAAATTACACTCCCCGAGGCTCCTCAGGAGGGTAGAGAGTGCAGTGTTTATTAAATAGGAAATTTAACTTTAAAAAACTTTTCACTGTAAAAACTACATTTTTCTCGGAATCCGGAGGGACGTAAAAGTTTTGAACATTTTTCGAAGATATTGATCTTCAAGTGGACGCAGCTTCGTTGATATCCTGGATAACTGTTTGCATGACCCTGGTTTCGGTCCCTCACAATCAGAGGTGGAGAGCCATTGTCATTTCTTGGTAACATTCACAAAAAAATCCGTTACTCGTATGGTATAACAATCGAGTCGAAAAAGCAAGCGTTCTGTGATTGTCGCAGGGAAATACTGTTTTCCGCAATGTTAAAAGGCTATGGTGCGATTGCGGTCGACACACTAAAAGTACGATGGAAAATCTGGCGTTTTGCCAGACTTCCTCATCGATCGACTGCACAGGTGGAGTGGGAGTAAATGGGGTGTTTAACGCGAGCAAGCCACCACCTCCTAGCCGGCAACAAACCGCAACATACCCTCTATAAAACGTTGTAATTCACATCATTCGAGGTGCGAGCGGCGCGCGCGACTCCTCAGCCTTCGTCTGTCCTCCGCTCTCTAACTGTCTCTAACCTCCGCTCCGCACTAGCACGCGTAGGAACCATGTGAATTTCGCCGTTATATAGCCTGTAGATGCCACGAAACCGCCAGGTTTAGGGATCAAATAGAGTCTCGCCGTGCAAAGGCGCGGTAGCATGAAATGGAGGAGTATCGATCATGAGGCGCGGCACGATCGATTTCCCTCCATTGCACGCTGCCGCGCCTTTCAGCGGCGAGAGTCTATTCGGCCCCTTATGCGAGCTGCCGGAAGTAAGAGATGAATTGTGCGCTTCCTGAATGATAAAAATACAGTCGATTTCAGACCTCACGGGTAGCAAGGAACAAAGCAGATTGTAAGTTGAGAAGCCTTGAAAGCGGAAGTTCTGCCCTAAAACTCTTTCAGTTATTATGCCAGGTTATATTCGTCCAACTATATTGCACATCATATCGAAAACGGTCGAAAATCTCAATTCGGCCTTTTTCCTCATACTCTGTACTATCTAAAAAACTCGCGAGACAAGCACAATGTATGGTTCTTGGAGTATACGAGCTAACTACGTTTTTTCCTCTCAAAAAGGAAAGTTAACCACTTTCCATGTACTCGGCGAGTGAGGCGTAGCTTGCCAGCTGCCTCCAGCCGCTGCCGCTGGGCCCGTAGTAAACCCCCCGCCATCAAAGATGGCAGAACCTGAGGTACATCGTGCTCCGTTGCCAGCTAAAGCCACCAGCTTGGAAGGGCTTATTACTCAAGACAAACTCGTTGGCAAAACACAGATGCATGTCAGAGTCGAACTACGAAGCTGGTCGTGTCGACAGCGCACCCAACGACTGCGCCAGTTGCGGGCTATTCGTCGCGGAACACTTTTCTCTGACATCTATGATGTGTGAAAAAAATTCTCAAGCAGGGGATCTAGTGGGATTCATTAATGCGCCCTAAGCCGATTCATCCGCTTTTTCTTACATATGCGTTAGGCGTGACTGTAGTGCGCACAAGTCTTTTCTACATTGGAAACACACTATCATGAACGACGTTTAGGGAGGAAAGACGGGGGATTAGAGTCAAATGAGTGAAGTTTTTATGTTTCCTAGCACCAAATTTATTCATTAGAAGAAGCACTCAAGGCGAAGTTTTTACAATTTCGCTTGTTCAAAACATGATCAAAACGAAATTCTTGAATTTTCCTTGGCAATCAAAATTCTCGTAATTATATCGTAGGCCCCGGCAATTTATACAACCTTTCGCAAGAACTTATACCAGGTTAATCAGTAGCCCCCATCACCAGACGTGTGTGATCTTAGAAGATTTCGCACACTTCGAGTGGATTCACCAATGCACCAAAGGAAATGCCGGCGCGGACCCTCACAAGGGAAGTATAAGAAGCGTAGGTCTGAACGGTAGAAATCTAATGTCGTGTGGGAATGTTCACGCATTACATGGTGAAATAGTGTAGGCGGCCCGCCGCGAAAGATAGATCTGAAGGAGTTATAAGCTCCGAAAGTTTGCCGACCATCCACCTCCTCCTAGTCTATGAATTGTTAAAGGCACAGGACACCCAAGAAATTATTTTCCAGATTTTAGGTTCATCTTGGAGAGAGCCGCCCTCCGATCACATGGTATCTTTGAAATAGTTCAAAACCCCCTAGGGGCCGAGATACGGCTCCTTGAAAATGCCTGCATTTTGTGGGCGAAAATTTGGTGGACGAGTTGTCTCAGGCCTGTATTTCTCTTCATTCGCAATCGCTGCACGAGAGCAAAACAGGATGAGGAGATAGACCAGCAACGAACTGAAGAACGACGACTTGTTGGAAGTCATCCATCCATCAGGCCGCTATCGAGTTCGAAAATCTGGTTGTGGGTCGGGCCTGTGGTGGTGAGCGAAGGGGGTCGGGCCCGTGGTGGTCGCTTATTTCTCGCTTATTTCGAGGAATTGAGATCTCGCATTTGGCACTTGTTATATAGGAGGGGTCTTCTACACAATAACATAAAAATCTCAAAATTCATATCTGAGGGTGTACTGTGCCTTTAAGCGGTTAAAGGCATAGTACACGATAAAAACCGATCTCCAACTTTTGCGCTCAGTCGGACTAGTGGGTCATAACAATGTCACTCAGAACGTTTGGAGTTTCAAAATCGCCTCTGAATGGAGATTTGCTTACCTCAAAAGGGCTTCCTGGGTTTGGGGGGCCGGCCTTGGGGTCGATCCGTTGTTACAAGGAACAACACTCCGTTGTCGCTGCCGGCGATCGTGCGTTGACGCGTCGTAGGGCGCAATGCACACGCCACTCGATTTCACGTTCGACATTGCTCGAAAGCAGCTGACAGCATTGGACGCAGCATGTTAGTAACCCTTTTTAACCTCGTTCAAGTAAAAATGATCGCTCGTCCGAATGGCGTTCTTGGTGAGTTACTTCCAACGCAGCGCCAAGGAACGAATCGTAAAACTGTTCCTTGCGTTCTTTGCGCAACTATCCCAAGCTGATGTCGGCGGGAACTTCAAATTTGTCTTGAGCCTTGTTTAAATGGGTTTTTCTTGAAAAGTTGACGTTTTTGAGGGGCTTTTTGCAACCTTTAGTCACTATAGGGATATAACAACACGAAGGCGTCAAAAACCCAAGTATGGTTTTCATCGTGTACGATGCCTTTAAGTCAACAGGATCGATGGCGCAAAGGGAGGAAGGGGCAGTGGTGGGCATGTGACCAAGGTTCGAATCTCGCCCAGAGCTGTTTATTTGCAAATTCACGGAACTTCCATATTTTGATCAAAAATTATGTCACAAATGTCACCTTATCCTTTTGCTGCGCGATATAGCCATATCTACAGTGAAATAGACTCGGGTACAAGGGATCCAAGGTTTTGTTTCCCATCAAAGCTTTCCCATGGTTTTTGGGAAACTTATATGATTGGGAAGTATTACCCCACATATATTGAACAAGTTACGAGAACCAATAAGTAACAGACTAAAGTCAGGAAGACTAAAGTCATGACGTCGGACGGTTCACGTGCTTCTGTGTTCTTCGAGGGAGCTGAGCTTCAGCAAGTCAAGGAGTTCAAGTACCTCGGATCGGTGGTGCAAGAGCGAAAGGTAGTGGCTACATCGGAGATACTGTGCAGGATCGGGCAGGCGTCGGCTGCTTTCGCTTCGCTGGGCTGGTGTTTATGGAAGAAGCGTAATGTGTCAATCAAGACAAAGATCCGGATGTTTCGCGCGCTCATAGTGCCAATCCTACTGTACGGGTCAGAGTCGTGGACGTTGCTGAAGTCGGATTACAGCAGGCTGGAGGTCTTCCAAACGCGGTGTTTGCGGCAAATCCTCGGGATAACTTTAAGAGATCGAATGCGGAACGAAGATATCCGAGATACTTGCGACCATCAGCCCACGATCGAAGAACAAATTCGAACGAGAAGGCTACGATGGTTCGGACACGCATGCAGAATGGAAACAAACCGACTTCCGCGCAGATTGTTATGGAGAGAGCGCCCTGCACTGTGGAAGGTTGAAAGAGCAGCCCCGAAAAAGACGTGGTTGAAGCAAGTCGAGGCGGATCTGAAGTCCCAACGGTGCAGTGTCCTTAATGCTAGATTAATTGCTGCGAACCGTACTGAATGGAAGCGTATCGTTCAGGCCACAAGAGCTCCTATGGCACCTACAGCAGTGTACTGGTTGAGAGGTCATCCTGCTCCGCCAGCCGCCAGCTAACGGGATGAGTGAGTGAGTGAGAATAAGTAACAGAAGACGGTGCGCTTGGTGCAGTCGACTTCTGCGACCACCCGTAGTCTGACCGTCATGCCCCTCATTTTCCCATCAGGCAAGGTCGGAGAAATGCTCTTTGTCCAATTACCACTATTTTCGAGAATGTTTTCATTCAGCAAATGCCGGAGAATTGTGTTCTCTTTCTCGATTCAAGGAGTGATTTTTCCAATCAAAGCGCGGTACAGGCTCTTGTGCCGGCGGGGAAAACTTGCAGATTTTGACAAAACCGCCTGATGTAACAAGCTTGGTTCAGCCGGCAGACATCGGGTTTTTCAGCTATTCGAAAGCACTGCTCAAGCGATTTCACTCTACTATTGCTCTTCAAAATTTTGAATTTTTAGGTCGTTTAAAATAATATATGGTTTTCGGCGTGGACGATGCCTTTGAGGCCGGCTACGCTCTTATCCGTCCGGGTCGTTTCGAAACTCCAACCGATCTCGAATTCCCAGTAGCGCTCGGCCCCTGTAAAAAGAGAGGTTACCAAGGGCCTATTGCGTTCATTCGCTGTCCCTCTTGCGGAATTTGCTTATGTTTGATGCATTATGTGCCTATTTACCATTGGTGAAACAAATGTTTATGTATTTTGCGTCCCATAAAATGATAAGGTTGTTAAAAATATGTGATGTTAATACTTCCCAATCATATAAGTTCTCCAAAACAATGGAAATCATTAATGGGGAACAAAACCTTAAATCCTTTGTACCCGAGTCTATTTCACTGTCGGTATGGCTATATCGCGCAGCAAACGAATAAGATGGCATTTGTGATATAATTTTTGATCAAAATATGAAAGTTCCGTGAATTTGCAAAAAAAAACAGCTCTGGGGGAGATTCAAACCCTGGTCACGTGCCCACCCCTGCCCATTCCTCCATTTGCGCCGTCGACGCTGTTGAGTTGACCGCTTAGCAATTCATAGACTACTCTGAGAAAACTCGCCGCGAACGAGCCGTGAACCTACCGCGAACCTCGTGCCTGCCGCGAATCTGCCGAAAACCTACCGCGACCTCGTACCTGCCGCGACCACCTCGGCACCTCGAGGTTCATTTAGTATCAACTCTGGAGCTGGTGCGAGCCTGCCGCGTTTCTGCCGCCAACCTACCGGGATGTTACTCTCTGCCGCGAACCTGCCGCAAACCTGCCGCGTATCTGCCGCAACCCCATCTGAACTGGGTTATTATCCAAGATCTTAATGAGGCCGAACCTTCAATAGTGGCTTTACATGTTTCGTGAAATCCTGATAACGTTGATGATAACCGCTTCACTTCACCAGTTGAAATCCTACAATATATGCCTAGCTTCATCATTTTTTTCCTGCGAAGGTGCTTGTTTTCTCCCATATCTTTCTCTCTGTTCGGTTTTGTAGTTTTCTCACTTCAACGTCTCGACAAGCGGCAAAATCTACGCCTGACATGCGGCGTCAATTATGGTGTTTGCTTGCGCCACTGCAGACGACACATCATGAATGACGGCGACCTTCAAAATTGCGTTTTGCCGCATTAGGCCATTGTTATACCTCCAGTCTGCCGGACAGGGGCTCTCTACACACCGAGGGAGGAATTGTCCCGCTTTTGGCGGCTCTAATTCCGTTCGGGACCACTTCGCTCGCGTTGAGGCGCGTGACGTTTCAAACTGCAAAACGGTACAACTCCTCCCTCGGTGTGTAGGCAGCCCCTGTCCCCCAGTATGCGACCGCGACAGGCTCGCTCATCTACGAATCGTGTCGGGACCCACACTTTAACCATGAGAAGAGCTGTCGCAGGAACCCTTTGCATGCGCCGGTCGGGTCGCAGGATTGATGTATGGCACAGCACAACTGGCCTTCAGAGACTGCGCCGTCGCTCAGATCTGCGACCGCGACAGGGCTGTGGCAGAGTAGAACAATGGCCTTGTGATGGTGAAATCTATCGGTAAGGTTTTTACGTTGACGTATAGCCACCTTTCAAGAAGTCTGCAAAGGATCGCGAAAGCGTGCTGCGGCGCGGTTGCGAGCATCCCCTCAGACAGGGATGTGGGATCACCCAGGCGGGAGAGATCACCTGGGCACCAAAGGCGAAACCGCCCGGGTGATCCCACATCCTTGTCTGAGGATACCCGCAACCGCGCCGCAGCACGCTTTCGCGATCAGCGTGCACTTTGCGGACTGAACGGCAGTGCGGAGGTGAACTGTATGTTCCTTAGAAGGTGTGAAAACGATGAAATCAGAAATTATAGGGTGAAATATATGAGGGTACAAAATGTTGTGGGAAGATGATGTTCTGCTGATGATGATGATGAATAATGATGAAAAATCTGCTTTCATAGTTTTTGGCACCTTCTAAAGAACGTCCCAGGTTGTTCAATAAGTTCCTCAATGTCCCAGGTTGTTCAATAAGTTTTGTCGTTCGATAAGAGGGCGTTGCTACTAGCCCAATTTTTTTTGTTTTGTTGGTACACTCTTCATATGAAAATATGTGAAGTTTCATTTCAATCTGTCAATTCATTATTTGTTTACAAGCCATTTAGTGTCGCCGTGTCACAGCAATGAAAAATTGAATATCGTGCAGTGATAAAATTCTTATTCTTGGAAGGTGTAGCACCAAAAAAAAATCCACGAACGAATGTTAAAAGTGTATAATGATTGAATAAAGACCTACAATTAGAACAGTAGAAATGTGGGTTGCTGAATTTAAACGTGGTCGGACAAGCCTTGAAGACGATCCACGTGAAGGACGTCCAAAGAGCTCATCAACAACAGAAATCATAGCTAAAACACAGGACATGGTTTTGGACGATCGTCGATTGACTGAGAGAAATTTAGTAGGGGCTCTACACATCTCATTAGACAGTGTGAGCCATATTTCAGGTGAAATTCTGGGTTTTAGAAAGCTGTGTGCACAATGGCTGCCGCATTCGCTAACAATGGAACAAAAACGACTTTCTCAGCAACATTTGGAGCGTTTTAAAAAGGATAAAGTGGATTTTGTGCGTCGATTCATCACTATGAATGAGACTTGGATTTTTTTTTGGTTTTTTTAAAAGTGTATTAATGTTCAGGGAGATAATACTGAATAATGAAGGGTATTTTGAGCCATAAAGTTGTCTTTCTTGTTGAACAACAAAACTTATTGAGCAACCTGGTAGAACATAGTTTTCCGATAGATTTTTACCACAGCAATGCGGCGAAGCGCAATTTTCTTCGATTGGGTCACCTACACCACAAAACTGTCCCGGTAGTGTACCGAGAACGCGCACGTTGAACGACTGATCAAACCCGCGCGGCCTACGATACGACTCTGTGTGGGGTGGACAGACGATTGGTCAGACCAAGTTCACACTGGCGCCCCTGTCATTGATTGACGTACTTTGGAGCCGGATTGCCTCTTCATGTGAGGTGAGGGAGAAAACTATAGAGGAGCTTTGTGCCCTTACCAAATTTTGCAGCCGACAAGCTTGCCAGCGGGAAAGCATGAAATTCATGCTTCAAGTATAAGCAATTTTCATGCGCTGCCTTGAACCTGCCGAGTCGGCGCCTTGAACCTGTCGGGTCGGCGCCTTGAACCTGCCGGGTCGGCGCCTTTAACATGCCGAGTCGGTGCCTGATAGGCTACGACCCGGCAGGTGTGCGGGAGATTCGCGGCGAGTCTTCTCAGAGTAGGAGGAGGTCGATGGTCAGCAAACTTTCGGAGCTTATAACTCCTTCAGATCTATCTTTCGCGGCGGGCCGCCTACACTATTTTACCATGTAATGCGTGAACATTCCCACATGACATTAGATTTCTACCGTTCGCACCTACGCTTCTTATACTTCCCTTGTCAGCGAAAATAAGGGGCCATCGATGACACTGCTTTGGCAATAAATGGGGAGCTTTCGAATCATCAGATACAAAAAAAAAGAAAATAAAGACAGTTGGCTTTCAAAAAAGCTCGTGTTTTGTTTTGCCACAACACTGGCCCGACACGCCCTGCTAACACAGAAAAAGCATTACGACTTGAAGAGTGATCGCTTTGAAATTTTTTCACTTTTTGGCACTAAAACATATGAGAACCTCTTCGAAACGGGATTAAGTAATTATTTCCTACACACTCTCGGACAGTCGGGGCTTAGTACGTCGGCACAATACCGTGAGTACCCCGACACAAAGGGATCGGCAGCACCTGTGCTGTAGCTGCTGGTAACAGCAGGATATGCTAGCAACGACCAGGAGCTCCTGCTGCTTGTGCTGGCGTACTAACGCTTTGTTTATCGTGGCACGCGTGCTATTGCTAGCCCCTCTCTCCTAGTGTCTGCTGCCACTCTCCCCCATTGATTTGTCTGATATGAATGGAGATTGCAGCATCCTCTTGTACGACGGCGGCGGGTATATAAGGCGGCGAGCCTCGCTGAGGGGGCAGTTGGCCGTTTGAGGCCAGTCCGAGGATGTGACCTTGTGTTACTTTTCGGACGTTAATTTTGAACGCTGAGCGTATCATTCCCATGGCCCATCGCGAGGCAAGCCTCCTCGTCGTGGACCGTGGCCAAGATGATGCCCTTGTTGAGGACCGCGCCGAGGATGACCTCCTTGCTGCTGGCCGTGACAAGAATTATACCCAACACCGGTAAGGAGGGTGGCAGTCCAAATTTTGTTGATAATGAGCGTTAGTACGCCAGCATGCGTTGGTAGGATATGCTGCCGCAACCAGCAGCTCCTGCACACAACGAGCGTTAGTACGCCAGGCTTGCCCTGGCGTACTAAAGGTATTGTGCCGACGTACTAAGCCCCGACTGTCTGAGCTCGTCATAGCCTGTGCTATGCAATGAATCATGAAAAGGAAACAAACCTGATAACAGCGAAGCGGAAGAAAATCGGAAGGAAATAATGAAATCAGGAGAAGTGTCAGCTCTCGTCAAAAAATAAACAGCTGGTGTTACCCTAGAGGACTGCCAACGTGTTTCAGCAATGATCTATATTGCACCATCGCCTGTTTCCCTGGCTGTAGCCGTTGTAAGATTATCCCATTCATCACCTTTCAGTTTTAGAGATATGCTGCCATTCTAGAATCAACATGGCTGACCCTGTTATCCAATTTAATTTAACCAGTGCATTACTTAAACTTGCGCTTGACCATCAGTATAGATGGTCAAAACTGCAGGGGGGTTTTCAATCTATGGCGCCCTGCTACATAGACGCGAGAAAAAACTCCTCCAGAGGACTTTTTCGCTAGCCGCGAGCTCCTCTTGCACTTGAGCACTTATTCCGTGTTCTCTGCGAGGAGATTTCAAACGCCAGTTCAACGCGAGGTAGCTACAGGCCGAAATTTGTTAGAAAAAAAGATTCTAAAAACGTTTCAAATTGAATATTTTTTCAAAAAGTGAGTAAAATGGACGCTTTCTCGTGGCGCTTTCACTCACAGTGTATTAAATGCCTAAGACTGAGGAATGCTAAGGTGAAGTTGGAGCGAATTCTCCCTCCTCAATCAGGAGTTCTCCCTTGAAACCTAGGTGATACATCTCGCGTTCAATGCGAGTCTCACGCCTGTAAACTCGCGTTTTCGACCCCAATTACTACCACCCTGATATTCTAGGTGAGTTACGGTTTTTCTTCTTTTTCACGCTTGTTTCTGCTTCACTTTCGTTTCTAAATCTTGTAATATTGCGAATAGGGAATTTTCTTAGGGTGCGAGAAGAATTTGCCAGTTTTCCATTTTTTAAGTTGAATTTCGAAAAAAAGACACTTCAAAGCCCGAACGAATGGCTAATTCCCCTCACGCACTAAGAAAAAGCCCTACTTGCAATATTTAGAGAACCAGTAAAAAAATGAAGCAGAAACAAACAAGAGAAAAAGAACAAAAACTATAACTCATCCAGAAAAACAGTTGATGCTGTCGATCGATAACTAAATCTGGCGAAGTTCCAGGTCTTCTACCGTAGTTTTAGTGGGTCGACCGCAACCGCACCACTGCCTCATAGCATTGCGGTGAAATGTACCTGCTGTGACCGCGTGTGAACCTGTGTTTGCGTCGTTAAGCTGATGTGGCACCCACTCTGAAACCACTATTTTAGGGAACTTTACAGAACAAACTAGGGCTGTTGGAGGAACACCGAAAAGCCAGAGCAGGCCCCTGAGGGGAGAGAGCTGAATACGAGTCAACTGTACCCTTCGATGAATTGACATTTTAATCTTGTGGTCTTTTTTAGTGTTTTTCGCCCTTCAGGGCTTTATAGTCATTCTTGAGTGGCTAGAGCCAACGATATCAAGCCTTGCGAAAGGACAAACTTTGTAGTCAATTTTTTACCCTAAACTTTATCGATCGGAAAATCGATCAAAGTGCAATTTTAGTAAAAAAAAACATCCGCGCCGTCTTGTAGATCAAATAACTTGCTCTCAAATGAGCTAAAAATAACCTCTCACCAAAATTCTCGAAATTCAATAGGCCCTTCAGAGTGGCGTCGCAGAAAAATTCGCTCTCGCGGCGATGGGGTGAGAAATGTGTGGGGTGCTACGCAGCGCAAACCGTGCCGCGCGACGGGAGCGAACGTGGCGCTTTCAGAGTGGGAGCGACGGCGCGAGCTGGGAGCGACGTTCTGCCACGTTTTGCGAGGGAATTTGTCTCGACCATTTTTGTCGCTGTCGCTATTTGTCGCTGTTGTTTCTTCGTATTAGTTAGTGTTACATCGTTATTATCTCGTATTAGTTAGTGTTCCTTCTATACTATCTGTCTAATGACCCTCTGTAAAATCATTTATTGCCTATTTCACTATTTGCCATCCAGGATTTAATTCGTAATGGCATTTGATTTGTCATCCAGGATTTATCTCGTCATGTCACTTGGTTTTTCATCCACAATTTATTTAGTCATAGAATTTATTTAATTGGTCATCCAGGATTTATCTCGTTAGTCATTTGATAAATTTTTGTTGTCGTCCTGTTTATTGTTCTGCAAATCTTTTCAGGTGAGGGTGTTGTTTCAGCTCAGTCGAAAACAATAGCACAGCATAACAATAAAATCTGATAACAACAACAAATTTAGCTGTGAGGAATTCCGGAATGTCTGAGATTGCAGAACGCGCAAGGGATGGCACGTCAATATGTTTATGCGCTCTTATCGAACTTAAAGGGCAGCGAAGAAATAGGAGACGCTGAGACAGAAATATGATGCAGCGGCAAGTCAATGGGCCACGCCTTCCTTCACTCGCTCTGAGGAGCGATGCCGCGAATTTCGCTGCGACGCCACTCTGAAAGGCCCTAATGCGAAATTTCCAATTGATGAAAAACGCGGGAACTTATTCCCCAACCCAATACTATTCAAAAAGTACATCGCATCTTCAAGTGCAGATATGTATGTTGGCTACGACGTAATCCCACAGAGGAACCTCATTAACGCTATTTTCAGGCATTGATTCTTGTCTCGAAATACAGCCAGCGCAGTCCAACCATAGTTGTAACGGTGAGTGATATTTTATTGGAAATCACCGATAATGTTACTTTTTTTATTAGGGGTTTTTCTAGCCATAGCAACATAAAAGTTGTATGCCGATCATGCATGACGGTTATCCTTTGATTCGGAGGCTGCTCCTGGCTATTCGTTTTCTTCTTTTTTTTTCGTTCCATTTTTGTGCCGTATCCATTCATTCATCTACTCCTCCCGCTCCAGTTTTCGAAATGCTGCGGTATATGTGTGATTGGAAGTAATTTGAGAACGCAGAGCGGGGATATCACATCTTGAACTTTACGGCAGATTTAGGGGCTCTCCATCCTTTGCTAGCTAATTGGTGGGTTTAGCTACGGGTTTTATGGCACTGGTCTCGTTGTCCTCTCTACTTCATCTTTCCTGAGCTTCTTTCATGTTTCCCTTTCACATCATTGCCTACTATTTATTGAAACGACCTTGGGTTATCTCATTAAATCCCCCGACTGGGAAACATAATTTCTCTTTGAATATTTTGTAGACACCGAGAAGTTGCGAATCCGTGCGTCGTTAGGAAGCTGCAACATTCGGATCACTTTCGAAAGTTGTCTAAAGAAATATGTCGAGAAAAGCGGTATGAAAATAAACCCTGTTTCACAGTGTGAAAAACTCTCAAGTGCATTGAAAACATAACGTCGGCATGGATCCTAGTGATATTTGGCGCTCCCCATTGATAGTTGGCGCAAACTCGGGGCACCTACAATACCTGCGCTAAGTTTTGTAAGAACGGGGAGCATCTAGCAAACTTGGCAAAAAAGCGTCTGATGCATGTAACTTTTTCGAATGGAGACTTTTTAAATTCTGAAAACACGATCATAGTCACAGATCAATTTCAGGTAGCTCTCAAGCTTGTTTAATGAAGGATTTCAAAAATGCAACCAGCACAAACCTTGAGATGCTCTCACCTGCTCCTAATTTGTGAGGAAAGCATATAGATTGCTCTTCCATTACTTGTACAATTACTGCTCAAAGTTTCGCCGCACTTCGCCGCGCGCGACGTTTTTGAAAAACGATTGCAAAAACTATTTCCTTGAAAAACGAAGCTATTTTAGGGAACTTCGGCGGTCGAGTCACACGATTAGGTAGGATTTTGATCTGTGAATATGATGCAGTGTTCAGAAATCAAAAAGATCTACATTCAAAAAAGTTACATGCATCGGTAGCTTTTTTGCCAAGTTTGGCAGATGCTCCCCGTTTTTACAAAACTTAGCGCGGGTATTGTAAGTTATAGTATAGGGCACCAATTTTGTGTCAACCTTCAATAGGGAACGCAAAGTATCACTAGGGTTCATGCCGACTGTAGCTTCTTTGGGTGGAGCCGGGTAGTCCACCACCTTCACCTATGGGCAGGTGAAGGAGGGAGCCTTCACCACTGAGAAACCCGGTAACGTATGGGGGAAAGTCCATGAAAAAGAATCAAAGTGACCCGACATTCGTGCAAGTCATTTCCAAGATGGGATGTGTTTCATTGCCGGATTTTCGTCCATAACTGTTTTACCCTTGAAGATACAATACCCACCCTAAGTTTTGGCAAAAAGGCGAAAAAAAAAACGCGGAAAATCGCTTTTTTCGTCTTTTGATGATATCTCGCTTCAAAGTGGACGATTTTCGAAATGGGAAGCATTTTTGGAGTCAGTATCGAGCCCTGTCTATTGTTGATCCATACATGGCTTACTCCCAAACAAGGCGTATAGGATTGACACAATCAATCGAGTGGGTGAAAAGTAGGGCAATAAGAGTTGCTGAAATGAGTGAATGAGTCTACTCTAGTTTATTAGCATTTTTTTATTTAGTTTGTTTATTTAACAATTTTTTATATTGTTGATTTTTTAAAAATGTAATCTCTTTTTCCTCTAGGTACTATTTATCACCTAATCGTTTAGTTATTTCCTTGAATTTTTTTGATTCTTAATTGTTTTGGTTTTTCTAGTCTCTTTTGATATTCATTTTTATTTGATTCATTTAATTTTTATACTAATTTTCACTATAATTTGAATACTTATATATGATCTGGTTCCGCAATCTTGTTCAGTCCGCAAAGTCTCATTATCACAATCGTAGAAGCGAAACGGTTATTTTGAGAATGATTTCTTCATTTTCATAGTTGAATTTTTTAAAAACAACCGCTTCGCTTCTACGATTGTGATAATGAGGACTGAACGCGATTGCGGAACTGAACTATATCTCAATTTGATTCATATAACTTTCGCTTTATCTGGAAAATGGTCTCGATAACCTCGATAAATTCTTATTCGGATAAGAATCCTTTGAACTGTATCTTCAGACAAACGAATCATAACAGTAAAAACCTCTAGCGTCTTCAATGTAGGAGGAAGTTCGAGTTTCAATTCTTTGTCTCAATACTGGAAATCTATTGAAGTGATTATTTTCAGAATCTGAAAATACCATCCGTCTCCCTGATTTCTAAAATGTTTTCAAGTTAAAAAAAAATGAAATGAAATGAATAAATTGAAACATATAAGTAATCGAATTATAGTGAAAATTGGTATGAAGAAGTGGAGACAGGAAATAAAAATGACTAATAATAATAATAAAAGAACAAGAATAACTAAGAACGAAAATATTTAAGCAAATAACTATCTTCTGTTGCCAAGCCTGATTCGCTCTGTTCCCTCGCGCGCTTGTGCGTAGCGAGGGTAGAGACAGCTAGAAATTGTGGGGAGAAGGAGATGCAGCGTACGCACGCAGACGCACGCGACGAACGGAAACAAATCACACTCGGAAACAGAGGATAACTGAATAGATAATGAATAATACCTAGAGGAAAAGTGAACAAAAACGTTGAAAAAAAGCAAAAATATAAAAAATTGTAAAATAAACAAACTAAATAAAAACACAAATGAACTAGAGTAGACTCAGTCACAAACTTCAGCAGCTCTTACTGCCCTACTTTTCACCCACTCGATTGATTGTGTCAACCCTATATGCCTTGTTTTGAAGTAAGCCATATATCAATCAAAAAGAAAGAGGGCGCGATGCTGATTCCAAAAATGTCTTTAAGTTTGAAAATCGTCTACTTTGAAGCGAGTTATGATCAAAAGACGAAAAAAGCGATTTTCCGCGTTTTTTTTTCGCCTTTTTGCAAAACTTGGGGTGGGTATTGTAGACCTTCAGTGGAGATTAATTATGAAATCCTCACGAAGCTCTTCATCGAATAGAATTTCAGGTTCAAAATATACGTTCCGACTCTTCCAGCAGTTTATAAGGTGCATTTTTCTGCCTGAAGCTATCGGTTTTTTGTTCATAACTTTTTGCGCTAGGTTATGGTCATTTGGTAAAGGTTTTTTTCAATAACTTAATTAAATTCTGCGTCGACTAATCCTTCCAGGTTCAAAAAATAGTATCCCGATCCTTCGGCCTGATTCATTTTAAGAAATACCAGTTTTTCGCTTATAACTCTTTACCCTTTTCAGACAACACGGTCGCGGGGAAGGGTGTTTTTGAAGTTTTCGTGAATTTCTGAGTCGCACCATATACAGCTTTCTTATGTTTACTTACTTCATAAGCCAGCCAGGTAAGTGGAGCCGAGCTTCATCTCAGACAGTCGCCGCATTCAGTGCGAGTCGAATATGCATTTAACTGGAAGGCAAGGCGGTTTCGAGCACAGTCAGGGAACGTGCTCTTAGGGGAGCACGTTTTCCTGTTGTGTTTCAAATACAGCACGTGACCTAACAAATAAGCCGTTCAATGCGTGCATGATACACATATAGCTCGATGATAAAACGATCATCCGAAAAAAGCATGCGACGCACTCTTGAGACGGAACTAAGAGGTCGGCAGCGTCGCCGGTTCACTTACCCAAGTTTGCGGTACATACTTTACCCGCCTGGCCGCTGGAGCCCTCCTCCAAGCGCTGGCGGCCCCAGATGGTGCTCGGAGAGGTGACCGCGTTGCGTCTGTGTGCTACTACGACAGCGCTCGACTACCTTGCAGCACATACTCCTGCGATTAAATTTTGTGGCACGTGCTCCTGCGATAAAACTTTGCAGCTTGTGCTGCTGTTTGGAGCACGTTCATCTGCGATACAGCCTTTCAATGGGTGTGGTCACTCGAGTTGAATGCTTAATCGACACACATTGACTGCGGAAATGTTCTGAGATGGCAATCTTCATAGGGTGCTCTCGCTTCTGTGGTGTAAATGAGAGACGCAGAGGTTCACTGGTGCCAATATTGGGGCTTGGAGTCCAGCCCGTAGCGGACAAATAGGGGGGTGTTCCACCAACAAGACGTGCACAAATGTTACTTATTTTGGGGAGTATTTTAGCTTATCAGTATTGGAGAAATGGTTCTAACTCAGGTAAAACTAGTTGTCCAGAATCGGACGAATAGTTGTCGAGAATCGGTCGACAATAGAGAAGTTGTCCAGAAAGTTGATAGAAGTGGTCGAGAATTCCGAGATCCGCAGTATTCGTCAAAAATTGCGGCCGATTTCTTCAGAATTTCAGAGAAAGTTGCTGAGAATTCGGGGGAACGAGTGTTTGCCGAGAATTCGGACAGATTTCTTGACAACTCCTTCCGAAATTGAGAATATGTCTCGAATATGTCGAAAATTTCCCAAGAATTCAGGACATCACTTCAGAACCCTCTTTACACCACATTCTTTGAACGTTGCGGCTGCTGTTTTTGTTCTTTTCTTTTCGTGTGGGTCCTCTGTCGTTTTTGAGTCGACCGGGGTGGGTTTCACTTATATACAAACTTCCACCGCCTAAGATGGAGGCTGACCACCGCTACAGTATAATGGCTCACACCTTTCCCAGGTGTGGTTGTCCCGGAAATCGACAATTTTGTAAAACTAGGAGCCACAAGAGTAGGATATTTGAGTCCAGCTTGGTCGATTTACTCTGAAGTCAAACTTTCGTCATTTTAAAGTAATTCCGAGCACCGATTCACTGATAGCGCACTGGTGCTTGGCAAGGCCAATAGCGGCCCATGTTGAACGATTTTGTAGACCAATAGCATATACGATGCACAGTTTGCCTCTGGCGAACGTCGATGAAACGAGCCGAGTTGGGAATCAGGTAATCAAAGTGGGCCGAAACCATTTCCGCGGGCTTCACCGACCGTTGTAATCAACGGTTGGGCAAGAGCCCCAAAGTTTGGTAAGCACATACAGTTGTACATGTGTATAACTGTGTGATAACTGACGAAAATCGTGCAAGGAGTTGTCGGGAATCGGTCGAGAAGTTGTCGAGAATTGGGCGAAAAGTTGTCAAGATTAGAGTCTGCGAAAGTTGTCCCGCATTCGTACGCCTGCAGGACAACTTTTCGTCCGATTCTCGACAACTAGTTTTACCTGAGAAGGTTACAGGCCAAGTAGTTGTCGAAAAATCGGGGAAAAATGCGGCTGGCAGTAGAAAACGCGCCAAGGATTTGTCGACTTGAACTGCCTTGTACTTTCAGACCCATTTAATGTCTTGAATGTAGAAATTGTTGTAACAAAACAGTTTTTAACCGGCCTGTGGTGTAAAATTTAGGGATCGCTCCGCCTAGTTTCTGATGATACCGTAGTTGTCCGGAGGATAACCCTGAATTTCATCGTTGGCTTAATTAAGCATTAATTCAGTATTCTATCCACTTTACTGCTCGGCCAGTGCTGTTTGTGATTTCTCTGGAGGGCGCAGAGATAGTGAGAATTGCACTGTCGCTAGCTGTTTCAGTGCCAGACCGGCTAGCAGGGCCTTTCTCTGCGCCCTTAGCGCTCATCATTGTGATTCGGACACCCCGCGCACTGGGTTTTCCATCCTCCGAAGACCCTTTCTTTCTTATATTTTTGTTATTCTTGTATTCAAGCTGAGGTGCTATCTCAGCGGGGGGGGGGGGGACATCATGGCGCGATGCACTTGGCCACGCCCATTTTACCGTGAAACTTTTACTCTGAGAAAATCTTTCGCGCTACTACGGTGATGCTCCCGCGATCCGTGTCCGTTTGCGATGATTACCTGATATAGTTGTTATCCGGATCATTTCGGATAATCTCAATCGTTCCGCGAAAGCCCCATGCTCGTATCCCCTCAGCCCCTACCAGAAACCGAGGGGATTCCATCCTTGAACGATCGCGGGGGATTCTCTCAGAGTACCCAGGGATTTCCTCCACTCTCAAAATCAGGAGAGTCGTTGCGGCTCAAAAAAAAAACGGGCGTGGCCACGTGCGATACCACAGTGCCCCCCACCGCTGCGAGAGCACCTAAACTGATTTCGCTTCTCAGATTTTGAAGCATTTTAAAAGCGGTGTTGTCTCTACTTACGAGTACTCTACTTGCTCTACTTGTCCTCTTCTTGTTCCTTAGCGTTGTTTCTATTTGTTAACGCCGGTTGGAGTTTCTATCATCGGATAATACTGGGATAATAGAATTAGTAATTATTCAGATATTCGAATCGGATTGCGGAGCAAGTTTGAAACCGAAGATTTTTGAAGACTTTGACATGGAAATGCTTTCAAAGAGTTGCGAAGTTGGGATATTCACATTAATTTTTTTTGGGAACTAGAGTGAAATGCTCACGTGCAGCACAGGACTTCTGAGTTCATTAGGAAACAGTTCAAGAACGTGAAACGTTAATTCACTTCTACCACTGATCTTGTGATTAGTGTTCAAAAGTCAGAAACCAACTAACTTAGACGAAAAACAAGTCTAGGAATGAGTTTCAGACGTAATTCTGAGGGATCCTAAAATTGCCTAATTGGTTCGCATGTCCTTTCACTGAGGGTAGAGGAAAAGATTTGTTGTTGAGCAGTTTCGAGGCTTTATATAGTAAATGAGTGCGTGTGAGTGAAATGGCTCCTCTGCGCGTTTGACGATCATCAGACAGCAGCTGAGTTCCAAATGATGGACGTGGTAATCTATCTATGCGATCGGACCCACACCCTCCACACATTCGACGGACCACCAATCATTACAATTTAAATCGACATGTTTCGCATCTCTAGCGTAAACAAGTGTCGCTTCACAAACATTTTGCATTGGCTTCTATAAAGAAACCGCTGAGAAGTTCATCCTTACTTATTCTGCTAATATATACTACTTACAAAGCTACCGCATAGCCCTACAGCCTTATAGAAGTACCTCCGATTCTTTATCGGAACTGAGTCATGATGTAAAAACTTCCGCTAATTATAGGAGCTACATATGTATATGAACTAGTGCACAAGAATTCAGTATGTGTTGTATGTAGTCATACTTCTTGAAGTAATAAGACACTCTTTCTTTTTTTCTGCGGAAACGTTTATCAGATCGCCCTTTAATCGTCTCTAGTACATATGTACGTATACTTTGGCAGAGAATTTCATATCAGTGAACGAAGTAAGTAGTCCAAGTGCATGTTGTCAACACCTTTTTGAAAAGTTCGCATTGGATTGCAAGATTAAGCTTGAATCTGCTACTCATACCAGCGTATTCATTGAAAATTTCAATGCCTGGCCTTGTCTTACTCCTTGAAAGTGTAGTATTTCAGTGCTTAACTATATCTTATCCGGGGCTGGACCTTTCAAGGGGTGGAATTCATGAAACGGTAACCACATTTTAACCATGGCTAAAATAACCATAGTCGTGGGTAAATCGATTCTACTCGAACCGTGGCCAAAACGTGGTTATCGTTTTATGAATTCCAGCCCAGTACGCGAGCAGAAGCATCCTCTGGCAACGATTGCGTAGCAGATCTTGATGAGTGGCATTGTTTTCTCCCCATTATCAAGACGAATCCGCGACTTTTTTCTGTTTTCTGAAAAAAAAAATGTGAAGAAGGCAGAAAAAAGGTCGTATTGGTGTAAACTTGCTCCATTGGTGTTGTCAGGGTGCACTTCTTCACAAGCTCGTTGGCTGCAATTCTATTGAGGATGAAAATTGAGAATTTCGATGTGCGGAGCAAGAAATTTCGCTCATTCCTGATATAGACAAGTTCGCTTCTTTTTTTTAACGAAATAACTAATTATACTTACAATTTGATTCGGTCTTGAGGTATGCACTTTTAGGACAGCTCAGCCCTTCTTTAGGTTTCCCATTATTTTCGTTTCGACTTTGCCCATTCTCACATTAAATCGAATTTTGAGGCACTACTCTCGAAATAGAACTTGCGAAACGACCTTCCTACTTTCTCCCCTCCGGCTTGCACACTTTTCTCCAACCGATGTTCATCTTTTGTTGGTGCTAGTCAGTCGAATATATTATTTTTCTTTCTTCGAAATCTCGACAGGGAGATCGACTGACTGTTCATTTAAGAAGAGAATGGTTAAACCGAGTTGCCAAAACTAAAGTTTGTCCGAATGAGACTGTCCGCCCACGCGGTCGGCGTGCATGTTGAGCTGCCGTTGTGAAGGCACTTTTTGACAAGCCTCTCTGACACACCGGTCAACGCTTCGTGGTTACGGTAGCGTGGCGTGTTGCACCAGAGTGTACAAAGGTGTATGAGCGGCGCTGTTATTAGAGCACGTTTCCCGCATCGATTATTTCATGCGTATTTCATGAGGAAAACGTACGATTACGTCAAACATAACTACATTTGCAATGTCTTTGTCGCTGTTGTGGTTCAGATGGGATAAAGCAAGGCTATTTATATGATCACGTTAGCCTGTTTTTGGCAACCTTCGTAGAAACAGTACTTCTTGCTCTAGTCCCCAATTTGTGGCTTCAACCAAGGTTTTTTGCTGGAGGTAACGTAGCCACGTGATGAATATTGTACGTAAAAGTTCAAAACAGTCCTTGTTTTTAGGAAAACCGTGATGATAACGATTGATACGCCACCCTAGCCTTGAACGTTCATGCATACGGCACCACTTTCAAGGCGGCAGCAACAATACATTAGGATTGAAAAAGTCGTCAGATGTGGATACATCCTTGATCCCAATCGTTTCATGACAGCTGAAAAGCATCATCTTAAATTTTACCCACGCCAATCATGGATAAATGTTTGAAAATCCCCTCCGTTCCCTCACCGACTGATAACGAAGTGAACAGGTATATTCTCCATGCGAACCTCCCCACCAATGCGTCAGGGAGTTGTAAACGGCCGGAATACTAGCGAATGCAATGATAGCGCCGCGGCGTTGCCGGAGAACTGGTCCGCGCTTGTCTTTTCATCTACCGAAAATTTCGCACCAACCCGGGGTTTTCCTCCCCTTCCAAAATCAGGAGAGTTAGAAGGCCTCAGAAGTGAAGTTTTTACATAGAGTTTGAATGGCAATCTGAGCTTAACCCTGGGTATCACAACATGGTGAATGGCGGCGCGGACCAGTTCTCACGTAATCGCCCCGCGCGACTAGGAGCGACGCCGCGCGCGATCTCTCTATACACTCCGCTGCAACACGCCACGATACCGTAACCACGTAGCGTTGACCGGTGTGTTAGAGAGGCTTGTCACTTTTTGAACTTGTAAATCGATTAGCGGGTTTATCAGACGGATAGTTAATAATATGTATAGCAGCCAGCTGTTTGCTAAAAAAAACCGTCCAGAATGCCTCCGCGACGACCATTCGACCCTCACGCCGGCCGCGTCGGTGGACAGGTTTATTCGGACAGACCTTGCCTATACAGCCATGTTTTTCTGATCGACTACACCTCGGGCAGTCACTAAAGCCTATCCTGGCTGCCCGTGTAGTGGTGAATAAAAATGTTCGGAACCAAAAACTCAAAAAAAATCTTCACCCAAAGAAGCTATGAAGTGCATTGTCGATTGTGGGTCCTTCTAGTTAATTCACAGTATATTGGTGCAAACTTAGTGCACGTAGGATATGCTACTCGCATCGAGTTCGCGCCAACGTAATGTGTTACGACAAGAATGAACCACAATGGACGCTGTGATCCTTGTCGACAATCACTCTCGTTCTGAGATGAGATGTGTGTTCCCTTTACTCAAAACTTTTGTAACATGTAACCGAAGCTCTTCAGAAGCATACAAGTGATAACTCTTATAGTTAGGCCAACTTGCAGCAGAATTGCGAAAGACGTGTTAGACCCAATAGTTTTATGAAATATGTGAGCTATGTTGGGATCGCACTGAAAGTGATACTTGATACGTTCCTTGTTGTGCGTTAGCGCAAAGACGGTGCGCATATGTTATGACATACGTGCATTAAGTTTGCGTCAACGCACAATAAGGGACGAAAGTACAGGTGCGATCGGTGCCGACTATACATATTACTCATCCGTTTATCTCTCTACCGGGAGTAAATCCGTGTTTCCGTAACCAGATAAAACTTGCCTGTATGTTAAACCTTCTTTAGTTGCTCTTTAGTTGCTTCAGTAGCATGTTCCAGAAGTTTTGTGTCGGATTGAGGCTCACATGAAGCAATGCAAGTGTAACAGGGGTTATCTCACAGTATACAACACCGCTAATAGGATTCGGTCAGAATGTAAAGGTTCTAGTGTGACGAACAACGGCGCGATAACACAATATATGTGAATGCACTGGGATGGGGAGGATGTGACCCCTAAGAATTTCCCTTTAATTTCCCTTCTGTGATCTCACGAGAAACCTTGACGAAATAGTCTTGCGGGAGAGTTCTACCCGCACTGTAGGAACTCGGTCTCCGAGTTTCTTTTCCTCACCTGAAAATACGGATTAAAATGAAATCAACACAAACAATGTTCGCAAGGTATCCACGGTAGTCAAACCGGTAGTTTCACAGGACACAGGTTGTATATTCGTTTACTTGTCAAAACTTCAAAAATAATGGATGAGATACTAATTGAGCAGTTATGAGATTATTTACAAAATTACCCCGAGGAAACTAAGAGAGATCAATGAGAACCGTTCAACCTAAAAACTACCTTGCCGCTGTGGGTTTACCAACTAGGCGCGCGAGCTGGAACTCAAAAAGGGCTATCCCACGTATTGTATGCGAAACGCCACTGAAGACAGTAAAATTGGTTGATTTTAGGCTAGTCTTCGCCTTCTGATGTTTTGGCCGCTCCCGGCCTTTGGTGGTTCCCGATGAAGAAGTGGATCTCTCCACCAATCTGTCCTTGAACAGTGATCGGGGGCGTTTTTATATGGATACGAGTGCTCCACCGTGATTGGCTGGCCCCGCCCATTTCTCACGCACGAGAGTGTGTCGATAATCACGTGAACGGCAGAACGGTCATCGATTGTGCGAGAATGATGCAATACCGGAAATGAGAGAGAACGAAGAAATGATTATACATAAAGAAGGAATAAAGAACATAATGAATAATACATAATGAACACAAGAGAAAAACACAATGAAGACAATATTCTGACAAGAAAGCGCGCGACGACGGGTTTTCGCGTCTTATTCGCCATTTTTGAATAAATCGCTTCAAACTCATCTCTGAGCGAAACTAGGTTGATGTTCATGATCCTGACGCTGAGGGCTACCCAATGATATGGCATTTGTGGAGGTTCCGTTGAGTACAATAGAATTTGCGCGATCAGCCAAGTTTGTAATTATGGTACCATGGTGAAGTGGGCACGACAGCCTCTGTTTGCTTTTCCCTGTGTCTACCCTACATATATGTATAGAGAGCTGCTTGATTGCAAAACTTCTACGGTTCTAAACGAAACTCTCAATGAGGTCATTAGGTAGCCTTCAACGCCAGGATCATGAATGTCACAAATATGAGTAATCGCTCAAAGTTGAGTTCGAAGCGAGTTAATCAAAGAGGGCGAAAAAGGCGCGGAAACCCGTCCTCGCGCGCTTTCTGACCAAATCTTACCGGGGGTAGTGTAATTCTTATAGAAAACTCCTCAATTGATTTACCTACGTGTGTTTGGTTACCCTAACCTCATAGGTAACTTCGCGCATCCTCTATTCGAGCGCTGTGTGCCTCCCTGTGCCAGGAATATCTGATGCAGCAATCAACCACTATTTCGGGCTGACCGGAGAGGGAAACCGAGCTGTCGACAATGTCTGTCTCAATACCGATAGTTATACTTAGCAAGGGCCTCCTGTCTGGCTGTCTTTTCAGCCCTGCTCGAAATATCACGAAAAGGCTGTTTGGGTCAATGATGTGCGGAACAGGACTCGGCCTGCGTCCCGGTTACCCTTACTCTGAAGATTCAGAAATGTTGCGAACACTAATTTCAACAACTTACCGAAGTCTTCCGTAAGTTGTTGAAATCGTGATCGTAAGTTGCGCAGCCTCATGCCCTAATGTGTTCGCAACATTTTCGGAACTGTTCTGTAACTCTCTAAAATGTTGATTCCAACTATTAGTGTCTCACCGCGATCGACTGATCGCGATGCGAACCCCCGCCGCGGCCATTAGGTCGCGGCGCCGCGGGGTTCGCGCTGCGACGAGGGGCGATCGGGGCGCTTGGCTGTGCCCGCGAGTTAGTTACTTTCATGTGCATCTATGTATTGGGAGCGGTTGAAACCGTTCATAGGAGAATAAAAGTGCTGTAACATGACTGAACCACCACCCAAGGTTAGCACAGTGAGCACTTGATGCAAAAATAACTGCGGTTTTTTGAGAAAAAAAGTTTTTTCTACTCTGTTCAGGCTGTTTTGGCAAGGCGTAACATTTGGTTTCTCCTACTAACCCAGACTCTTTATTGCTTCCCGTAAAACTTTTCAGTTTTAGAAGGCTGCATTTCAATAAATAGTGCAATAGCAGTAGTGAATATTTATATCTGTCGATACTTGTCTGCTTTAGAATCGCCTAATCTACCTCTCATTAAAGAACATTCGGCTTCTCTTAGCACTAGATGATGACACCCACAAGGACTCACGGAATTCATTCATGGGAGCAACGTTAGCATTTTTTTCACAAACTTTAATTCACAAAGTTTCTTCTTTGTGCGGTCAAATTGAGACGCCAATTTCTAGTTGAAAAGTTCGAACAAATCACTAATCTTCAAAATCATTAATTCAATCAATTCTTTAAAATCACTAATGAGCAATATTTATTTTGCAAAGTATTGATTTTGTTTTCAAAAACTGGAAAAAAACTTAGAATCGGTTGTTTGATAAAGTAATAATTAATTAGTGATATAAACAGGTTTAAATAGAGAGTGGCTTGTATTACTCAGTTGCATATGAAGTTAGTGCTCCAAAAAAAAAGAAATTTCACGAATCGGTGTTATTTCATTTGAGGCAAATTAGGCAATTCAATAGGGCACGAGTATCGACAGATATAAGTATTCACTACTGCTACAACACTTTAGTCAAATGCAAATTTCTAAAAGGAACGAGTTTTACGTGCAGTGATAAGGAGCTTTTTTTAAGGGAGAAGTCCAATTCTACATCACGCCCTGCCAAAATAACTAAACAGGGAAGAATTTTTTTTTCAAAAAACTGCAGCTATTCTAGCATCAACTTTGTAAAAATTAACCCATCTCATTGAGTCACCAAATGCTGTTGTAAACTGTGACTTGGAACATTATTGCTTCATCGTACATACATATATTCTTCATTCAGATGCTAACCATTTGTGCCCATTTGAATTAACACAGTCACAGGAGAGCAGAAGTTTGCTTAGAAGTGTGATTTCTACGGTATTACGCAGTATTTTGTAGAACATGCAATTCACATCTTCTCTCCATCCGCTGATGTGTACCCCAGCTACTCTGGCAATAAACATTGGGTGTAGCTGTGAGCACGGCTCTCTGTTCCTCGTATATTCTTCGACTGCTCCATCATCTTCTTCCAAAAGGGGATTTCGTGGCAGTGAATGAACAACTTCGATCTTTCACTAATTCCATTGTGCTAACACTTGAAAACATCGTTAGTTTGCCACGAAGAGAAGGCCGTAGAAAACTACTCGAAACCTTTTTGCAAAGCATGAAAGCTTAAAATATCGCTCCAAAACTTCTTTGTAAAACCAAAATAGCCATAAGGTACAAGAAATGTGTGGTAGTAACTCCAATCTTCATGCCAAATCTTTTTGATACAGATATTCAGATTCTCTATCTAATATAAAACAATATCATCAGTTAATAACCATATTATAAATATAATATAATATCATCAGTTAAGAAACCACCACATAATTTTCCAGTAGAGCTCCTGGTGCTATTCTTTTCGAAGCTGTTAGACATTTGCACGGATTATCGACCCAGATGTGCTAGACTGTCAACCCCAAGCCCATTTTTGGGAGGCCATAACACTTTGGGAGCGCATTTTAGAGTCCTAATGTAAGCGGCATTGATGATCTCAGCTAGCCCCAATCTAGAGATTCTGCCTAAAAATTGTTAGCATTCAAAATTTTCTGATAATCAAATGCCACAAAGCCGTCAAAACCTGACTTCTGAACACGCTCTATATATTTTTTTAGTCGTGCTTGCTTCCTCGTCTCGAAATTAGCGCAAACAATAACAGGTTTCTAACAGGAAATTTGATATGCAGTGCAAAAAAAAAAGATTTGAGAAAGTATGTGTAACGCACGAGCAAGGTGAAGGGTGGAAAAAGATGAAACTGATCAATAAAGAAAGAGGTTGCAAAAGCCTTACAGTTAGTTGTTCCTGCAAATATTTGTCACGCTTCCGACGTCTACTAGGTTGCCTACCGAACAGCGCTATTTGTAACTAACAATACCTAAACTGCAAGTTTTTCCACGCTCATAAGGCCCATCGAAACATGATTTTAGCATTTTAACCTGCTCGTATCATTATCGAGAACTTCAGAGTAGGGGGGGTGCATACTGGACGTTGCGGAGAGGGCAAAGGGGAAGGGTGCCTCGACCGAACTTCCGAAAAAAATTAAAGTGCATGTTCTGTCGAATTTCTGGAAAAAAATAATGCACGCTTTTCTTCTGACTTGTCATATGTCCTTCTTCGCCTTTTAAGACTAACTTTTATGAAAATCAAACTATTTATGGAGCCGTGCGATATGCGCATGTGGATCGAATCCACACCGCGGGTGTGGCTAAGGAGCAGTTCGGCTGGTACACACCACGCGCGCGACGGTAAAACGCTGTGCGCGCTCATCGTCCTTGGGGCGCGTTAACCGAGGGCACTCAAAAAAGTTATTGTTGTTCCATTTTAGCCGTTTTCCTTTATCGTTTTTTGCTATTTGTTCATGTTGTTGTTGTGTCAGACATAGGGTCGGCGTCGGAATCAATATCATCATCTCTCAATCCGCTCCAAGAAGCAAACAAAAAGAACTCTAAAAAAACTTGTATAAAAAATGTGAATTCCATCGAAACGTTGGTATGAGAAGCATTGCTTTTAAAAAAGCACATTAGAAACAAAAAAACATGAATAAAATGCAGAAAATGATAAAGGGGACCGCTAAAATAGGACAAAACGGATTTTAGCAGCCGGGATTCTGTGTTACCGTAACCCCATTCGCCGTGTAGCGCGTTATCGTATCATCGAGCGCCAGCGTCACACCTAAAGTGTGCCCGAATGAGAATGGTGACCCACGCGGTCGGCGTGCTTGGCAGGCGGCCGTCGCATGTGCCGCCCTCGGACGAGTGTTGGATTTCAACGACGGCCGTCCACTCTCCCACTGATTGATCGGCGCAGTGCTTGCTGCCAGCCGGTGCCGGCCTCGTTCGTTGTCGATGGCGGTGGGGACTTTTCGCATGCTCGTCCGAGAGCGGCGAACGCGACGCCCGCCTGCCAAGCACGCCGGCCGCGTGGGCAGCCATTCTCATTCGGACGCACCTTAAGTGGTATTTTATGCAGAGATCAGCCACTGTGAGTGTTTTTGTCCTAAAACTGAGTGGATGAATCTTGTACATTGTATGCTTAGGTATTTATAGCGCATTTCAGTGTTTTTCTTGCTTGTCTCTCTTCACTTAAAAATCTGTTACTGCATATGTCTTTCTCTTATTATTTATATCTGAATCGTTTCATTTCTTAAATCCACGGTTCAACATCACAATTTTCACATCAGTCGAGGTCTTCATATGAGTCGCTCAGATAGGGAAGTCGATCGCGACCTCTCTCTCTCCTTCGGTAAAGTATTTGATGACCAGTATTTGCTTATTTAGAGAGATGGCCGAATGCCTCCTTTGCGGTCTGGAAGTGAGGAGGCTATACGACCATGTATTCAGTAAGCACGGATACACTAAAAGTGAGGTGCTGAAATTGAAAGAAAGCAGAGCTTGTATCCGAAGGACTTGAAAAAGTTCGTGACTGAAAAAGAACCGCATCATGACAGAAAAGTCGTTCATACGTTCACTACGATTAACCCATTCATGACCGCATATCTCATCACAAGAACGTGCTTTCCGAATGTCGAGTTCTCAGCACAATAAGGAATGCCCGGACATACGCTTGATCGGAATGTTCTCCTTCCTACATTTACTTTTTGTATTTGTTCATTACAGGTCATGCCTGCATAATTAGGTTACATAGGAAAGCAAATGAAAAACTCTGAATATAAAAAAAACAGGAAACGGATACAGTAGCAACATGAGTTGAAACAGGCTCAATCATCCTCAGTCATCAAGTACTGATCCAAGCTACGTTTGAACGCGTAAAGAGTTGTAGGGAGGTTCCCCCTTTTGAATAACTTTTCAAACTCACTTCTTGCTCTATTAACAAAAAACTGGTGCCTCAAACTCCTCCTGGCTATGTTGCGGACCAGCTGCCTCTTGTGGTAGACGCCCTGAGTTGGAGGAAATCGTTTGGCTTGAGTCCCACAAGGCTATACAAGATCTTATTAACCATCAGAAGATCGGACCTTTTCCTTCTGCATGCCAGCAATTCAAGTTGTAGCTCCTTATTCCTAGCAAAGCTGCACGGCATTTCACTATAGCTGAGACCCCTGACTCGGATCATCACCTTACGTGTGAACCTGTTTTGCAGTTTTTCCAACGCACCCGTGGTCGAGACCTTGTGGGGGTTGAAAATTACAGTTCCATACTTAAGGTGTGGTCTAACATACGTTTTGTAAGCATTAAGAAGCACCCTTTCGCTGTTGCTGGACAGGGCTCTAAACATGCTATACATAACTTTACTAGCTCTGGACACAGCCTTAGCACAATGAGCATCAAAGGTGAGATCGCTGCGTACCAGGAAACCCTAATCCATTATCTCATAGACAGCCTCGAGCTGCTGGCCATCAATGGTATAAAAATCACCTGAACTATTGCTTCCAATGGGCAGAACTTTAGTTTTTTCTTTTGAAAGCAACATGCTCCAGTCTTCAGACCAACTTACAACCTTATCCAACGCGATTTGCAAGTACACCTTGTTTACAAGTTTCGTGGTCCTAGTGCAGCTGCACTTTAACACCATATCTGAACCTTTGTTTGAAAAAAAGCCTGGTCTGCAATAGAAACCATGACTGTAAAAGATTTTCGCCAAGCTCATTTTTTCTAGTGTTGCGCGCATTGACACTTTTGGGAAGGTAATCATCGTTTGAATTAGTCCGGGATCGTGCCTACCATTACTGCTAAGCAATATCAATTTTTCATCTCAACATCCACACCTGTCCTTTATCTTGGGCCCAACATTCAGTTGCTGACGAGATGGACCCCTAGAAAATAAGAAACTGTGGGCCAGCAAGCAATTCAAAAGAACACAGATTCTTAAGTGGAGATACACAAGCAAGAAAAACACTGAAATGCGGTATAAATACCTAAGCATACAATGTACATGATAAATACACTCAGTTTTAGGACAAAAACACTCCCCGTGGCTGATCTCAGCCCAGGGCTGGGCACGCGTCCCGGGTAACCTTAGGGGAGGGGGGGTGCATATTAGACGTTGCAGAGAGGGCAAAGGGGGGTGCCTAAACCGAACACCAAAAAAAAAGAACGAAGTGCATGTTCTGTCTAATTTCAGGAAAAAAATAGTACGCACTATTCTTCTAATTTGTCATATCTTCTTCCCCGCTTTTTGAGTCGAACACGAAAAGAATTCAAACTATCGATAGAGATGCAGCTTGTGTTCACAATAGTTCATAGTTGCTGTCAAAGTTTATTTCGATGAAGGATTAAACACTACGCTGTTATCTTGTAGCAAGTAAGGATTGATGTGGTGTCATGTTTCTTTGATGCAACGTTCATTGATTACGCTGGTGGCTACCGATTCGAGGCAAAGATACTAAGACAGCGCCTAGGAAAACTATCATTCAAGTTCAAAAAAAAAATTAGCGGACTGATGTATAGCCTAGGTCGCTCATTTTGAGCCGGTCGAAGCAAGGCTTATCGGACTTATCATGTCAAAATCTTCTTATCACTGTTATACTTTGCCATGACCGACCGCTCCGCTGCTTACTCCGCCCGGACTCATCCGAGCAGGCTAGGATTTATTTCGACAGTTTAAAAGTACAGATAGTACAGTCAGCATCACAACTAGTCAATAGATTTTTATTCATGAGAATGTGACTTATGAAGAGAGCCAACTGTAAAAATTGAAGACTGCAAGTTCCTATGAAAGAAGCGAATAACCGTGCCGTCCTCATTGAGAAGTACTCTGTACATAAAAACCCGATTTTTATCCATCTCGAATGCCGCAATCAACTCATAGACTATGCTAGCCGTGAGAAGTGGTGTTTGTCCGCAGCTACACAACGCGCACTGGAGTGGACGCGCACACAATGTTAATTGAAAAAATGTATTTTATCAAAGAACGGGGCGGGGAAAATGATTGAAACTGGAGTAAATGGAAGCAGACAGAAATAGGATTCTTTCAATGTATACAGTATAGAAATTTAATGTAAACAAACTATGTTGGAGCGGAGTGAATTTTTTGGACGTGATAAGGTTCATTCAAATGAACCTAGTTGATTAAAAACACCCACAAACATGAGAACTAAGAGCATTGCGAGAAAGAGGAGAATCTGGCAAACAGTATAATAGCAATAGATTTGATATTCAACGTGATTTAAGGACCTTAAAACTCGTCCCGGTTTTGTCCCGGTTTTCGGGGTAAAACCGGGACGAGATTTATGGTCCTTAAATCACATTAAAAACCGGTCCCATTGATGCTAAAATGTTTGCCAGATTCTCCTCTTTCTCACAATGTCCTTTGCCCTCAGTTTGATGCTAGCTTTGATCAACTAGGTTCGTTTGAATGAACCTTATCGCGGCTAAATATTTACACCCGCTCTAACTTTGTTTATTTACATTAAATTTCTAAAATGGGTACATCCAGAATAGACTACCTTTACCATCTTCCATTTCCTTCAGTTTCAATCCTTTTCTCCTCTCCGTTCTGTAATAAAATACATTTTTTATTAATATTGTAAGCGCGTCCAATCCCGTGTGCGCTGTGTAGCTACGTACAAACACCGTATCGCACGGCAAGCCGATTTTTTAAGGGATTGCGGCATTCTAGGAGGGTAAAACTCGGGTTTTCTACTCCCTACGAATCACATGAATCCTAACATTGTTCCACAACACAAAATAGTTCTGATTTCTACATCAGAACAATCAAACACAGATTAACTAATCCTTCATAGGTTTATGAAAACATTCGACAGGAAACATTAATTATCGCAATAGTAGTACATAGTTCTGTTGTTGGTAATTGTTCAATTGTTTTGAATTTAAAAATGTTTTATCTTTTGTAATAAGTTCAGAAATTACACTACCCTTTTTGTTGCCATTTTCGGAATTTTCTCTATTCAGTGCTTTTTTTATATTCTTGTTTATCAAAATCAGGAAGTCAAGATCGTGGCTGTCCAACTATTCGGAAAACAGCCGATTTCGATTTCCCATAAGGGGATGCATAAAAATTAACCGAGCTAAGGGGGGTGCATAATCAGAATCGCAATGCCGGGACGTGTGCCCAGCCCTTTCTCAGCCTCAAATACCACTTAGGTGTGACGCTGGCGCTCGATGATACGATAACGCGTTCCACGGCGAATGGGGTTACGGTAACACAGAATCGCGGCTGCTAAAATCCGTTCTGTTAAAATAGGAAAACGACTACTTCTTTCCAAGGTTGTCGGTTAACGCGCCCCAAGGACGATGAGCGCGCACAGCGTTTCTCCGTCGCTTGTGCTAGCCAAACTGCTCCTTAGCCACATTCGCGGTGTGGATTCGATCCACATGCCTTCGATATGGTGCTTGTCCGCAGCTACACAGCGCACACTGGAGTGGCCACGTACGCAAAATCAATCAAAAAGTGTATTTTATCACAGAACGGGAGGGAGAAAACTATTGAAACTGGAGTAAGTTTAAGAAGGCAGAGTCAGGATACTCTCAATGCATCCATAACAGAAAATTAATGTAAATAAACTAAGTTGAAGCGGGGTGAATTTTTTGAACTTGATAAGGTTCATTCAAATCAACTTACTAGGGACTGGTTTTCAGACCCCGCTACGTATTGGAAAACGTCCCACTGGAAGTTGTGAGGGTTGAATAAAGTAACGAAAATGTATGCAGAGTTTTCTCAACGAAATTTTTGGTAGGTCAGACAATGACAAAAACTTATTAAAACTTACTGAAATTCCTCAGTCAAAGCTGATGGACTGAAAATAACTGCTAAGTACGCCTTATGTTAAGACGAAATTAGCCTTCACAAAGTTTGGCGCCTTGATTTTGACTCATTCTTGAGATATGAGCCGTTTCCGAGATCATTGCATGATTCGCACTCTTCTTTCCACTCGACTAAAGCACCACAGTGCTATCAGCAGCGATGGCCGAGAGGATAACGAAGTGGATTAGACAGCAGCGAGAATGGAGCGGTATCATAGGTTCGAAGCCAGCAATGAAAATCTTGCACTTTTTTGATTTCCCCTGTTTGTTCGTTAATCTAATATGCCTCTTCTTCTGATTCCGTTTCGTTTTTAGAGCATTTATTTTTTTTGTACTTACCTAGGCACTGTGTTCAATGACTGGCATGTGTCTTCTAACGGCAGAAAATTGGTGGACATCGTTCCGAAGGAACGAAATAAATTCAGAAAGAGATAGTAATGACTATATAATATGTACTTCATCATCAACTGAAAATGCTAGCAGCTCTGACTGCGTTATACGAAGCAACCGTGGCACAGGCACTTGTATCGCCTCTGCTCCAGCTGTTTCATAGAATGCAATCACGACCGTTAGCCTTTTCGGTTGATGATTAGGCATTACATATATAGTTACTATTATCTCATTATGAATGAATTTTGCTCTATCAATAATTGTTGAGGATTGGAGCACTCGTATGCATACGAACAAAGTGAAAGAAAATGCCAGTTATAGGCAAGGTAAAGGATCCCTTTTTTAAAGTGGCAATTATAGCCCATATTTCATTTTCAGGAGGTGACACTCGGTTCGCTTACATGCCTGCCTACCCTTCATCCAAAACTAGTAAAAATTCTTCAATCGAAATCTTTTTGATTCTCTGAGCATCATATCCCATGGGGACCTACCGAATGGTTCGTTGGGGAAACGCAGCATACATGTTTGTTACTCTATTCATCCTTCACAACGTCTAGTGGTCGTTTCCCGAAACGTCGCGGGTCTTTCAAGACTTTCTCTAGTTAGTTGAATGAAAAGAGCATTAAATATGAGAAATAAGAGCATGAAGAAAGAGGAGAACTTGGCAAGCATCCTGATGATAATAAATTTTATATTTAATGTGATTCAAGGATCTTAAAATACGTCCCGGTTTTCAGGGTAGAACCGGGATTAAATTTAAGTCTTTAAATCACATTAAAAATCGAACCTATTGATGTTCACGTGTTAGCCAGATTCTGTTTTTCACGAAATGCTTTGCTCTCATTTTTAATGCTTCTTTTGATCAATTAAAATCGTTTGGATGCACCTTATCACGGCCAAACACTTACCCGCTCGAACTTTGTTTATTTACAGTGTCACTTTGAAGGCAGTGCAAATTTGCGAAGAAACCTCTATTTGGGCCAGATTTTAAGCTCGAACTTCCCTGTCTTTTGATGTTGGACGAGCCCACTCCACATTCTCGGTATCGATTATCTCTAACATCAAAAATATCAGCTGGCTTGAAAATGGAATTCAATCAATGAGCAGCAGCCTTTTAACTGACCAGCTCAAGCATTTCTGTCCTCATCTATAAATGAAGTGCTTGCTTTCATTGTTGAGCTGTTTTTATTAGTTAACTTTGCATTTGTTAATGGCTGTGAACGTCAATGATTTTTGACTGCTCAGCATGAGACTGCGATCTTTTTGGGCGGAGCTGTGCACTTGTGCACGAATCGACAGCCTAAGATCTTAATAGCTCTATTTTTAGCTCATTTCTTGCCGCATCCCCTTCGTGGTCCTTCAGCCGTTCGCGGATCAAGCTGATTTTTATGGTTTTTTTTACAACTTTTTTCATCGCGACCACTGCCTTTAAGTGGAGGGAACTATAGCCCCCTGAATTTATGCTGTTTCCTTATAATGGGTTTTCCAGGTAATTACGGATCAGAGGCGGTAGAAAGGAGTGGGCGTTGCGTGAACGGAACACTCAAGTTTAGGGCCGTATAGGTCTCTTCTGTGCTTGTTCCAAGCCGTTTTTTCATTATTACTGGTGAAGTCAGACTCGGATCCCTCAATTTCCGGTGAAAACTCGGGGACCGACTTTGTCGTGAACACTGCCTTTAAATTCCTACATCGACTTTGGGAAAAATTTCGTTTTCGGCGCTTCTTTTCCGCCGCGAAGCGCCGCTTTGTCATAACTTCCTTCAAAGTGGTCCGTTTGGGTTGCCAGGGGCATATTTAGAATCATCATCGAGAGCGATTCATTTTGAGCTCACACATGTCTTACCCTGCAAACAAGGCATATAGGGTTAACAGAATCAATCAAGTGTGCGAAAACTGAAGCTAGATATCAAATTTTGTAAGTATTTGACTTCGTATCGACCGTGGAGATCAAGGAAGAGTTATATACAAGTATGTTAGGTCAATTTATGGAGGTCTCGAAAGTGAAAATTGATGATTTTAGCCGTTTCGACGCCCCGGCAGACACAGTCGTCGTCCCTCGCTCGGGCTCAAAACGCCCGCGATCACAACCAAGTTCAACATAGGCTCTTTTGAAACAGCCACAACCTCTCTAGAAGCATTTCCCGCCTAGCGCCACTCCCGTGATTTTGGCTTTGAAAAACGACCCTCGACCACCGACGGGACGTCTCGACTCAAACGAGACCAATCGACCTAAGACTCGGCCTACAACATCACTTTTTGATCCTTTTTCGAATAAGCACTGCGCCAGCCCAATCCAGAGAATTTGATTTCTCACCCTTTTGGGATATGCTAAAACAGCCTTTTTCCCCTGTTTGGCGCCCCGGCAGACACAGACATCGTCCTTCGCTCGGGCTCAAAACGCCCGCGATCCCAACCACGCTCAATATAGACTCGTTTTGATATCTAGCTTCAGTTTTCGTACATTCGATAGATTCTGTTAACTCTACATGCCTTGTTTGTAGTGTAAGACGCTCAAAAGATGTAAGCTCAAAATGAAGAGCTCTCGATGCTGATTCTAAATGTGCCCCTGGCAACCCGAAAGGATCAGTTTGAAGGAAGCTATGACAGAGCGGCGCTTTGCGGCGGAAAAAAGCGCCGAAAACGCCGTTTTTCCCAAAGTCGCGGGCGATATTGTACAGTGGAAGTGTCCTACATACATACCTCTGCTTTCTTCCATTCACTTCAGTTTCAATCCTTTTCTCCTCCCCGTTCTGTGATAAAATACACTTTTTATTAATATTGTGTACGCGTCCACTCCAGTGTGCGCTGTGCAGCTGCGGACAAGCACCATATCGCACGGCAGGGCGAGTTTCTAAGGGATTGCGGCATTCTATGTGGATAAAACTTTCCCAGTCCCTACGCATCACATGAATCCTCACATGTTTCCACAACAATAAATATTTTGATTTCTTCATCAGAACAATGAAACACAGATTAACTACCGTATTTCCTTTTATTGAACATTCCCCTCTATTTGAACCCAACCCCTCCTCCTAATTGAATCCCCCTTTCGGTAGAGGTTGAAGAATAGGACACCACCCTTTATTAGAGCCCCCCCCCTCCTTTGGCTTGAAAGACATTGTAGATCCATTCCTAGCGAACGTGAACTGCTACGCGCTGCTCGAAATATCGACACCCAAAAGCCTGTTGACACTTTCCGAGAGATTGATCTTGAGAAGGAATAAAACGATGACTTTATTAATGATGATTTTTGGAGCTCGCCGAGTAATTCATTATTGTCCCACTTTGGTTTTCCTAAAAAACTTCGTTTGCCCATAGTTTGCCCATATTTACTCTTGAATTGTCGGTTGAAGATGAGAACCTCCCCCTCTATCTGAACCCATCCCTCTGATTGAACCCCCCTACCGGCGGAAGTTGAAAAATAGTACACCCGGGTGTTCAATTACAGGAAATACGGTAATCCTTCTTAAGTTTATGAAAACATTCGACAAAAAACATTAATTATTGCAATAGTATTAGTTCTGTAGTTGTTTGTAATTGTTGAATGGTTTTGAAATGAAAATTGTTCTATATTCTGTCATAAATAACCGTCTTACTAACAATTTTTCTTTATGGGATTGTTTCGGAGTTTAGAAGTTTCAGTACCTTTGTGTATGACATTGTAGAAATTTTCTTTATTCAGTGTTTTTTTTTGGATTCATCAACCATTCATACCCCACTCTGAATCGGCCTCCTCTGGTGGACGCGACAGTTTGTATTCCCCGACCAAGTTCTGTTCAATTTTGTTTTGTTTTCTAGAATTCGCACATCAGGTGTTTGTCAAGTACTTGATATGCGATCTGCCACTTTCCCTTGGCCTCGTTCAACTTATTTTCATCTCATTGTTTACATCATTCAGCTTCAGCTAACTTCTATGTATCTGCTCAGAGTCATTTCTCAGTAAAAGGAAGGTATTGTGGCGTTTCCATGCTCCATTAGCGGCCATTTTATTTTGGCTCCATTAGGCGTTAGCTTGATGTTTTTGTTTATCTAGGTGTTGTCCTCTCGTGAATTTGCTTGGAAGAGTTGCCTCCAGGTACTAGAAAAACAGTCTACATGCACGGATAGATTCATGAAAATGCTACATATTTATGTTGTCTTAATTACGACTCTGGACGCATGCTCGCGAAGCTCACCACTACCACCAATTCGAAGTGAAACAGTTGCCTTTATAAATGGGCTTCTGTATTATTGCTTATTACTCACTACATTACGCGCAGCATGGCTGGTTCGATTGCGGACAGTCGCAATTGAAGCAGGAAAGTTTTTTCAATATCTATCACAGGATCCGAGATGTTCACTGTTTGAAATAAGCAGCAAGGCACAAAGCTCAAAGAATAGGCGCCAGTTTAGAGAACCTGATCCGCATTCGAAGCAGTGCCAAGCGACTGAATGCTGTCCTCATTCTGATGTCTGTACTACGCATAGATCGTGCGGCGCCGCCCGTCGTTAAAGGCATGGTACACGATGAAAACCATATTTGGGTTTTTGATGTTTCCGTGTTGTACTATCCCTATAGTGACTAACGGTAGCAAAACGCCCCCTCAAAAACGTCAACTTTTTGAGAAAAACCCATTTTTAGAAAGTTCATAGCAAATTTGAATTTCGCGCCGGCATCAACTTGGGATAGTTGCGCAGAGAATGCAAGGAACAGTTTTACGCTTCGTTCCTTGGTGCAGCGTTGGAAGCGATTCACCGAGGATGCCGCTCAACTACGACTTCAGCAAAACTAAAATGGGCTACCCACCTGCTGCGTCCAGTGCTGCCGGCTGCTTTCGATCGATGCCGAATTCGAAATCGACTGGCGTGTGTATTGCCCCCTACGACGCGTCAAGGCACGCCCGCCGTCAGCAACCCAGGAGTTTTGTTCCTTGTAACAACGGATCGACCCCAAGGCCGGCCCCCCAAACCCAGGAAGCCATTTTGAGGTAAGCGAATCTTCACTCAGAGACGGTTTTGTAACTCCAAACTTTCTGAGTGACATTGTCATGGCCCACTAGTCCGATTAACGCATTAACCCAAATTCGGATTTCATCGTGGACGATGCCTTTAAAGGCAGTGTTCACGATGAAGAAGTTGCCTGTTTTTCGGTGGAAACGTAAGCTTTGGATCGCTCTAAGATGGGTAAGTACGGTTTTACGACGGAAAACGGCTAGTAAGTGGGTTAGTCCAGCCAACCCATTAAATCACAACGCTCACCCCATGGAACAGTTGTCCTGCGTTCCTTTCACCAGGAGACAGGAGGCCGAATTTTTGAAAAATTTTCGTCGTGAAAGTTTCGAACATCCAAGCATGTGCAGTGACCCATCTTATTCTCCAAGAGTTTTTGGTTCAAGACACAGAAAACAAGGAAGTCGCTCACCTAAGAATTTCGAAGCTCGAAGCATTTGCGACGTTTGGCTTGACGTTTCGCACGCGGTGCACAAAACACACCAACAGGCGTGAATGAATCTTTAATAGGTTCTTTAACCCATTCACGACAAATTGCCCCACCGATGGGACACGCTTTTCAAAAATCGATTTCTCTGGCACAAGAACGAGTTTCCAATCTTTGTGCACTGTATTATCCTATCCTAGACTCGACTACGGAAATGGCCAGCAGCTCCATTTATAGCACAAAGTTCCAGTTTTTGTGAAATAGCTGGGACCCAATAAGAGAAAAATCGTTGCAAAAATAATTTCTTGAGCGCATTATGAGTTCTTTTTTTTACTGCATATTCTTAGCGTTCTCAGAAAAGAAACCTTAGCTGGAATCAGGTTCTGTACACCTGGAAATGTGGCACTACAATGGCTATACCTACCAGGGCTGTGCGTTATAACGTTAACGTGTTAACGCATTAACGGGTTAACGCGGTTCTTTCTCGAAAATTAACGATTAACGCTTGTTTTTCATTAACGCACACCCCTGATACCTACCGTGACCCCGAAATATCGATTATCTTCAATTTAGATTTTTTTCACCCACCATAACCAAACCTAAACCATACAAAATTTTAAAACAGATAGCAGGTTTCTGAATCGCATTCAAAGAAATTCCTTAATATTATAATCACCGTAGCAGTGGTGACAGGATAATATTCCGACTTAACCCTGCCGTGACTTCACGCAATTGTTTCTTTTGATAGAACTTTTATAGAAAGAGTGTTACAAGCGGAAATTCTGGCACAATGTTTACTTCATCGATAGCTTCCCTATAAAGAAGAAAAGCGAAAATCGATTTCTATGTGGCGTGCCATTCGAGCTCGCGTGTCCCACCAATGGGACACGGTATACAGTAACGCCATATTAAAAGTAGAAACAAGTGAAAAACCCCGGAAATTTGGGTGGAAAATGCTCAAAAATAATGTTTAATGGTGTCGGCCGGCCCCCTAATTAAAGGCAGGGTTCTCGATAAAATCGGTTGTTGTGCTATACCCATGGAATTGTAGATCTGGCCATCACAAAAGTGAAAATAAGTGAAAAATTGGAGAAAAAACGCTCAGGAGCAAGTAATTGCTTGGTGTTCCTCCCGCCCCCAATCATTTAGATTTGGGTAAAAGCCTGCTTTGTCAACTTTCATTTTACTTCTAAAGTAATTTCTGAACATTTCTGGAGACTACTGATTCCTTTAACAGCAAAATAAATGTCGTATAAGCAAGCATTCATGAAAATCGCGTTAATTAGGGAGCCAGCCGACACCGGTAATTAGCCGTTAATCTTTGTTTTTGAGCGTTTTTCCCGCGAATTTCTGGGTTTTTTCACTTATTTTTACTTTTGTGATGTTTAAATCTACATTCTTATGAAGAGAGCTAGAAAGTTGTTTTTATCGCGAACCCTGCCTTTAACGAGGTTTTCATTAATGCTTGTTTGTTGTGGTCATCCAAAAATGGTTTAATATGGTTTGCTGCTCTTCGAGAAAAATTGAAGAATACGCAAAGTTATGACGTTAAAGGCATCGTACGCGCAAAAAACCGTATTTCATTTTTTCATGTTTTTGCGCAGGCAGTTCTCTGACATACAGAATAAGAGTGGAAATGCTCCACAAAACTATCGACTTTTGCGAAAAAAACTCATTTTGAAATGTCTCGAATTATTCACCTCCCACCCCTCCGTTGATTTCGGTGTGTCTGGTGCAATACGTCTGAAGTTTTTTTTTCGCAAACGTCGGATGTGTTTTTTGCTTCAAACTTATCACGTGGGTGAGTTCCTGTTGCCTCTTGTTCACTGGAACTTATTCTGAAAAATGAAGTATCGATTGGGCAAGTTTGGATGTTAGAATTTCCCGGATTAAAAATTTCAAATGCTGAATCATCCGCGCATGTGGTGGCGCTTCTGTTCCTTGTGCTAGATGGCTGGTGAAAATTGGTGGCGGATCGTCATTTTGAACCACTCTAACTTCAGAACCTCATGATTTTGACGCGCAAAACTTCACCAACGTGGTCCGCCGGGCTCAATCATGAAATTGAGCCTGAAAAATGGATATTGGTTTTCAGCGCGAACGATGCCTTTAATCTCCATTTTGTTTCAGACGGCGTTCACGATTTTGTTGGTACACTTAAAATAGAGCTAGGAAGCTCATTTTTAGACAGGAGGCTGGAAATGGGTGCAGGTCACTCCTATTTCAATTTGAACTCGATAACTTTACTCTGAAGGGTACCTCAAAATCGTGGATTTACGTACTAAATTAGCCGTGGAGCACGAAATCTGCATGGACATGCTACGGCTGTGGAGAGCAGGGTGCGTGGGTGCATCTACAGTCAATCAACACAGGTCGTCCGGGTAAGCACTGAACTTGTCAGAATTTGTACTCACGACACGTCATCGATCGATGATCAACATTATCGCACGAAATGCGGCCGGGAGTGGTGATTGTTGATGGGTGTGGGTCTCTTGGTTGGCCAATTGTACTCATCAGGCATTATCGATTACTATCAATCAATAAGATATCAATTTTCTCGCTTGTTGTACAAAACGAGGCCATGTGTCTTGACTGTTCACGGCTCTGAGTCACTTGTTTGGGTGATTTTACTCATGACGCAATATCGATTATTACATCGATAATATCGGTTTTTCACCTGCTGCTCAGAATGCGATAATGAGTGGTGTTCTGTTTGGGTGTGCGTCACAAGTTTTAGAAATTTGTACCCATCCAACAATATTGTCTTTTGGAAGCTTAGATCGTGGAGCGAAATTCAAATGAGAAAGGGAACCTTCAGAAAAAATACATAAATTGAGTCTGTTTTCAGGTTTTCGGTAAATTGCGAAAGGAAAGAACCGGGAAATAAAGAACGACCGAATGTCTGCAGTCGCGGATATTAAGACGGACGCAATTCGGAGCCAAACTCCATAAGCACGTTATTTGGGGCGCTGAACACGATTATGGAGTTCGTTTTCAGGTTTTTAGTAAACTAAGGAAGAGAAGGACCGGAAAATCAAAGAGAAACCATCGAATGTCCGCACTCGCAGATTTCAAAAATGGGAGCGATTTGTGCCCAAACTTCGTCTATGCTCGTTATTTGGGGCGGCGAACACGATTATGAAGTCCGTTTTCATGTTTACGGTAGACTACGGAAGATAACGACAGGGGGATCAGAAAGGACCTTTTGCTTCTTTTTTGAAAGGGGACCTTCGCTGAAATAAAATGGAACTTGCAGCAGTTTTGCTTCGCTACAAGAACTTTATGATTTGGCATTAAAGAAATTGTGAGAATCTCGTTAAAAAAAGTGAAATATTTCATGCGTATGATTAATTTTCATCTAACTTGGAGGAAACGCTAAAAATTCAGTGAAACGATGGGCCATTGATTTGGCTGTGCACTCGTCTAATTAACAGCGAAAATTCAGTGTTACATTGAAAAAACTAATCACGCCCGTCTTTTCTAAAGTTAGCTTAATGTTTACAGCTTAAGTTTGCAAAGCAAAGAACCAAGTTTTGGCATACACAAAAATATTCTGAGGACAATTATCAAATAAAAGTGAGAATAACACCACCCAGTGTGTTCATACAATTGCCGCCGACTAAAATTATCGCCCCCACACGATTATATATGGGTGCTCAGTAGCACGCGCGTGATTTGGTTGTTTCAATGCCACACTCAATTTTTACTGTTTATTAAACGAGTGCACATCCAAATCAATGGCCCATCATTTGACTGAATTTCTAGCGTTTCCTCCAAGTTGGATGCCAAATCGTACGCATGAAGTATTTTACTTCTTCTAACAAGATTCTCACTATTTCTTTGATGGCAAATCATAAACCTTTTGTAGCGAAGCGAAACTGTTACAAATTCGCTTTTTATTTTGTTCAGAATATTCAGAATCCTTATTCCTTGATCAGAATGAAAGTAGAAATAACAGGCATTCATAGGAATCTCGATAATTGGGGGCGGGCGGACATCAAGGAATATTTTCATCCTGTGTCCGCCGCAAACAGTTGTGAAGGGTCGCGATTACTCTGAGAGAATCCCCCGCGATCGTTCTCGAATAGAATCCCCTTGGTTTCTGGTAGGGGCCGAGAGGACACTAGCATGGGGCTATCGCGGAACGATAGCGAGAATCTGCCAGTCTCAAACCGAGAGCGTACCGCTCTCGTTCATCGATGCTCTATAGCGGAACCGTGAGGGTGGTCGTCTCGTGGCGCCAAACAGTGAGGAGGGTGGGCAGATCAGTGGGATGGGCTAATCAGCACTATTGATAGCCGAAAAGACCTCGACCATTAGCGTTGACAGTCGTTACCACTGATCTGCCCGCCCCCTCCCCCCTCACTGTTTGGCGCCACGAGACGACCACCCGAACCGTGAAGAATCGTGCCTGGGCCTATCACGGAACGATCGCGAGATTCTACCAGCTTCAACCTGAGGGCAAATCGTGGCTATAAATTGATGTATTCGGGTTGTTACATCGCGGAACCGCGATGAACCGAGCCCGGAACTATCGCGGGATGGTCGCGAGATCCTGCCACCCTCCTCCCCTGATCGTACCGCATTCATGCCCTCTCGATGTTTCACCCGAGCGACTGTTGCCTATCAGGACACCACGAAGCTACAGTGCGTTTCATAATTATAGGACACCCTCAAAATTCCCCCTAACACTTCTACCGTTATCGATGGGGCTTTTCTGCCGAATCCATGGTAATCAGCTTGAGAAATAACCATTATAGTCATCTTCCCAGATTCCACGAGATCTTCACCTTTTTTAGAACACTACTTTTCATTTTTTGGACTGTTTCATAATTATAGGACACCCTATATAATCCGCAGGTTTCTTGTTCATACCAACGGAATAGCAATACATTAATAGCAAGTAGAGCCATCGCCATGCTCTATTATCTTATCATGATGCTATTGGGTCTTTCTTGGGAGTTTTGAAGGACTGATTAAGTTGGTTTGGTCGTACTCCTATAGCTTAACACGCCTGTTCATTTCCACAGACTAAACCTGGCTGTGGCCAGCGTACATTCGACGTCTCAGTGTACCTTTAAAGGTATTCCCTAAAGTTTCGGTTAGGATTAGATGCTGGCTCTTGAAATACCGCCACGTCTTGTCTGCCCATGAACGTTTTTCAGGACTGATGCGCTTAAACCCTCGCTTTGTCTGGCTTGCCTACGAAAATTGGCCGTAGCCTTCCACTCGAAATTTGTAAAATACACTGCACCAGCACTTTATGGCACTTAATACAAACTATTCGAGAGATCGAGGGCTAGCTCACGCTCTCAAGTCTCACAGAACGCTTCGATGAACATCAGCGCAACTAACGAAGTTCCATTCAGAGCACTATCCTTGTCGCTTGGCGGTATCATGCCAGTAGCATATTTTCTACACCATTCACGCAAGTTGAACTTATTCTGGCTCGAACGCATCATTTAGAAAGGAGTCAGCTGCCTCGTTCCCGAAAACATCCGCCATGCAACACCGGTCATGTAGCTCAACTTCCCCGAGTCGGTTGTCCTGTTTATCTGAGCCAAATTGAACCGAGTCATCCCGTGAATATCTCTGAACAAAGATACCTTCCTTATTGCTGTTTATCCGATGTTGTGCTGCACAAAGTTAGCGTCTAATGGTTGTGCAAGGATGCTCGACCCCGAATTCCGCGTGAGTCTGGTCCTGGCCCGCGTACGCTTCATGGAGAATTCGCTTCAAATCATGACTCATGGGTTTCGACAGACATCCTGGTTGCTACCTGTGTCTATTTTACCCTGGCACGTCGAGCCATTAGCAAATGGAGGCCATGCAAGGGCGAAAACGTGATGTGTTAGGGACTGCGAACAAATCAACACGACAGTCCTCTGAAAACCTCCATGAAGTGTCTTCGGTCACCTGAATGAGGTGTAAAACAGAGGCAGAGAACATATTCGCTATGAAACTGTCGTTAGGATTCTGCTCGTAGGAACAAGAAAAATGCGGATTACCTAAGGTGTCCTATAATTATGAAACAATCCAAAAACGAAAAGCTGTGTTCTAAAAAAAGATGAGATGCGCGTGTGATCCGGAAATATGACTATAAAGGTGATTTCTCAAGCCGATCACTATAGTTTTTACAAAAAAGCACCATCGATAACTGGAGAAGTGTTAGAGTGAAGTTTGAGGGTGTCCTATAATTATGAAACGCACTGTATAAGGTATTGCCCTTGCCGTATTCCGTGCTGCTTCACAAATCTGCTTATCATGAGAACGCGGAACCGGGGGGAAACGATCACGGTACCATCGCGGATCGCGAGTGCACCACGCTACTAGAGCGGTAAACCTCTCAACGATCGCGGTACCATAACGGTACGAGAACGAGAATGCCAACGGATGAGTCAATTGGGTAACTATCGCGGAACAAACGCGGATCGCGGGACTAGGGGGAGACGAACACGGTACTATCGCGGATCACGGGAGCATCCCGGTACTAGTGCGAAAGATTCTCTCAGAGTAGGGACGTGCAGAATTTTCTGTTTTCTACCTTCTCAGCTGGGATTCATGAACACAAACTATGAACTTCTCTTGAATTTGTCCCCAAAGTTTGCACGCTCTTTTCGCAGCAAACCCAAGTGTAGCCCATGTTTGCTGTTCATGAATCCCAGCCCCGACCATGCTCGAAAAAATTTCTCTTTCCTGTTAAAATCAGCAGAAAAGCAAAGTGTGATTCTTACCGATGTTGCGCTTAGTTCAGAATATGAAATACAGTGAAATGGTGCAACATTTTGGGTACTACCGCCTATTAAGGTGTCCAAAAAATCAGTTGATCTTCTGTTTCACTGGCGGTGTCGTAGTTAAACATCATCCATACTCTCCGACGCCCGTGCGGGCATGTCGGCTAAGTGTGAAAGGCCTGACGCTGTGCCCATGCCGCTGACACGGTTATTTCTTAAACGTTATTGCCCCACCATGAGTTTCATTTTTTGTCATGGGTTTTGTGGAGGACATAGAAACTGCGTGCCCATATACGAAGACATGCAGAGACAGAGAGCACATCCTCCCGACTAAGTGTTGCATGTTGACCGTACATGAAGCTCCAATTTTCGCAATCGCTTATTTTTCCTCTCATTATGACTAGGTGCTGGGATTAGAAAACGTTATGCATGAAAAGAATTCATCACACAAATACCGCTGAAATACATTTCTGTGAGAAAAAACTTCATAAGACGTCCACTTGCACTCTCTACTAATTTTTTGAAAACTTTTCACTTTCTGTCTTTTGCACATTTCTGACATTTTTTTCTCTGTCAAAGTGAGTTTTCTGTTTTCTACCTCGAATAAAAACAATTCCGCACGTCGCTAGTCACGACGTTCACTGCAGCCACTATTCCAACAACAGGTCGTTAGTGCCCCAAAGCGTTTGAGTACATACTTCAAAACGCAAACGCTAAGCATAATCGTGATGGTTTTGAACAACACATATTCAGGTCTCCGAACTTTAGATAGGTCGTGCTTCTCTTCCGAAGCTTTCTGGGCTTTCACACTAGAGGCGAGCAAACGTCGTGAATTTCAATTGGAAACCAGTATACCAAGCACACACACACACCTTGAACGTCTCATTCCTTATGCATTACTCGCCACGAGCCTAATCTCGTTGTGCTTGAAAATGTCCATTAGTTTTCGGGAGGGGCTAACCTCAGGACCTCGAGTTGCGGTTTTAACCGCCCCAAAGCCCGCCTCTTCTATGCTGCCTTCTCAGCTGGAAATCGAGACACATGCTGCTCAGCGAACCTGCGAAGGCTCAATTTCTGAACCCTAATCCTTGCAATAATTGCGTGTTAGCTTCACAAGTGAATGATGGCCCAGTGAAGACAATTTCTCAGCGAGTTTTCCTACGATCTGTATCTCTGGCGGTGGGAATCCTGATCGCTATGCACTTCCTTGTAACGAGCAAATGCTTAGTTTCATTTCGGCATCTCATTAAGTCGTCACTTGTGAGTCAAGTGTGAGCTGTGTAATGTTGATTTCTAATGAGCACCCGTCATTTGATCACCATTGTATATAATCGCTGTATCTGCGAATATTCGTTTCAATTGGTCTTCGTGCGACAAATCATTATTCGCTTTATTTTCATGCCGAATTTGGCAGCGGTCAGTTAATCGATGCCGATTTCACCTGAATAACTGATAATTGCTAAACTAGATGTGGATAGCAGTCTATCCTTCCGTCAAACTAGAAGCATTCTTTTTAGCATAACTTTTGAGGAATACAGTTCTGATACTGAGGCAAAATCTTTACCCATATATTTGAAATTTTGATGCGCCCAAGAATTGCACTACACAGGGCAATATTAGGTTGCCTTTTTCTCCATGGATTTCTCTGAACAGTTTTATCTCTTCTCATTGTGGAGTAACGCGATATGCGGCTATGAAAAAACAATGTTTCAGTGTACGGCCACCTTGAACAGCTTGCAAATACCGTTTGCGTTTGAGGGCAACCCCTGTAGCAACGCGCAAAGCAAGCGAAATTGTGAATGGACCATTGGGTCCTAACATGAATAATCTCTGCCCCAGCACGATTATTTTCGGCATGCGTCCTGCAACTGCGCACGGGAATTTCGCTCCGATGTAGACAGTGCTGCTAATTCTCCTTTTTTTTGTGCATGCTGCTGGCTTATTTTGGCGCTAGTAGGGATTCCCTGTGAAGGTAGTATTCACGATGACTCTCAATCTCGAGCATATTTTCTGAACCTTTCCTTTCCGCGGATGAAATCGTGGTGAAGAAAAAGGAAACAAACGAGCCCGAGGCCTCGCCATAGTTGGGCTATAGTCCGTAGTTCCACCTGGTCGATATACAAGTAAAGCAAGGAAACGGGGACAAAAAATTGCTTTCGGAGAGTCTCTTCCAGGTTGTCCGTAGTCCCCTCCCCCTGCACCATCCTGATCGAAGTTGGATCAGTCATACTATTAACACCATTGCGGCATTCCGTCGAGCGCGGCCTACGCTGGCGTGTGAACCATCTCGGGGGGACTACGCACGACCTAGGATGGACTACGTCGGACAACCGTGTAATTATTACCGGGGCCAGAATCGCATGAAATGCCATAGTCTCGTTCCGCCCTCCTACTGTCAGGAATATGTACGCGTTGGGGACCATTTGTGAACACTTTACATTGGACCCGAATCGGAAAACGCATATCCGAATCATTTCTAGAACGATGGTTGCGGATGTCCGATTCATTCGAATTAATTCAAAATAAAAGCACTGCTACGATATACTATTATGCCGAGATTCATGGAAAGTCGAACGTGGAGTAAAAGCACTGCTATTTCGGTACTACTCGCCACCACTCGGGATCTATCTGAATGCTTTCGGATATGCAAATCCATTGTTTTTAAAATGAAGCGGATATCCGTTTTTCGATTCGGGTCCAATGTATAGTGAACACGTCCTTTCCTTTCTCATTTTTCTGCTACTGGCTTTCGACAGCATCCTTTGTTTCTATCATTATCTGATACTTTGTTTTTGCGAAAAATGTATATACATCTAAATTCAATTCAACTCAATTATTTACTGTGCGCAAGGCCTTCAAGAGATTTAGTGGAGCTCCTCCTGAAAGCTCGCTTGATTTCAACCCATTAAATGCGAAAAACGCTCGCTTGCTTGGTAAGGTTTAAGAACTTAACATTTTGGAAAGAACTCCCAGTAGACTCATGAGGAAGATCCCGAAAGCTTTCATGTGCTCATTTGCTCGTTCTAATTCGCAAAGCAGACACCTGTGAAAAAGTTATTGTTTTTACTAGAGAACCTCGCAAGTGTATTTCACAAGTTTTATTTCGAATTATGGAGAGAAACAGGCTTGGTGCAACCTGACCATCGAGTTTTCGCCCCTAAAATGTATGTAGTGATATTTGAAGGCAGTGTCCACGAATAAAACCGTGCTCTAATTTCAGATGTTTTTTTTAGTAGGCAACTCCACGAAATAAAGGATAATAAGCGAAAGTCCCCACAAAAGACTCAAATGTCAGAAAAAAAAACTGCTTGAGCAAACCTCTACAATTTTTAGTAACGCCTGTTTGGTGTGTTCCGGGGGAAGACTGCGGACTTTGAACAATCCAGGCGTGGGAAACGGTTTTGCGCCTCAAAATCTTTGGATAAGAGACTTCGTTTTGTGTTTCTTGTGCGGAAAACTCTTTAAAAATAATTTTGATCATTGCAAATGCCTGTATGATTGAATCATTTGTATAAAGGGTTTTCAGAAATTCGGCTGCGGCCTCTTGGGTGAAACCAGCAGTGGACAACTGTGGGAGCGCCCGAACAGGCACTCTCGGGTGGGCGTGTCCCAGTAGGGCGGGTTGACTCCGCCCCTCGGCGCGGACGAGATTGCCTCCAGAGTGCCTGTTTCACGAGTGCTTCGGTTTGATTGCGTCCTCACTGTATTTCTACACTATTCACCTGTATTCTACTGAACTGCAAGGTACTAGATGCTGATAGACAGTACTATTGAACCCCAATAGCAATCCTCCCGTTAAACGTTGATCCCAAATGCATTGATTTGCTAACTCATGAGAGCTTTCATGTTTCATTGTTAACATGAAACTTTTCTTGACCAGCAATATGATGCTACACGTTTCCTTTTTTCTCCGCAAAGGTAATTTTATGAAAAGGTGAGTCCTTTTCTCGGATTTCCTTCTCTCTTTTTATTTAAAAGATATGTTTAATGAATCATGATAAGATCTCTATTCGCGTATTGCAGTAACTCTAAATGTTGCTTACGTTTAAATAACTTCACTTTCCAATACGCGGCCCCCGGAATTTTTTTAAAACAGTCAAGTGTTATTTGTTTCTTTCATTTCTTGATTCACATTTGACTTTATCTATTCCAATTATCCTGCCCCTATGAAAAGATTTTTGAAGCCTCTTGACGAATTTTCATTCCCAAGTAAATCAATTGTTACTGAAAAAATCATAGATATGCCTTATGCTGGTGAAATATTTTCAACTAATTTCCTAAATTATTCGAGTGTTTACTGATTCCTCGTTAGCATTTTTAGTCACCAATAGAAAAAAAGTCGGACTAGTTTCCAAAAATTAATTCTGTGTTAGTTTTATTAGGCAGTAACTTTTCTGAAGCCCTTTACATATAATTTGTATGAAGGAATTTAGTGAGTGGTAGTGATCAAAATAAGAACTCGGACCTATTTTTGAAACTTCTGCTTGATCATATCAATTCCTAGCCTCTCTGATAAAGTTGCTATTGTAATACGAAAACTGTCTGTGATTTATGAATTCGGATTTTTTCAAGAAAAAGCGTAGGTGAACAGTCACATGAAATCAGACAGAGGAGTTCGTTCTAGATTTGACGTCTACTTCCTTTTTTATGAATTTTCGCGATCATGGAAAGCGCATCTGATTTTCAGGCAAAATAAAATGATTTTTAATTTATTGAAATTTGTTTCTACCTTATTTCATTTTTTAAATGTATTATATATTTATTTTCACTATAAAAAATTTATTCTTAAACGAGACGAACGCTTGAAAAGCGAGGGAGCAGGAGAAAGCTTTGATATTTATTAACAATTTTTATTCTTATTTACACTGTTTTCAATTATGCCTATTTTAATTCCGTAAATATTCTCAGCCTTCACCATTCAATCTAATAATTTTGGCACATATGGGTCGATATCGCCTCCACTGGACCGCTCGTGATCCTGCATAGCCAGTGGACATAACAGATCTGAAGACAAGCGACCCAGGATCGTAAACATGTCCCATTGGCATTTCCTAATGGCCATGCGGACGGCAGGGTCGGAGGAGTGAGAGATAGGTATCAGCTGATGTCAATGAGGATTTATTAGTTTGAATCCCTGGGCTCAGACCATGTTTGATTGTAAGAAGAAAGACGTTATTTCTCTTTCAGCGAATGACAGAAATCAGTCATAGAAGTTAACGAGATTTTTGTTGCTGAAGGAAAATTCAATTGTTTGAAAACTCAAATTAAAATGGACATCAATGAATAAAAACATGAAAAAGACCAGCGACGGCACAAAAATTCCAAATTCACATTGCTGAAGTGGTGTTTGTTTTTTAATGCATTTTTTGGCATTAAAAAGTGTAGAAAACATGCTACTTAATGTTTAAAAATTCTATCTGATAATGTGACAATTTCATTGAACAGTAAAGTTGAAATCTCATCACCGTTTTCTAACTTCGTTCGAAACCTTGATAAATTTTTCACATAAATCTCTGGTTCTTCAGAAAAATTAGTTAAGAATTTGCTTTTTCCCTAAAACAATTAGGGGAGTAATCCTATGGCGAGAAAATGTTGATTCCGCTTCAGCAAGTACTCGCTAACACTACTAAAAAAACTGTTCAATAAATTACTTTACATACGAGGGGTGCGAGTTAGTGCTACAAAATTAAAAAAAATTGTGCGCAGTGGAAGTGGAAAAATTACGAATTTGTATCCAGCTTCGGCTTTCCGCTTTATAAGCTACAAAAGCGAGCTTGAAAAGTGAATTTATCGAACCCTTCCGACAATTATGAGTTTAAGAAAAAAATTGTGTCAGTGGCTTTGGCAAATTCTCGATTTTTTTCAACTCCTTGAAATTAAGGTTGTACCCAACTTTGAAATTTTGCTAATCAAATTGCTCCACAATGAATAATAGGTTGCATTTACATTTTACAAAATTTGAGCTCGACCACCTTGCATGAGTTACCCAAGGCTTCAACACATTTTTTTAAGAAATGAACAATTCAAAAAAAAATAATTGGAAGCTAGACCCATATTCAAATCCAGTAGTTAGTAGTAGAAATGGGGTTAACGCATTAATAGCATCGTATTGCTGGTCAAGAAAGGTTTCATGTTGACATGGAAACATGAAAACTCTCATGAGTTAGCAAACCAATGCTTTTGGGATCAGCGTTTATCGAAAGGGTTGTCATTGGGGTTGAATATAAATGTTTATCAGAAGCATAGTAGCTCACGATTCAGTGGAATACAGACGAATAGCGCGGCAATACAGTGAGGAAGTAATCAAATCGAAGCACTCGTGAAAGAGGCACTCTGGAGGCAATCTCGTCCGCGCCGAGGGGGGGGGTCGGGCACGCGCCTCTGGCTCCGCCCGCAGCAGAGTGCCTGTTGTCTACCCCCCGACAACTGTTACATGACGTGGGCGGGATTATCCGGTGGGTCGGCTGGTCAACGACATTTTCACCCACTTCCTGGCCGTTTTTCTTCGTACTTCCATCCTAACTCTCCTTAGAAGGACCCGAAGCTTACCTTTCCTCGAAACAACGTGCAACTTTTTCATATTGAGCGCTGCCTCTGAGAAGCCTTAAAGGCAGCATACACGCTCGCAAAAGCTGTTGAGATAACTACATTAGTGGGGTTGTACGGGCCCTAGAAGAGCCCTCACGAAGTTGGAAGAGTTGAAAACGAGTTAAAATGACCGTATTTGAGCCGTATTGAGTCACAAAATCATCCTTTCTCCGCCCACCGATACGGGCTCCGCCCCTCAATACCAATGTTCGATGCTCGATTACGGTCATCTTGGCTCATTTTTTTCGCTTCTATCGTCTTAAGCGTTCGAGAAAGAGCCGTACGAATACATCAGCGTTGTTATCCCAACGAATTTGTCGCTAGCTCCGCTATTTCAGCCAATGCGGTAAAACTCGTCCACTTCTGGGCCAGTATAGAACGAACCGTTATATCTTCATTTCAGGCGATTTTTTTCCGGTTTTTTCGTTATCTCTGAATATTAACAGCTTCGGACCTACGATTCATTCCATAACATTGATATCATTTTTGAGCGTGTATGCTGCCTTTAACTCAGTTTGTAAGGAGACCATGAATACTATCATAGATACTCTTGTGATGAGCGTGTGATTCCTTTTAAGACGAACTTTGAACATACAGAGTAATTTTTGGGTGTTATGTTCCTTTGAGAAACTGTGAAAATAGAAAAGCCAGGATTCCCGTGACTCCACTACCTATGTACATCGACTTGTCTTTCAGTGACGACGCGAATGTTTACAGTTTTGCTCGTTTACGTGTCGTGTTGCTCTAGAATGTTATACAGAATGCTTATGGGTGTTTTAGTGAGTTGTGTTGTTCGTGTACAAAAGAGGTTCACGGGTACTGTCGAATGGCTTGAAAATATGTCTGCTGAGCTACGTCAGCGTCCGGCACAACAAGGATCCATTCGCTACGATCAATTTATTTATTCAAAAACGCATACCCCACCGCCAGAATTCGCTGATGATTCGGGAGCTGATGGACCGGTCAAGGATAAATTCAAGGATTTTGCTGATAAAACCACAGCACATGGCGCAAAGCGTATTCTCATTGCTCACAGTTACATCAGTCGGATGTTCTGGATGTGCCTCATCATATTCTTCCTCACACTTTTCCTTTATCAGGCAGCATCCCTTGTCATGAAGTATAGTAAACACGACAAGATTACGAGTATATCGGTAAGAAAAAAACATATGTGAGGTGTTTCTGAGACAGGATGCAAGATTAGTTGGGAAGATGCTTTTTTCCACTTTCAGCTCAAATTCGACCACCTTGAGTTCCCAGCTATCACATTCTGCAATCTCAACCCGTATAAGAAGAGTCTCGTTATGATGGTACCTTCGATTCGTGATACGGTGAGTTTCGCTGCAAGATAGTCTGTCTACAAGAATTGTACTTGATGGGACATTTACTGCATTGGCTTATGCTGTCTAAACCTTCTCCCACCTTCCTTCTAAACCACTTCCCACATTCAAATTTTCCACGTCTGTACATTACACCAATCACACCAAGATAGGCGTAAAAAGCGTAAAGTGGGGGAAGTTGGATGCCTCGGAATTTTTCGAAGAAGATTTTCTCTTTTTGAGTGTACGCTGCCTTCATGGCAGAGTCCACGGTAAATAAAAGGCGGGGCAAAACTTTTGTAGCAAGTTGAAGACGATATAATCCTTATTTTCATAAGCAACCCGCATTTTTGGCTTTAATCATTCACTTCCGTAATCCGGCCATGCTTTATTATTTTCACACTAGAATCACAATGATTTATCGAAAGTTGGAGCCACAGTCCCAGAGGAGCTCTATCGCTAAACTTCATCGTGAAGGCTTCCAGGGCATAGAGGCATTTAAACATTCCCATCAGGCGTGTTTTGTGTACTCGCACAGTCATTGGGCTAGGAAGCTAAAAGGTCGGTGCCGGAAGCGGTTGACCACTCCCTGTTAGCGCAGAGGATCAACATCAACAAAGTGTGTTATGTTCTTAAGTTGGTTAAGAAATTGAATACTTTTGAGAATTTCGATCTCAGCATTGGAAGGAGATCGCCCAGAACGATGGAAAGGGCAGTGCAGCAAAGACAAGGAATCGCTCCAGGAAGCTGCTCCCCTTGCTAGGTTTCGGAGCTCAAAGGAGCATTTTTTACGCGAACGGAAAGTCTTTCAGCGCTAAGAAGTGTTTCAATGAACGAAATGCTTATCTCTATGCCAGTTCCAAGCCAAGCACGACCGTAAATAGCGAAGGTGAAACTCGTTCTTTCTATATATATATACTGCACGCCGCCGCGAAATTTTCATAGTTCACTGCGGGCCTGAGTGGAGAGAGGAGAAGATTCGGCGAGGAAGTGTGTGGGGGGGGGAGGGAAGAAAGCAGCGTGTGCAGGCTATAAATCATAAGAATTTGAAATGGAGCGCCTTTTTTGCACACAGGAACCAATCTTTATTTTCCTAACCGAAGTCCAGTCGCAATTCTTTTCGTGGACGCTGAGTTTAACAAACACAGTTGGCATGGATCCTGATGAAAGTTTGCGTTCCCCGTTGGAGGTTGGGGCAAACTCGGTGCACCTATGTCATGGTATATGGCACCGAGTTTGTGCCAACCTTCAATAGTGAACGCAAAGTCTCATAAGGATTCAGGCCGACTGTATGTGTCCGTGCAACGTAATATGAAACCTACCCGCTATCCGAGGAGTTATACGAGCAGGATTGTAGTTTATTTAGATTCTAACCGTCATTTCAGCATTTCTACTCAATTATATCATTTCGCTCGCTAAAAGTGCTTGTTCGTGGCTTGCGGGGGAAGCTTCCACCTGACGGATTTCTTTCTCAGCGGATAAGAAATCAAAAGCCGATTGCCCCCGCTCTCCCTCGTGTACCTTGAGTACACCAGAGCAGTAATCAATTTGTCGTTCTGATGTTGCACTCAGAAAACTTCAAGTCGTTTTTCCGAAGGGTAAGCGAGAATATTCTGAAAAAAAAAAACCGTTCCCCCATACCGCCGCCTATGGGTTCGCGTCCATGAGTTTAGAAGATGGCACATCGTTTGAACATCTTATCATCAAAGGAATCGTACACTCTCAGATTCCAGGGGGACTTAGAGCATAAGGCGGTGCTTGTTCCGCCCAGTGTTCCATATCTGGCACATGTGGAACACTGCGTCGGAGTGAGAATATTGTGGAGTAACTTCGCTTATCGATTGTCGTCCAGGGGGACTTAGGGCATAGTGTTTATGTGCCAGGCAGAGTCCGCGCGGGAAAGTGGAATTTGAAATGTCCGTCGACGCGCAGGTGCATTTTCAGCTGTATTTCTTCATTTTTTCTCGTTTTTTCATCTTTTGTTGTTTTTTTTTTCCATTTTCTGCCTACTTTGCTGTTTTATCTCCACCTTTTGTCTAGCACTCACAAGGGAAGAATACAAAGCGTAGGTGGCATCTGCGAGAACGAATTTCTTTGTTAGTATCTTTTCGGTATCTATAGCAAAAATGCGCAGTATTCCGTCCCGAGCTGCTGGTTCAAAGAATTTATTAGCGGTTTTTTAGCCTCGCGGAAAGGCGAAGGTTTTTTTCATCATGCACTTCTGGCGTGCTTGGGGTAAAGTTTTGGATTCGGTTAAAAGCTTTTACGTGTGGGGTCAATTAGGGTGTTAAAAACGAATTTTAGGTCCGTTTGCCGTTTTTTTACTATATGCTGCGTATATACCATGCCATTTAGCAGGAAAACCTGCTCAATAATTGAAAAATGGACCCAAACTTTGTTGAAGGGGGTTATTTTTTATGCTGGACACGATTATGAGGTCCATCTACACATTTTTGAAAGATCACTGACTGCGTGTTTTGAAAGGTATGCAAAGCACAAAAATTTATTTTGTCCGCGCCCAGCGTTCTGCGATGTAGCATGATTTAAACATCAACCCGAAGTTTTCTTTCCTTATCAGAATCAGGAGTCATAACGGCGCGGAAAAAATGGTCGTGGCCAAGCGCGATACCAATGTGACCCCCGCTCATAGGTTCGTTGGGGTGGAGACAGCGGTCCGAGAGGTGAAGGTTGTTTAGGATACCTGAATGAAGAATGGCGAAGGTTCCCTATAGACTTGCAACTTCAAAATTGGACGTTTTCTTGATCCTCCTTTTCTTGCACTCAATATATTTTTATTTCAAATCATTAATTTTGAAACAATTTTTCGTTGGATGACCTCCTTTTGAATTTTACTATTGTTAATGAAATGATCTGCCTAGGTCATGAAAAATTTCCTTTGAGCTGTCTTGGAGTCAAAAATTTTCGGAAAATTTTTCCAAGCGATCTTTGAAAAACTACCCGTTCTTCACTCATAAAATTTTTGTCCATTAAGACGAATCTTTGAACGGAGCTGTTTCCAGAGTCTCTGTCGAACTTTGCGTCGAATAATGTTTTCATGTTGAGAAAAATACGTTTCCAGTCTCTCAGCCGACTTCAAATTATGAAGTAACGTTTCTTTCACCGAAAGCAATAAGTTTTTCGTCCATAACTTTTTTACCCTAAAAGACAGCCGTTTGGTTAAGGTTGTTTTCGGAATTCCAATGAAATTCTGCATCGAACAGCGTTTTCAGTTTTAAAAAATACGTTGCCCTTCTTCCATCCGATTTCAGTTTATATAGGGCATTTTTTTCGCCTGAAATTATCGGTTTTTCGTCCATAACTTTTTTGTGCTTGGAGATAGGCCTTTGGTGATGGTTGTTTTCGGGATCCCCAAAGAATTCTGCGTCGACTAGTGTTTCCAGTTTGGAAAAATATTTTCTCGATCCTTCAGCCTAATTCATTTTACGAAACACCGATTTTTCGCCTATAACTCTTCAATCGTTAGAGATAGGGTTTTGGTGAAGGAAGTTTTTGAAATCTACGTAAAATTCTGCGTTGAATGACATATCGGTTTCCTAACTTTGCTTGCTCCATAAGCCAGCCAGGTCGGTGGAGCCGAGCTCCATAGTTATCTCCATAGGGTGCTCTCGCCTCTATGGTGTAAGTAGGAGACGCAAAGTTCTGCTGGAGCCAACAACGGGGCTCGACTCCACCGACGCGGCTGGCTCATTGAGCAAGCAAAGTTCGGAACCCGATAAGTCATTCGACGCAGAATTTCACGTAGATTTCAAAAACACCCTTTACAAAAGCCCTATCTCTAACGGTTGAAGAGTTATAGGCGAAAAACCGTTGTTTCGTAAAATGAATTAGGCTGAAGGATCGAGAAATTATTTTTCCAAACTGGAAAAGCTAGTCAACGCGAATTCCATGGGGATCCCGAAAACAACCTTCACCAAAGGTCTATCTCCAAGCACAAAAATGTTATGGACGAAAAACCGATGATTTCAAGCAAAAAAAATGCTCTTTATAAACTGAAATCGGCTGGAAGAAGAGGAACGTGTTTTTCAAAACTGAAATGCTGCTCGAGATTGTGATATGATCGATGGTTTCCGATCGATAGCCCCGTTCTTCTATTTATTCCCAACTTCTCTCTTTACTCAGGTCAGCTCGCATAAATCGGCTGCAAAAGACGGAAGTTACAAGCCTCGGACAACTCGTCCACCATGCTTCCCTTGCTCAATTTTTAAGGGACCATAACTCCGTTCTTGGAAGGTTTTTGTACGATTCCAAAAACATCATTGGAATCAGCATGGGACCGTCTTCAAGATAGGCGGAAAAGCAGGAAAACGATTCTTATCGTGAACACTGCCTTTAAGCAACTTGAAAACAAACGTTTCAGAACGCAAAAGGATGTCGCCTGGGGACACCAACCTGGCCGATGACAACGCTACTTTAGGCTTCGGAATGAAGCCCACTGACGCCGCAGCCGATTCTGATTGGGATCTCTTCTACACACAGCCGTCCCTGAGGTGCCTGATGAGCTGCCATTGAATTGTTTGCACGCGCATCCCGCCCTTGTTACATTGTGCGAAACGAGAAGGTTTCAGGTCACACAATGTTCACCGAGCTCTTCCGATGTCCCGTGGTTAGCTTCGCGAGACTAGGCTTTCTCAGATGGGATACGCATCAAACAAATATCACAAAGGGCCCCATAGGCCTGGCTGTGTGACAATCACGACCTTTTTTTTGTCTCTCCTTGTTATTGTTTAATCTAAATCTCATTTTCTTTGTTGTTGTTAGTGTAGATCTCCCTCCCGATCTCATGGTGTCTTCACACTGATTCTAGATTAGATGTCACCGATCATATTCCTATTTTTTATGTCATAACCAAACCGGTCTCCCTCCGTCATACTCTCCACATATGTAGTATGTAATCTCTAATACATCCCTATTGACCTGTTGATTTCGATTATCACCAGCAGCGGAGCGGTGGGCCTTGGCGAAATATAACTAGTGATAAGAAGGTTTCGACGAAAGCCAACGCTCTGCGCTGTGATAACCGAAAACATGAGTTCACTTAGAATGAAACAGAGCCTACGTGTCCCTCATATCATTGCCATGTTAGTGTTCTATACTTCTTGTAGCGAATTTTCAATGTTGATCAGAGTTCTGGAGTGAATTGTTATTGTTGAGCGGAGTATGGATAAAATTACTGTTCTATGGCTGTCCTATTTGTTGATAAATAACTTGTTGATATACTATCGTAAGTGAATACAAAACTTGGAAAAGCGCGACTAGGGCATCTAATCTTCAAACCTGACCTAGCACCGCAAGGCCAGGCCTAATAATGCAGAGTTGGGTGGTACGGAGGCTGTTGGCTGTTTAGCAAGGCCTCAGACGATTATCTAGCCTATGTTGATCCCGCGATTCAACAGCGGGATCCGCGCGTTGTTCCACAATGATTCCATATCCGCTGCGCTGTGGAAATTTTAGCTGGTTCCACAATTCCCTCGTTTTACTGTTCCATCTCTCCTCACATTGGTTCCATAATGAGGGGACTTGAACGTCGATTTCAGGGGGACTTGGGGCGATGTTGGCCTCCGGAGCATTGACAACTCGGCATGCGGGGCATTCGAGTCAGTATGATGAACGCAGAGGACGAAAAGAAAGGCGCTGCCAGGTGGCCTGGCACTCTCTCGGCCGGCCAAAGTGCAAACTGGCTATCTCTGCGTCTCTGCGGAGAGGGTCATTTACAGCTTTTTTACTGTGCAGTACAGGGATGGGAGCTATCCAAGTTTTGAAGGGGAGAAGCATTCAGAATACCAGAAAGAAGTGAAATATACAGCTCTCAGAAATCGAAGGATTTCGATGGAGTCTCTAGGGAAGCAATGACTGTAAGGTATGTGATTTGGAAGAAACTTTCTATTTCATGATTAATTCTTGAGTGCTCCCGCCAACAAAGTTTGCACACAGGGCTGGATCTCTGGAACATTCGATTCTTAGATCAATCCGCTGAAAGACATTGTAGGCTGCGCTTTTTTGATGGGGTGGGATAGGGGAACCGGTAAACAAGTTGGTTACTTACTAATTATCGAATGAATCCTTTCTTTCCTCGCTACTCGCAGTCGTCGATGCGGAGCGGTTGTTTTTCAAAGAATTTAACTATGAAAATGTAGAAATCGTTCTCAAAATCACACTACTATTATAGTGTTACAGGAAACTGCAAATAACAGCGAAATGGAGGTTAGATTTCTAAATCAAAACGCTAAAACACATTGCCAGCCGTGCTTTTTTGATGGGGTGGGATAGGGGAACTGGTTAAGAAGCTGGTCACTTACTGTTTATAAATTAAACGATACCGATCGGCTAACCGTGGAGATTTCTCGTGGGTATTACTACGTATTACCAAGAAAAGTGTACAATTCTAGCAAAATGAGTTTTTCCAAGCACAAGCGCTTTGGCACTGGCAGAAACGCTCCAACCAAAAGAAACATTAGGAAAGTGGACTGGGCGAGTCTACAGAGAATTAGCATTATTTCTGGAGAACCGATTTCTGTGGTTAAAATTTTTAATTCCATGGAACAAACCGCTGTGGTATTTCACATCAAAGAGCTCTAGGGTTTTCGAAGAAGGACTTTAACTTGGTTGAAAAGGTTCATGTGTTAGTAATTGAATTTGCTACTGCCCTTTCACTAGTTTACCTTTCTGAACAGGAAAATGAAATCGTTTGAGTGAATTGGCTAACATCATATTTTCTTTTCAATAATAAGTATTGAGTGCACGAATTTTCTAATGGAACCTATGAAAAATAAGTCATTCTCAAAACCAGAGAGTACTTCTGTGAAGCATACCAAAACGGGCTATTTCCACGAGTTGAAAGTTTCAGCCACGGGAATCGGTTCTTGACAAATATTTATACTTCTTTTGTATGCTCGTCCACTCCGCTTCTCTACTACTCTTTTTTTTCTCTTGGAACGTTTCGTTCAGCACCAGACCACATTTGCTTGGTAGATCCCCTTTTTGATAGATTTTCTTGGCTTTTTCCTTTTTATCACATGTGTAATCAGCAGCGTTAGCAAAGAATTCAGTTGTTCACTAACTTTGTTGAAGAATTCGCATGGTGCTATGAGAGAACGAGCGTCAGATTTGTTCCCGATCAGTCAGAAATAAAAATAATGTGGGAATTCTAAGACATTGTTCTACAGGGAATACATTTACAGGTGTAATTGTGATTACAGCTCCAGAATCCACATATACGGAGCGGTTGTTTGCCAAAATATGCATCGAAACCTCAATCACCCGAGAGATGCCAGTCGATGGCACAATAGTAGTCTCTTTTTCTTTGTGTCTCCAGCGCAAGAGGTGGAGTGGAGAGCGCAGCAAGCGCGAGATAAAGTGGGCGCGGCATGCTTGGTTGTCAATGGTACCGCAACCGGCGATGTTGGTCGGGGAGTAGTCGTGAAGTAGACGACAAGTCCCCCTGGAATCTGAGAGCACGCTGAGGAGCATACCCATACCCTGGTATTCGGCATTTCTGCGTTGCAATATGCCTGTAGTGGCCTAAAATTGCGAAGGCCGCAGTCGAGACCCTCACTTTGTTCACGAATTCATTTTTAAAATTGCATGAATCTGTAATTTGAAATTTACGCCCCCCCCCATTCATCATTGAACACATTGTTGCGCTCGAGGGCGAGAAACAGTCATTCAACTCGTCCACTGGCGCATCGTCAGATACGATCCGGCATGAGGTGTAATATAAGAACTTAATGGCCACCTGCGTTGCGGTCGCGCGAAATCGCAGTAGAGCGCGCTATTGGCAGTTACGAAATCGCTGATTACGCATGTGAAGAATGGATTGTGACATTTCACTGCAAGCATATTAAACAAACACGAATATTTCGTAATGAAGGGGCCATAATTGCACAAAATAACTGCATAACATGTGATAGGGGCTACTTCGCGAAGTGGAGAGGCCTATTTCGTTTTGCATGCCCTTAGATGCGGAAAAAACTTGCGATTTGCGGTATTAATTCAAATTGTTCAATCTCATAACACATTGTTGATATCAAAAGCCATTCACATTACGTGTAAAAGGAAGAAAGTAAGTGTTTCCACATGCATACTTCTGCGAAATAATTGAAAATGCTCCTGATGATGGCATACAAATGGTTTTGAGCTCTCAGGAAGACAAACAAGTGTTGTATTTGCAATTTTTATAGTCAGCTTTCGGAGGAATGTCTTTTATTCCGACGTTTTATTATAACACACATTTGTGTAAATAACTCGGGTGACGTTCTGCAGTTGTAGGTACATGCTTAATCCCAATAGTGAGATCGTTTCTTGGGGTAAAACGTACCCGCCAGTTTGATTTTTTTAGCCCAAGATGTTCGTGTTTTAGCATGCAGGTGCTCGACTGGGGAACTCCTTGTACATACCGTGGCAATGCGAAGAGCGGGACTCGATTATGGCGCAGCCTTCAGTATGATCAGTAGAGATACGCCTTATAGGTTGTGAACATTGTTTCTTTGCTGCTACCCCATGAGGTACCGCCCAGGGCCCTGAGAACATTGAGCTTAGCCTTAACGACAGCCAGCCTTTGCTCAGAATTTTCCAATACTTTTTCATCAAAATTCAGAAGAATTGTACAACTTTGCTGCCGATTGTCGCTTAACCTACTGTATGCTTAGTGGGACCGCGCTCCGTAAAGGATTATTTGCAGATGTGATCTTAGGGCTGCGGAAACGTTGCAGGTGATTCCGAAAGCCCATTCCACTGAACGAAAAAGCACGGGCTATGTTGATATCTGAAAACAAACCTTGGGTACTTTCGGATAACTTCTCAGCGAATTGTCGATCTACACTGCTTTTATTCTCTACGTTTTGGCCAATTCAGTTCGGCACAGAAGAAAGCTAATGGCCAGATAGCAGCTTCAGTACTCGGTTTCCCACCCAGCTAGTAGTTTTCCTCAGCCAACTTCTTGCAACTTTTCACACTCACACCATCATCGTTATAATTTGGACACCAATCCTATGCAAAAAAAAACTAAAACAACACAATTAAGGCTGCTTTGGATGGGATTAAATAATATTTGGAGTACCCGCCATTATGAGTCAAGGGTTCAACTCGCTCAGCCCCAATGAAATGTGTTCAAAATGGCAACGCGCGTTCTTTTTCCAACAAAAATAGTTATAATAGACACCGATACCTACAGACTAATTATAGTTTCAAAAATAGCCACGTCAGTCCTTCTGTGGCCGCAACTCGTCAGAAATTCTTCGGTGGGGATAGCGCGCTCCACTGCGAATTCGCGCGACCGCGACGCAGCCGCGTTCGGAGCTGGCTGTTACGGCGGATGGCCATTAAGTTCTTATAGGGGTAATCAGCTGATTCTTTTAGTCATTTCCAGTTGTTTCCTTCTGAATCACTTCGTTTTGGTTTGTTGCCGATGGCGAAGTTTTCTACCAGTGTTTTGAAAAGGTTTTTCGTTTCAGACTTACCCAATTAAAACCTGAAGAGGATGAAAACTTGTTATGAACGTTTTTTATTACTGTTTTGTTTCTGGGAACGTTTTTAGTTCTTGATATAGATATGTCTAGCGGAGTATAATTTGTGACTCACGTTTCTACATTCGTTATTTTCTGTTCAGGCATTTTCAACTGAGGTGGGTCCGGCTTTCTCAGGAAATGAGTTGATTTTTCCGAACTCGTTCTCCGTTTCAGTTTTCTTTTTCCTGTCTCATTTGTTTCATGTTCAGGAGACATGCTTCGTTCAGGTTCTGTTAGTCTGTCAGTCGAGCAAATTAGCCATTACCGGCAGTCATTTCTATCCTACAGCATGCCAGCAAACGACGGAACGCTTTGCATTTAGCGCGGGATACCAGGGCGTTCTGTTCAAATTGGGTAACGACTTCGAATTTGAGGGAGTATCTTACACTATGCAACTCCATATCTTTCCGATGGGACATTTTTGGCCTCTCAGGCGGACGCAACAAAGCCATCGAGTGAAAAAATAGTAATGGTTTTCATCGCGTACGATACCTTTGAAATTCATCAGACTGTGGAAGCCACCCTTGGGTGCATGGTCTCTTCTAAATCGAAATGCATGGTCTCTTCTAAATCGCAATATTAGTTTCAGAAAAATTGGTCAGGTGATGATGGAGAAGCGATTGATCAATTTCATCAGCTCGGACGTTTTCTTTTGCTTGAAAAATTTGATAATATTTTGGCTTCCTGTAGCGACCACCAATAACCAATAGTAGGTGCCGAGTTTTTCACATAAAACAATGCGTTGGCCTTTAAGTGTTACCAAAATAACAGAGAAAAGGCGAGAAACGCTTCAAAACGCCGTATTTCAGTGACATTACTCTATAACATGGACTAGTTGTCCGGTTGGATGAACATGTTCATGGTGGTGTTCGTCAGGGCTGTGCGGAAATCTTTCTCAAAATTTTCGGAAACGGAAGCGGAAGAAAAATGGCCAAAAAACGCCGGAAACGGAAATTCGGAAACGGAAACGGAAGAGATCGTAAAACTATGGGTTGTCTCATTCTCACGTTCCGTCACTGCTCATTGGTTACAGTTCTCATTCGATAACCTATGGTTTCAGTCAATAAATCAATAATTATTTAAACTACATAAAATCTCTATGAAGCCTTCCACTATTTCGGATCTTCGACGGAACCATTCCAAACCATTTTCGGGTGATCAGACCAACGTTTTGCGCTCTTTTTAATGCAGTTTAGAACTAATTTCTACGTTCATTCTGAACTGAGATTTCGAAAAAGCGGTTGCGCTCGGAGCCGATTCAAAGCCGAAACTGGTGCGCGCTTCGCGCGCACCACAATTTGAACACTTTCTGCTCAAACTTTCTCCGAAGGCGTTGTTCGGGGCGCTGATCACGAATATGAGGTCTACTTTCAGCTCTTTTTCAGAAGATCACTGTACGTTGCAGTAGGAAAAATACCCTTTGTCTATAGTAACCCACCGTAATCTTTCAAAAAACTGAGAATGAACCTTGTATTCGTGTTCAGCGCCCCAAATTTACCGCCCCGGACTAAGGGGGGTCGAAGGTGTTCGAACTTATGAAATTTGAAATTAAATGTGTTTTCTGTCGTTTCTGATCTGCTTAGGTGCATTGAGGAACTTTAACGAACTTCAAATTGTTTTTTTCAAAGCACCCCCCCCCCACAACATCCAACAGATCGTTTTTTGTAACTTCAGTTTGCATTTGGATCAGTCCCTATTTAGTCTCACCGCGGTCGGCGTTAGGGGTGGTGGCCATCGTGTATTCCAAACCCTGAGGGGGCGGGAGAAAAGGGGGAGAGACGCAGCGAGTGGGCTGTCGCTAACCCCGTGTTGCGTCCAATCAGAAACCTCGCTCCTCCCCCGTTTCTCCCGCCTCTCCAGGGGTTGGAATACACGATGGCCACCACCCCCGCATTAGGCGGCGTTCAGAGTTTTTGTGGCGCGACGCGATGGCACATGTCAGCGCGACGCGAAAATCGCTTCGCCCGGAAATCAAGGTGTGAACGGCGCGCGAACGCTAGGCGACTACGCGCAATTGCGTAATTACGTTAACATCCGCAACTTTGCGTACCCAGGCAAAACTAATCTGGTCTTATTCTGTTTAGTTTAGTGTGATGTGCCTTTTTTATCTTTTATCTGTATTATTATGGCACATTTTTGTTTTCGTTGCGACAACTTGCTTCTTTAAAGGCAGTGTCCACGACGAATTTCGTCCTCGGTTTCTGGCTGAAAATCGAAAGTTCAGGGTCTCATCGGAGCACTGGGGTCGAAAGAACGAACGAAAACGAGCCCGAAAGAGCTCCATACGGCTCCAAAGTCCGCTCGCGCTAGCCCATCCGCTCGCGGTCGAGTTTTCCGAGGAACAGTTTGGTCCGCTTCTACATTAGCGTTGGAGCGCGAGCGCGGCTGAGTTTTAGCATTGGTGCGCATTTGCGCACGCTGTCTACTTCAAGCCCATGCCCGCCCAAGTAATCCTCCGTTGAAATGTGGCTTTCAAGAAGAAGAGCTAATTTTAGATGTTTCGCAGCGTTTTTCAGGATTCTTACTTCACTGATGGAACAGTCACACCCTAAACCTTCGTTTTCTGATGAAAACTCAAAAACGATTTTTATCGTGGACACTGCCTTTAATGACGAAACAATCAAAAAGACATCGGGAGCAAATGATGCTTAGAATATTTTTTGGGGTTGATAGTACAGAATAGGGATGTTTCGGTGAAATGAGACCGAATTATGCTTGTGTCGCTTGTAAACCGTAAAAAAAACTTTATAGCACGTCAACTCTTTGAAACCATCACCCTCATCACACTGTCCCTAAATATGCAGACAAAATTATTTGCAGTATCATCTGAGAACAATACAATAACCCATGACAATTTCAGTCAACCTAGTGTTTGAAAAGGCTTGAGAAAATTAAAAACGCCCCTTGAGTCCCCGATGATGGAAGAAAAAATGATGACAATCGCTCCGCGACCATCGCGTCGCGTTGCATTTCAACGCGACGCGATGATCGCGGAGCGATTATAATTTGCGCGTCAAATTCGATGTATCGCGCCTCTTCACTGTGAACACATGGCGACGACGCGACGCGACGTCGCTTGATCGATACGTAGGCTAATCATAACGTCGCGTCGCGCCGCGAGTGAACTCTAGACGCCGCCTTAGAGGTGTGTGAGTCTTGCGTAATGCAGACGGAAAATAGCGGGACGCTCAAAGCGAAAAACTTTACAGCCGCCACTTATCGCACTGAGACTTTGCGTTCCTTATTGTGCGTTGCCGCAAACTCGGTGCGCATATGTTATAACGTACAATAGTGGTGAAAAATCCCTTGAAGTGGTGTCTTCACGAATTTTAGTACATACTGCCTTTCTCCGGGCCAAGTTTCGGTCCGCAATTCGCGCCGCTGTTTTGTGGCCACAACTTGTGGTGCTGCTAAGAGTATTACATATAAAAATAGAAAAGAGCATGTAAAACACAGCTGAAACTCAAAACAATAGAGAAAACACAAAAACCCGCTTAGTCAGCTGATCTGGTGCTGCGGCGCTGGACACTCGTCCCATTCAAGACGTGTCCGGCCGCAAAGTGTCGAATACGCATTCGCGGACCGCAACTAGGCCCCGAGAGCGGCAGTATCGAGGATCTGGGCCTATCGAAACTCGATAAAACTTGACTTTGTTATAAGGCATTACAAACCATGTTCCACACATTCAAAGTTTCGAGTGTGCAGGTTTCTAATGTGCAATTTATTTACTATTTTGTATCGCTTGGGGGTGTGTATACAAGTCTATTGGTACCTGCTCGTTGTACTGAACCCAGCAGACGTTTGAGTGTACACAGGGAACGTTCGAGCGATATAGCGTGCACAACTATATCGCGAAAGTATCCCATGCATTGCATAAAGGTGTCGCCGTCCGGCACACTAAGGCCTCTGGTCCATAACACCTTAGGATCCGTACCTAAGGAGTTCATGGAGTCTTTGGCCACAAGCCACAGTTTCGCCACCTTGAACTGTCGATCGCTGTCGAGTGATATCCAAAAAACTGCGCTATCCAGACTTCTGAGCTATTTCCATGCACCGTTTGCTGCTTTGCAGGAAACCCGCCTCAAGGATAGACCCGTCATCAGTTTAGGAGAGTACACCATCTACTGCGGTAACGCTGACGATAGGGGAGTGGGAGGCTGTGCAATAGCTGTAAGGAAGGATTTCAATGGTATGGTCAAGGAGTTTGACTCAACGTCGTGCCGGAAGGCATTCGTACGACTGCGGGATCACAGAGGATTCAATCTGTGGATAGTGAGTGCTCATGCGCCCACTGAAACCGCCGAAGACAATTCGAAGGATGCGTTTTATGAGGAACTCAATACGTTGCTGGCCAGGATACCTTGTCAACATGCTGTTGTCGTGGGGATTGACGCAAATGCGAAGATGGGACTTGATCAGGAATCCGAAGTACTCGGTAAATGATTCTACCCAGTGGAGCAAACATCGGACAATGGCTACCGCCTTGTCGACTTTTGTGAACGCAGTGGTCTGATTATTGCATCGACATTCAAGAGAAATCATCGCCGCCATCAGCTCACGTCGCAGGTACCAACCCAGCTATCTCCAGAAGAGCAGCGGAAGCGGAAGATGACAACTTTGAAACTACAGCTCGACTATGTCCTGACGAGGAATATTCCAGTATCGGACATTCGAAGGTCTAGAGCTGTGTGGGATGTCGCATTCGATTCGGATCACCGTCCTGTTCTGTTGAACTTCACTGCGAGGATTCATGAGAGGAAGCGAGGGGCTCAGCCTCTCCAGAGGATTGACATGACAAGTCTCAGATATGAAGAGTGCAGAAGGAATTTTCGACAACGCGTTTCTATTCACATCGGAGTAGGCTCTAAGAAAAAACTTTGCGACGCAGATTCTTTTGTCAAGTGCATCCAGGATGCTTCGAAAGAGGCACTCCCGGCTGTACAGCCTAAGAAGAAGTTCGCCTATGTCTCAGAAGAAACAACATCTACCTAAAACAGAGTATGTGCTCTCCGAACTGCAGGAAACTTCGTGGAGGAGAAGCGTCTGAGGAGGAAGTTGCGTCGGCAGCTTCAAAGTGACCGCGAACGAGAGTGGACGTGTAGAGCTTAGGAGTTCGAGAAGGCTTGGGAGGAGAAGAATCCGAAGAAAGCCTACACGTTGCTGCGGCAGTATAGCGGGAAGATGAAGAGATGTTCTCCTGTCTTGAACACTACCAATGGAGTTGCAGTTGGTGATGCGACGCTGCCAATATGGAAGGATTACTTCAGTTCACTACTGAAACGTCCAGCGCCATCAGTACCTGAGCTCGTCCATGTTCAAAGAGCACATTACGATGTCAGTGAGGAACCGCCGACTGAGTCTGAAGTTTTGGATTGTGTCCGGAATATGAAGAATGGAAAGGCAGGTGGAGATGACAACATCACTGCAGAAATGCTGAAAGCTCTTCCTCCGTCTGGGATTCGTGAAATGACCAACACCATCCGTGCCATATGGATGAGCGAAAGGATACCCGATTCGTGGAGATATGCGATCATCGTACCTCTTCACAAGAAGCTAACCGTCACGGATCCTAAGAACTACAGAGGAATCTCTCTACTTCGTGTCATGTACAAGGTTTTAGAACGTATCATTCTCGAGCGACTTATCAAACATCGTGAAGGAACGACCAGAGATGAGCAAGCCGGTTTTCGACCTGGAAGATCGACCATCGACCAAGTGTTCGTCGTGAGAAGAGTAATTGAATCGTGGCAGCGGTTTTCGAAGCCATTACAGCTTGCTTTTTTGGACTTTGAAGCCGCCTTCGACTCTCCTCATCGTGATCGATTGCTCAATGCTCTGCGAGCAGATGGAGTCCCGGAAAAGTATGTTCCTAAGACGTTCGCTGTTGTCCACAGGACACGAATGAGATGTCACCTCACGCAATGCTCCCTGTAGACATTCAAAAGGGGCATGGATCGCCCCTCGAGAACTGCCCGTCGCCCCCCTCCTTGGTGCCGTAGACAACCTATCTGCGGGAGCGCTTTTGCTGTAGACATCCCATCGGAGGAGGGTCTCCATCCCCGATTCCGCGTTCACATCATATCAACATCCTGTAGACCTGATATTACCATCCTAGTGAAGTATCAACCGCTTTTTGACGTCACCCCTTAAGGGCAGCATACACACTCACAAACATGGTGTAGATAACAGCATAAATAGGACCGCACGGCTCCTACCATGTCGTCCACGACATTTGAAGTGCCAAAAACCATCCAGGATGACAATATGTGACAATGTTTGAGCCATCTTGCCTTCCACGTCTGTATTTCCCACCCGTTAGAGTACGAGAATTAGAAATGAAACTTGAGAAAACATGTGATAAGATAGAGTGGTAGCACTATCTCATGGGAGCGCACGAGAGAAATAGCTTGACTTGCTTAAATGTAACATGTCTGCATACCGATTAACTCTCGTCCATTTTTGAGAATGCCGCTCTACTTCGCCTGACTTTTTGAAATGGAGGATTACATAGGTGAACATACATGATATTTTCAGGTGAATAAAGTTGTTTCTCTCGTGCATTCCCATTTGGTAATGCTATCACTCTAACTTATCACATGTTTTCTCAAGTTTCTTTTCTCATTCTCGTACTGAATGGGTGGGAAAACACTGGCGTGGAAGGCAAGATTGCTCAAAATTGCCAAGTAATATTGTCATCCTGGATGGTTTTGGCGCTTCAAACGTATGTTGACGACATGGTAGGGCCGTGCGGTCCTATTTATGCTGTTATCTCGACCACGTTTGTGAGCGTGTATGCTGCCTTTAAAGGGCGCTATGCCTTCTTTCGAAACTTGATGATGAGGCCCGATTTTCCTTATTTCAATTCTAATCTAAGCGCAACAGAGAAATTTGACCCTCTCAATCAAATTTTCTAGAGAAAAACTAACATTGGCGTGGATCCTAATGAGACTTTTCGCTCCTCTTTGGAGGTTGGCGCAAACTCGGTGCACCTACGTAATAGCATATGACACCGAGTTTGCGCCAACCTCCGAGAGTAAACGCAAGGTCTCATTAGTATCTATACCGACGTTACATTATTTTAGTAATGATGTCCTTACTCAGACGTTCGCTGTTGTCTACAGGACGTCGATCCGCCCAGAACGAGTCACCGCTGGCGAACAGGCAGCTCTACGCGGGGTCGTCCCGGTGTGCTGTTGAGCAGGGGGCGACGGGCTGTTAAACAGCCCATCGACCGGCAATCCCGCCGAGTGCCTTAAATCGACGCAGACCGAGTTGTTGTCCACAGGACATCAATTCGGGATGTCTACGGCTGCGCAGGTCGATGGGCTGTTCTACAGAACATTCGCGGAGGGGCGGTGGCAGCTTCCATCAATCGATGTCTCACGAAGTTCGTGTCGTCCAAGCTCTCTTTTTCGGTTATATGAGATTTGCATTTCGTTTTATTTTTTGATGATGCTGTAGACTTCTATGGTAATTCTTCTCTTTTTTAGTTATAAGAGATCTGTGATTCGTTTTTTAATAACTTCTTCCCGTGGAAGGGGCGTTGGTGGCATGCCGAGAGATGCACCTCGCGGAGTTCCCGTGATGGACCCGAAGGTTTCCGTGGTTTACGGAGTTTTCAGCAACTGCCTTCGTAGGCAGATTTTGATTTTTTCCATCCCTTTATGAGTGTCATTTGCGTCATTTTTAGTTGTTTGTCAGGAATCTCTGATCATTCGGGGGTGTTAATTTACTCCTGATTCCCATCCATGTTGTCCACCATGGAATTTTTAGGTGTTTTTTATTTTTCTCCGGATACTGCGATAAACATGTACTGCTGAACACGAATCTGGGGTTCGCTTGTCGGAATTTATAGGTTTACTGGAAGGATACGGTAGGTAACATGTTATTCAGAGGCAGAACTCAATAGTTTGAAAACAGACAAATGGACATAGAATTCGTATTCAGCACCCCAAAAACTCCCACATAGAAACTTTGAGACAAATCTGTGACATTGATCGAACTACCGTATAGCTGTACAGTTTCGAAAAAATTTCGAACGAATGCAATTTGAAAAAGTTCGTTCGACGAAATTTCGAACGAACGAAAATTGAAAAATAATCGTTTGACGAAATTTTGAACGAACGGAATTTGAAAAATTACGTTCGACGAGTTTTCGAACGAACGAAAAATATCGAAATTTTTTTCAAAAATTTTGTTCGTGTACAACTATACCGTATACCCAACGTAATCTATCGTAAGCTGTCAAAAATTCATAAACTGACATCAGATTCGTGTTGAGCACTTCAAATAAACCCCAAAAGAACGATTTGAGCCACATCTTTTGTCACATTCCAGAAATCGTCGAAAGTCGATTTTGCCGTCAAATTTTTCTGCCGGTGGGAAGCTTTGAACAAATTTAGTCGAAATTAGGAAAAACCACAGGTAGACCTCAGATTTGTGATCAGCACCACAAATCACCCTCAGGTTGAATTTTAAGTCAAATCTGGAAAAAATTTTTTTCAACGCTTTCTGTACCCCGTAATTGATATAATTGAACGCTGAACCGAAAATCCATATAAGTCGAAAACGCTATCAGTCTGCACATAGCTCGGAGAATGCGCTTTCACCCAAACTTTGCCTTGGGGGGCTGTTTCGGGGCCTGAACACGATTATGAGGTCTGTTTCCGGATTTTCATAAAATTAATGCGCTTTTTCGAGGGTACAATAGGTACAAAAGTCGGAGAAAAAAACTGCTATAACGTTTTCCAGGGTGACTCTAGGCAGCTGCAAAGGGCATATTGACTCTATGTCCGAAACTGGCTCTAGAAAAGTACATTTTATTTGGAATGGTTTGTATAACTTATAGTAGTTCATTTGGAAGCAGTAGAGTGTTGTCCGCATGAGGACATCATTACTAAAATAATGTAACGTCGGTATAGATCCTAATGAGACCTTGCGTTTACTCTCGAAGGTTGGCGCAAACTCGGTGTCATATTCTATTACGTAGGTGCACCGAGTTTGCGCCAACCTCCAAAGAGGAACGAAAAGTCTCATTAGGATCTCATTTTTGACAGGGTCCAATTTCTCTGTTCCGCTTATATTAGAACTGAAATAACGAACATCGGGCCTCATCATCAAGTTTCGAAAAGGCGTACCGCGGTTTAAAGGGAGCATACACGCTCACAAACGCGGTCGAGATAACAGCATAAATAGGACCGCACGGCCCCTACCATATCGTCAAATATGTTTGAAGCGCCAAAAACCATCCAGGATGGCAATATCCTCTGGTTCCGAGCCGGATTTACTCTGTTCTCTCGCGCGCTTGTGCGGAGCGAAGGTAGAGACAGCGAGAAATTGTGGGGAGAAGGAGACGCAGCGTACGCACGCAGACGCACGCGACGAACGGAAATAAATCACACTCGGAAACAGGATATACTCGGCAATTTTTGAGCAATCTTGCCTTCCACACCAGTGTTTTCCCAACCATTCGAGTACGAGAATGAGAAAAGAAACTTGAGAAAACACGTGATAAGTTAGAGTGATGGCATTACCAAATGGGAATGCTTGAGAGAAACAACATTTCAAAAAGTCAGGCGAAGTAGAGCGGCATTCTCAAAATCGGACGAGAGTTAATCGGTTTGCAGACATGTTACATTCGAGCAAATCAAGCTATTTCTCTCGTGCGCTCCCATGAGATAGTGCTATCACTCTATCTTATCACATGTTTTCTCAACTTTCATTTCTAATTGTGGTGAGCGCGAAGCGCTCACCAGATTTGGCTTTGATTCGCCATCGCGCAACCCCTGATCTCAGTATCAGGGTCCAGAGTAAACGTAGGAAGACCGTTCTTTTTGCATTTATTACACTTTAGGAGGCTGAATAACTATTCAAAAATTGGTCCGGAATGGTTACCTGAGATTGGAGAAAAATTGTCAAAACCACGTCGTTTTGGTCGAAAAAAGGGTTCATCTCCTTTTTTTAACGTTGAGCTAGAAAGCTCATTTTTTGACCAGAAAGTTGGTTATGATTGCGCCTAGCTCCTGTCAAAATTTGAAGTTGGTAGCTCAATTTTTGTGGAACCTCAAAATTGAGGGTCAGGAAAGTCAAAAACACGTAAACATGTTATTATAAACCATCCGACGTTTACTTATTCCGTAAAAATGAACTAATGAAATAAACACCGTTACTGATAGGCTTTTGCTCAGGATTGAACGCGCCCTGAAACGGGGCAACGCTTCAATCAATACGGCGGGATCTCGGAAGTACTTTTTGGAACGCCGCACGGTGTGAATCAGAAGTGGGCCAAAGAACGCCGTAGAAAGTGTGCGGGACCCAAATGAGAGTGCGCAGAACGCCGTAGAAAGTGTGTGGGACCAAATGGGTGCGCGCAGAAGCCGTAGAAACTGGGTGGGACCCAAATGAGAGTGCCCAGGACACCGTAGAAGCTTTGTGGGGCCCAAATAACAGTGCGTCGGACGCCGTAGAAAGTGGGTGGGACCCAAATAAGAGTGCGCGGGACGCCGTAGAAAGTGTGTGGGACCCAAATGACAGTGCGCCGGACGCCGTGGAAAGTGTTCGGGACCCAAATGGATGTGCGAAGAACGCCGTAGAAAGTGTGCAGGACATCACTGGGAGCGTGCAGGACGTCATAGAAGGGGGGGTTAGGGCGTCAGTGGGTTTGCTTTGAATTAACACCACCAGGCATAAACCATGTTAGAAAGGAAACCTCCAGGAAAAATAAATGAAATTCCTGAAAGTTTAGGTTCCTGGCAAAAGTAAAGATTTGGCATGGCCATTTTTTTACGAAAAATTAGAAATATACTCAGGTAAAAGGGGAAGGTAAAGAAAAATGAAAAAAGTTTTGAAATATTCCTGAGAACGATTTGGCGTAGAATAACTTGATTTTTGAGAAATGTAGTGAAATAGTTGAAAGCATGATTTGGCAGTCGAGTTTGAACCAACTATTTATAAGAGTTGTGCAAAATGAGAGATCGCATTGTATAAGCTTATCCGTAGAACATATCGAAGCAAAATCACGCGTGATATGGCTAGCAGTAAACGCTCGTTCGGGGGTCGTATTCGCCAACAACCCGCCGAGGGTAGTCGAAGGGAAGCGGAAGGGATGATACCGAGCGCGGCAGAGGAGCAGATCAACCCATCTTACACCATGTAAGATGAAAATGCAAACTGTGTTACGTATCGATATCACTGCGAAAGGGTAAAGATTCCATCGCGAAGCGACCATTCTTCAGCTATGCTATTCGAAAAATTCCGGCGGTCGCGAGGGAAGCCAAGGGAGGCGAGAGGTGGCCGTGGAGCGCGCACTTTGTACTGAAATTTCACCTCATCTACCCTTCGACTCCCCGGCGGGTTGATGGCGAATACGACCCCGGGAGCTGGAATGCCGCAATCTATTAAGTAAAGTGAGATCAACTGTTTGTTCCATATCACGCGTGATTTTGCTTTGATATGTTCTACGGATAAGCTTATACAATGCGGTCTCTCATTTTGCACAACTCTTATCAATAGTTGGTTCAAACTCGACTGCCAAATCATGCCTTCAACTATTTCACTACATTTCCCAAAAATCAAGTTATTCTACGCCAAATCGTTCTCAGGGATATTTCAAAACTTTTTTCATTTTTCTTTACCTTCCCCTTTTAACTGAGTATATTTCTAATTTTTCGAAAAAAAATGGCCATGCCAAATCTTTACTTTTGCCAGGAACCTAAACTTTCAGGAATTCTTGTACTGGAACGGGTGGGAAATTAAGACGTGGGAGGCAAAATTGCTCAAACATTGTCACATATTGTCATACTGGGTGGTTTTTGACGCTTCAAACGTCGTAGACGACATGGTAGAAGCCGTGCAGTCCTATTTATGCTGTTATCTCCTCCATGTTTGTGAGTGTGTATGCTGCCCTTAAGGGGTGACGTCATAAAGCGGTTGATGCTTCACTGGGATGGTAATATCAGGTCTACAGGATGTTGATAGGATGTGAACGCGGATTCGGGGATGGAGATCCTCCTCCGATGGGATGTCTACAGCAAAAGCGTTCCCGCGGATAGGATGTCTACGGCACCAAGGAGGGGGGCGACGGGCAGTTCTCGAGGGGCGATCCATGCCCCTTTTGGATGTCTACAGGGAGCATTGCGTGAGGTGACATCTCATTCGTGTCCTGTGGACAACAGCGAACGTCTGAGTATGCGGACAACACTCTACTGCTTCCAAATGAACTACTATAAGTTATACAAACCATTCCAAATGAAATGAACTTTTCTAGAGCCAGTTTCGGACGTAGAGTCCAAATATGCCCTTTGCAGCTGCCTAGAGTCACCCTGGAATACGTTATAGCAGTTTTTTTTCTCTGATTTTTGTACCTATTGTACCCTCGAAAAAGCGCATTAATTTTATGAAAATCCGGAAACAGACCTCATAATCGTGCTCAGGGCCCGAAACAGCCCCCAAGGCAAAGTTTGGGTGAAAGCGCATTCTCCGAGCTATGTGCAGACTGATGGCGTTCTTGACTTGTATGGATTTTCGGTTCAGCGTTCAATTATATCAATTACGGGGTACAGAAAGCGTTGAAATTTTTTTTCCAGATTTGACTTAAAATTCAACCTGGGGGTGGTTTGTTGTGCTGATCAAGAATCTGAGGTTTACCTGTGGTTTTTCCTAAGTTCGACTTATTTTGTTCAAAGCTTCCCACCGGCAGAAAAATTTGACGGCAAAATCGACTTCCGACGATTTCTGGAATGTGACAAAAGATGTGGCTCAAATCGTTCTTTTGGGGTTTATTTGAAGTGCTCAACACGAATCTGATGTCAGTTTATGGATTTTTGACAGCTTACGATAGATTACGTTGGGTATACGGTATAGTTGTGCACGAACGAAATTTTTGAAAAAAATTTCGATATTTTTTTCGTTCGTTCGAAAATTCTTCGAACGTAATTTTTTCAACTTCCGTTCAAAATTTCGTCGAACAATTTTTTTTCAATTCTCGTTCGTTCGAAATTTCGTCGAACGAATTTTTTTTCAAATTGCATTCGTTCGAAATTTTTTTCGAAATTGTACAGCTATAGTATACGGTAGTTCGATCAATGTCACAGATTTGTCTCAAAGTTACTAAGTGGGGGTTTTTGGGGTGGGTGCTGAATACGAATTCGATGTCCATTTGTCTGTTTCCGAACTATTAAGTTCTGCCTACTGAATAACATGTTACCTACCGTAACCTACAGCAAACCTATAAACTCCGATAAGCGAACCCCAGATTCGTGTTCAGCAGTACATGTTTATCGCAGTATCCGAAGAAAAATTTAAAAAAAAACACCTCAAAAACCCCATGGTGGGTACCCCTACCTTGCCGCGAAGCTATAAAAACGCTCATAACTTCTTTTAGAGTGAGTCTAGGCAGGCTACGATTATACCGGAGTCACTCACATTTTCTGCTACTAGTAGCAAGAACATCCTCCCAGATTATCGCCGTATTCAATGCGCGCCGAATATGCATTCAACCCGAAGACAAGGCGGTTAAGAGCACAGTCAGAGAACGTGCTGCTAGGGAGCACGTGCTCTTCTAGTGTTTCAGATTACAGCACGTGCCCCGACAAATAAAACTTTGAATGCGTGCATGATACACATTCAACTCGATGAAAAAACGATTTCCCAAAAATGGAAAGAATGCGAAAAACTCTTGAGGCGGGACACAGATCCCGGCAGACTCGATGGTTCAATTTCACTAGTTTCCGGTGCTTTGCTTGCCCAGCCGCTGGAGACCTCGTCCAACCAATCGCGGCCCCAGATAGTGCTCGACGAGCTGGCCGAGTTGCATGTCGGTGTGCCGGGCGCGTCGCGTGCCGACGTGCAGCTACGATAACGCTGGACTAGCTTGTAGCACGTGCTCCTGCGATTAAATTTTGCAACACGTGCTCCTACGGTAAAATTTTGCAGCACGCGCTGCTTTTTGGAGCACGTGTCCCTGCAATACACTTTTTTCAATGGGAGTGGTCACTCGAGTTGGATACATATTCGACACGCATTGAATGCGGCAAATTTTTAAGCTCGCAAGGTACTCTATTGCGCTGATCCCGGACTTCGCTAAAACGGCTTGCCTTGTTAACCAGAAAAGGTGATATCGGCTAACTACGCTTATTTTTTTTTAAATCTACAATTTTTCATCTTGCTACATTCACCTTTCCTCGAGTATTGACAACGGATGGGAATCAGGGTAAATGAACACCCCCGAGTGATCAGAGATTCCTGACAAACAACTAAAAATGACGCAAATGACACACATAAAGGGATGGAAAAAATCAAAATCTGCCTACGAAGGCAGTTGCTGAAAGCTCCGTAAACCACGGAAACCTTCCTGTCCATCACGGGGAACACCGCGAGATGCATCTCTCGGCATGCCACTAACACCCCTTCCACGGGAAGACGTTATTAAAAAACGAATCACAGATTTCTTATAATTAAAAAAAGAGAAGAATTATCATAGAAGTCTAGAGCATCATCAAAAATTAAAACGAATTGCAAATCTCACATAACCGAAAATGAGAACTTGGACGGCACGATCTTCGTGATACATCGATTGATGGACGCTGCCACCGCCCCTCCCGCGAATGTACTGTAGAACAGCCCATCGATCTGCGCAGCCGTAGACATCCCGAATTGTCGTCCTGTAGACAACAACTCGGTCTGCATCGATTTAAGGCACTCGGCGGGATTGCCGGTCGATGGGCTGTTTAACAGCCCGTCGCCCCCTGCTCAACAGCACACTGGGACGACCCCGCGTAGAGCTGCCTGTTCGCCAGCGGTGACTCGTTCTGGGCGGATCGAAGTCCTGTAGACAACAGCGAACGTCTGAGTTCGGTTAATCGAGGACATGAACAAAGGAACAACAGCAGCAGTTCGTACACCTGTCGGATTTACGTCAGCTTTCGAGGTGAAAACAGCAGTAAGGCAAGGAGCCGTAGCAGGACCTTTTCTTTTCAACTTCGCCGTCGATGACATCATGCGTAGAGTTGCAGAACCTTTTCTTTTCAACTTCGCCGTCGATGACATCATGCGTAGAGTTGCAGAACAGTTTCCTGCGGATGTGATCCTAACACCATCAGGACGCTCCCTTGTCGACCTGGAGTACGCCGACGACATTGTGTTATTCGCTGAAAACAACGCAAAACCACAAAGGATTGTGAACCTCGTTTCGAAGTATGCCGCAGCCTATGGACTTCGTCTTCGTTCCGACAAATGCAAGCAGATGTGGGTCTCTCAGAGGCCTTCAACGGGAGTTTGTGTGGATAGACAACGTATCGAACTGGTGGACGATTTCTGTTATTTGGGCTGTTTGCTGAAGAACGATGGTAGTTATGCAGCGGATATTCGACAACGATGGGCGAAAGCTACGTCTGCATCTAATTCTCTAACCAAGTGTTTGTGGTCTACCACCATCGCGAAGGAAGTCAAGTTGCGCGTCTACCTAGCCGCTATTCGCCCTATCCTGATGTACGGATCGGAGACGTGGGCAGCACCGAAGACGCAGATGGAAAGGTTGGATTGCACAGCGAGGAAACTTTTTAGGCGTCTGCTTGGATATTTCTGGCCGCGTGTATGTCATAACGAAGACCTTTACAAGGAAATCGACGCAGTACATCAACGCTTGACACGAGGGAGGTGCCAGCATCTCCTAACGCCCCTCAAGCAGCAATGGAAAGTCGACTTCGACTGCTCGGGCATATACTAAGAAGAACGCCGGATCGTCTCGTGCAACACGCTTTAAGAATGCTTCCAAATCCTGTCTGGAAACGGCCACCTGGGCGTAGGCGAAAGTTTTGGACGGATGTGGTTAAAGAGGATTTGAAGTCACTTGGCATCGAAAGACAATTCAGGCGCGATGTTTCGTTTCGCAGGAAATGGAATAGTGACAGCTGGATGGAATGTGTTCAAATTGTGGCTGAAGACCGTGAAAAATGAACACGGCTCACTACTAGGACGGCACACCTCTGTGAAGATGCGAAATGACCGCGTCAGGCGAAAGCCAACCGATTAAGTCAGTAAGTCATTTTGTAGTAATATTTCAAAATGAGACTGTTCCCTCAAAACATGGCTAAAGAAATTTCAAGCCAGTAGAACTTACATATTTGCCATCTTAAGACCTTCTGAGTCGTTGTCTAACCTTATGAGAAAATTATTTCTATTAGAAGTCTTCTGGAGATGAGCTCGAGATGAAATAATGCAATTTTGCACCTATTAAGTATCTCTATTTGTCGAAGCCCATAGAGTACATGTTTGGGAACGGTTCAGTGGCAAAAAATTTTATTAGGGTGACTTTCAAAAAAAAATCGCTCAACTCGATAAATTTTCGGTCTTCGGAAAAATTCTGGGAGAGATTATTTTTTTTCATATGGTTGTACAAGGGTTCAGAGGACCTACTAACGGCAAATAAGTTTGGAATTTTTAGGGTTTGGGATTGAAATAGCCATTTCCTGTTTTAAGAGAATATTACCACGAAATTAGAAATGAATTCCGTGTTTTAAAACTGCACCCCCAAAACCTAGGCCTTTGCATGTGTACAGCAAGGTTTGTGATGTCCTATAAAGTACTAAAGTTTCATCAAGTTTTGCTCAGCTCAGCGTGATATGTATAAAAACAGTATCCGCAAGAAGGCCATGTGAATACATTTTTGTCCACCACTGGACGTGCGCCGGTTTCGCGCCAACGCACATAAGGGAACGCAAAGTAGCAGTATGATCCGCGCCGACTTTGGATAAGAGGAGGTTGTTGAGTGAACAAGTTAGACTGAAAACGCTGATAAATCAAAAGAGACGAATGATCAAATCTATTACGGCAAATCCTCACAATTCTCTGTTCACGTGAATGCAGCCTAAATATAACTGAGTATAACATTCGTCATGGCGAGCTAATGTACATTTCTTTCGGGTGACAGGAAGTAAGTAGCCTGTTGCCGGAGCGACTCTACCTAAAATCATCATTGTTGCGAAAACTTTTCTAATTTCATCCTGAGAGCCGGAATCCCGGGGTGAGCGAACTTTTGGTGTGCTAGCGAGATTTGTATTCTACAGAATAGTTAGGGTGCATCGTATGTATATGTACTCTCTATTTAAAAGCCGAATTTGCTTTGTTCCGTCGCGCGCGCGTGTGGAGCGACGGGAGAGGCAACGAGGCAACGTGGGGGGGGGGGGAAGAAGGAGAAGCAGCATATACTCACAGATGCCCTCTATGGACTCGAGTAAATTTGGCTCCGAAATACAGTGTAAGGCCGGAAACATTCCAGCGACGAGCGACGCGACGCAATGTGTCCCATCAATATCGGCGTAGGGTAGATATGCCTGATATGCGCTGTCGCTGGCCGCGGGAAGTATGATCCCTGCCTAAGGTCGGGATCATACTATTGTCGTGGCGATGCGTGAGAGAGAGAGCGGTATCGATCATTCGCTGCGATATTGCGCATTGAAGAGAACCTATTAGGTATAGGTTTATTACGAATGCGTAAGGCAAACGTGAGAGAAAAAAAACAAACAAACACTTATTACGGAAAACCACTATACAACGATTTTCAGAAAACAAAATAAAGTTAAGCTCTAGAAAGAAAAAAGCAGTGAGGTCAGTCACACGGTATGATCGCTGGATTCGGTTTTTTGTATCAAGTTTACCACATGACTTTTGAATCGACTCAGAGATAGCGGTGGAGTGATACTCTTCGTCATTTTAGGGTAAGCACTGACCGCTCTGAACGCGAAGAAGCTTCGCCGCAAAGCAGTGCGAGGGCGCTCCAAGATGAGTTTAGTTCCTCTTCCTCTTGTACGGGAATGACGTAATTTGAAAAAGTTATGATTTCCAAAGATACTCGATTAGTGCAACATTTTATAGACCATGCACAAGTTTGATACTTGAGCCTCAAGTGACGGAAGACCTAGGTATTTATTCCTGATTCCAGCTCAATGTAGGCATTTTGGAATACAAGAAACCACCCACTCTAACTAGTAGTTTTCGCGTAAAGTTATTCTGAACCTTCTCAATCGCTCCACCGATGTAGATTCTTTACAAAATTGTCCTAATTTCATTTTGCTTTAAATGTGAAACCTCAAGACCAAAGATGTTTGTCTATGTGGAACACTGGCGCACTTTTAAATCAGAAACGTGCCCTCTGCGTTTTTGGAAGACAGTTGTTGCCCACATATTCCCCTCACGCAGTCATGGACTTTCACTTTTCTCCGAGAACCTGCATATGATTGATGCGAGAATGAAGTACGTCGAGCTTCTCACGCTTTAACTGCAATAAACTTCAAATTGCTTTACTAAAGAATAGATGAGCATCCTGAGCCAAATGATTGGCAGGATTTATACTGAAAGTTCACCTCTCATATGTCACAGACAAATTGGTGTAATATGACGTCAGAGAAGAAGCAGTCGCAGAGATATGTAGAAAATTATGTTGAACAGTGGGATGAGGACGAAACTGCCCTCGGTATGTTGGAAACTTGTTCTAACTCTCAACTATGTACAGTTCAGGGTGGGATCACCCGGGCACCAAAGGCAAAAGCCGCCCGGGTGATCCGACATGCTGTCTGAGGATACTCGCCACCGCGCCGCAGCACGCTTTCGCAATCAGCGTGCACTTTGCGGACTGAACGGCAGTGCGGAGGTGAACTTTAGTTGATGCGAAGAAGAATTTTCTTTGCGATTTTCATTTTGTGGAAAGCATTTTTACAGTGAATATTCCGTTTCTCCATTGGTTTTCGATTGTTCGAGATAAAGATAAAGCAAAGCTCTCGGCGTACATATATCCCTCTGGGAATCTCGATTGTTCGGCATTTGTATGAGATTTCGTTAAAGAGCCTCGAGCAAGCGAATGTTTCCGTAGAAGAATCAGTCAGACAGAAATCAATTCTGTAAAATGTTTTTTCGAAACCCACCTCTGAAATCGTGATGGCGAGCTCCGATCGAGACAGGCGAAAAACGATCTGCGCACTGTTTATCATCTTGAGATAATCTTCTTGATCAAGCGTAAAGGTCGAAACTAGGGATGAGCAGAGTTCCGCATTTTGGTCCTCGGTCGAGGTGGATTAAAGGCAGTGTTCACGATAATCTTCAATTTTGAGATTATTCACTATATTGACTAAGTGACCCCCGGGTAGAACTAAAATGACGAAGAAATTGAGAAAAACGCACCGGAAGAAGTACCCGAAATCCTTAAGTATCAGCCCGCCTTTTAAGTATCGCAGGGAGTGTTTGTTGTGACAATGAAATCGTTTGTGGACCCGTCCTTTGCAATTCTCTACTCTCTATTGCTCCGTGCTTTCCTTCGGACCCTATCTAATACTGTTTCGCTCAAAATATTCCTTCATTTCTGATTAGCCCCATTTTATACCTGTGACAACCACCATGAACATGTTCATCCAACCGGACAACTAATCCATTTTATAGAATAATGTCACTGAAATACGACGTTTTAATGCGTTTCTCGCCGTTTTTTCGTAAATTGGGTTACACTTGGAGGCCAACTCATTGTTTTATGTGAAAAACTCGGGAACGGAAATCATCGTGAATACTGCCTTTAAGGAAATCAATAATTTCTGAGTTTCTAGCAACTCTTTATCAGAGAACGCCGTCCCAACTCAGTCGCAGTTTTATATGTATTTATGTGCAGTTCGCGAGTTTTTAGATATCAATATGTCCACGCCACACGATTGCTTTCCGCGTAATACATTCTTTTCTGATCGAGATTCATATGGTGCATTGCACATCTACGATGCGTTTCAAAACTACAAAGGCACTCTATTTTCCCGAAATTCTCTACCTCAGAATTCTTATGGAGAAGAACCTAGTACAGTATTCCAGTACCCTCCGCACACTTACTCTACCATAAGCACAACTGTCCTTCTAGTTTCTATTATGAATATTTTTTGAAACTTTTTTGATGTCACGCTGCTTCAAAACTATAAAGGCACTAAATAAATATTTGTTGTCTTTCTAATATCGTTAGAGTCGCTCGCCGATGTTTCACTGAAGCATGTATTATTCCTATTTCCTGCAGTTTACCGTGATTTAGTGCTCCCTACCGAAAACTAAGATCAAGTGGATGTGTTGCAAGAACCTGTACGTTCCACTGGAGGAAGCGCTGCTAAATCAAGGAATTCTATCGATTGTTTTGGCCCTTTGTTTTATGTCATGAAATCGATACCATTTTTGAGCGTGTCTGCTGCCTTTGATTCCAAGGTCCAAATATTTAACTTCTCGGATCGCTGGCACATATTCTGGACACAGAATCCATTGAATATGTCTGAGGTATGTCATTGAAAGAGATTGATCCAGGTTAGAAGGACCGTTGATGAGCTCCAAAGTGCGATTCCTGATTTATGAAAGAAAAGCAGGCCAAGACCGACATGGAAGTTTGGTAATTCCATCTGTAACCTTCTTTTCGAAATCGAAATTTACGGGAAGATTCCACTGTACTTTGAGTTGTATTGACGGATCACTTAATCACAGTTGTACTATCGGATAGACGAGGGCCTTTATAGTTTTGAAACAGTGTAGAAACATGAAATTACGAGAAGAAGTTGTTAAAAATAAATCCTGCGGGGGACTCTGTTGTAGACTAGTGTGTACGGAAGGAAACGAGTCGTCAAATGTGCGGAAGGGTTCCCGCAACTTTCCATCGTTTAGTTATCCTTAGAAAAGAGGGTGGCTTTATAGTTATGAACCCACTGTATTACATAAGATGTCTGCAGAGTTGAAGTCGCGGCGTTGTTCGCAGCGACGAGCAGAGCTGGGTGATGCAAGATCGATTATATTCGGCGACGAGGGCGACCGACGCGGCGTGAAGGGCGACGAGGGGGCGCCGCAGTGTTTTGACGCCGCGATGGCCCTGCGTCACTGCCAGCCAGCGGCAACCAACACGACTACGATAATGTTTGGAAATATTTTTGTCGCTGCGTCAAGTCTGACGCTCGGTGATCAGTCGCCGGTCGATGCAACTCTGCAGACCCCTATACAAGCGATAGCGTGCATACGTTACCGAGAAAGTTTTGCAATAACCTCGTTTCGCGGCGTTTTTCAATCGCACAAAGCGCCGCATCGCCATAACATGTGTCACAGCGGTCCTATTTCAACTTTGAAGTCATTTTTGATCTGCTTTCAACAAGTTCTATACATTGGCGTTAAGAATAATAGATTCAACTCCAGAAGCTTATCGACAAATGAATATTTCCACCTCAAAATCCCTAATCGTGAGCGGGTTAGACGATCATGGTAGCAGACTATGTCCTGTGATCGATGAGATTCTCAAAAGTAAATCCACATTCTTCGACAGAATACCGTAGTCAAAGATACTTTAACGTACCAAAGCATTTGCCAGACTGAGAGAAACACAAAGGTTTCTTAGAAATTTTGAAGTGAATTATGACGATGCGTCGCTTAGTGCTCGCAAAAAATCTCTCAAAACGCCGTTTTTGTACAAAGGTAAATTCGCGTAATAATTTGAGTCTGATGAATGGACGGGGCTGCGACGGTAGATCACCTTGCTCGAATGGAAACCCCATTCTCCAGCGAGACCGCCAACTCCGCACGGCCAGCCGCCTGGTATATGCGTCAGACTAAATCGAAAACGGAAACCGTATATGTGCGCGCGCCGTTCCCACACGAATTCTTACATTACACTAAATAAGCGTCGCAATGGCATATGCCCTGGCGTCGCCACTCAAAGGCAAAATAAATACTGGAAAAAGATGTTGAGGTAATGGCGTTACTGGGGTCGTATGGCTCCAAATAGAACCCCCACGCCGCTGGCAGCTTCAAAAACGAGTCAAAACTACTGTATTTGAACAATATCGAACCAAAAATATTTTGAACATCCCCGCCCATTCGATTTTCAGTCTCCACCCTCCCCCAATACAGACTCGTTCTGATTGATCGTTCAAATATGTATGATCACTTCGGCTAGTCATTCAAGCTTCGAACGACGTAAGCGTTCTAGTACAGACCGTGAAAGTCTATTGGCTTTCCTATAGCAACCACTCTACGGCTAGCCCCGCTATTTCAACTGAGCAGGCATGCTGCAATGTAACTAGTCCACTCTCACTTCTTAACAAAACAACCGTTAGTTCTCTATTTGCGTCCAGTTTTCGTAGTTTTTTTAAAGTTTCCCATGCTACCAGTATAAAGGCACAGTCCAACCTCAAGATCGTTTTGCTGGCTTTCCAGAAAACAAAAGAGGAAAACCGTTACTCACCCAGAAAATCAGCTGTGCTGTCGATCGATAATAAAATCTGGCTCTTCGCCAGATTTCATTATCGATCGACAGCACAGCTGATTTTCTGGGTGAGTAACGGTTTTTCTCTTTTTTTTGTTTCGGCATTGTTTTTGTTTCTGACTGTTTTAATATTGCGAATAGGGACTATTCTTAGTGCATGAGGGGGATCAGCCGTTTGTTCGGGCTTCAAAGTGCCTTTTTTTTCCAAATTCTGTTTTGAAATCGAACCCCCTGCTACTCTGAATCCAGAAAAGGGGTCAAAGAGAGAAAGAAGATATATTTCATCGCGAATACTGCCTTTAAGACGGTAGTCTCCTAAAGTAGTTGGCAACAACTTTAAAGGCAGTGTTCACGATAAAAAATCTTCTTCTGTTTTTCCTCCTATCTTCAGGACGGTCCCATGCTGATTCCAATGATGTCTCTGAAATCGTATAAGACCTTCTGGGAACGGAGGCATTGTCCCTCAAAGATTGAGCTAAGGAAACATGGTGGACGAGTTGTCCGAGGCTTGTAACTTCCGTCTTTTGCAGCCAATGTATGCGAGCTGACCTGAGTAAAGAGAGAAGTTGAATATGAAGGGAAGAACAGGGCTAATGATTGGGAATCATCGCTTATCTCAAAATCTCGAGCATTCATTTGTTCACGTCGGTGGGCGTGTGTTGCGCTTATGGGGTTTGCCTTGCGCTCGAAGTGGCAACCTTTCCTGGCTCGTTTTCATGCATTCTTTCGACGTCAACGTTACAGTGTGCCCCTCCACTACCCATTCCTAGTGGAAACTGAAACACATTTTTTATCATGAACACTGCCTTTAAAGGCAGTGTTCACGATGAAAAATGTGAAAATTTTCGAAAAAGAAAAAGAAAAAAAAAGAAAAAAGAGAAAAAAAATTTCATCGTGTACACTGCCTTTAAAGGCAGTGTTCACGATGAAAAAAGTTTTCGAAATTCCACTAGGATTGGGTAGCGGAGGGACACTCTGTAACGTTAACGTCGAAAGAACGCATGAAAACGAGCCAGGAAGAGCCCCAAAAGAGCCCGAAGTTGCAACTTCGAGCGCATTGAAAACCCCAAAAGCGCATCACACGCCCACCAACGTAAACAAATGAATGCTCGAGATCGTGAGATGAGCGATGATTTCCAATCATTAGCCCCGTTCTTCCCTTCATTCTCAGCTTCTCTCTTTACTCAGGCCAGCTCGCATAGATCGGCTTCAAAAGACGGAAGTTACAAGCCTCGGACAACTCGTCCACCATGTTTCCATAGCTCAATCTTTGAGGGACCATACCTGCGTTCACAGAAGGTCTTGTATGATTTCAGAAACACCATTGGAATCAGCATGGGGCCGTTTTCAAGATAGGCGGAAAAACAGAAAAACGATTTTCATCGTGAACACTGCCTTTAAGAGCAGAACGAAGGACGAAAAAACAAACAATCGCAAAATTTCGTTCATTGCCCAGTAAAAGACCGCTATAATTTGTTCCTGCAAGTTTTTGACTTTTTGATCATTTTCGCATTTGAGAGGGCCAGATCTACTTTTTCCCAGAGTATGGCAGAGGGACCGTATCTAACGCGAACACTGCTTTTACGCTTTGGGTCCCAGGTCTGCTTCGGTCCGCAATGCACATTGTAGACCTCGCTTTCAAATGAAGACTGAGCAGAGGTATCAGCTACGGGCTGGGGAATCCGAGTAATCCTCCGGCTTTCAAATTTCTCCAAGTGCGAGACACCACGCTACCAGCTCACTACGGACGAAGCTTAAAGTACAGAGTTTTTCACGAGTGCTCCAGATCTTTACTATGCTCAGATAATTGTGGGGAAGTTCCCGAGGACAATAGACTTGATTTGGTCGTTATCACTCGCTCCTCGAAAAATACACAACGATAAGACGTTCGAAACAGTCGACTCGGGGGAGAACAAGGGAAGTTCGCCTCACGGTTCTCCCCATGGCCTTCACCCGAGCGTCCTGAACGAAAAAACAAAGCCGCAGTGTATACGATGATGCCAACTGGCCAGTTTCAAGGTGGTCTCGCACTTCGGAAGTTGGGGGAGCAGACCTGCCACTCAAGGACGGTGTGAGGTATATCTGTCCATATTATCAGGGGAGATAACAAGCTTCTCTGTAACCTTTCGTCAAAGGTAAATATTTTTGGCACTATTGCTGCTTTCGAAGGGCAGGAAACTGTTGAAAACGACGAGTTTCGGCAAGCTGACTCCTGATAAATCAATGACCAATGGGTGTTGGGTCGCGCTAGGGATGACTGGCTATAGGGAGAACAAGAGAAGACCTGCTAGCCGGAGGTCCCCTCCGCCTCCCCTCGATTCGGGGGAAGTTCCCCAGTTTTTTCGAGGGAAGTTTTGCTGTCGTTCTCGGGAACTTCCCAACAAGTATCTGAGTGGAACCAACCTTTGCTGCCAGTCTGAGGTGGTGGACATTCGATTCTTTGAACTCAGATTTTTTCACAACTGTGTTACTCTAGAGGGATGATCAGAAATTGATGAGTTTCGCAACAACATAGTGGTTTTTCAAAACTGTCTGGAGGGAAAAGTGTAGTCCAATAAACCTTAGCAATATTCTTCTCGTTACAAACTGTGCAACCCAGCCTGATCGAATGGCAATCGTCACAACGAGAATTCGTCATACTTGAAATATGGGGATTCCGTTCATGATTTGCTTTAAATAACGCACGTCTACGAAATAAAAAGCCAATCTATAAGAGTGGCGTGCTGCTGTAGGTACATAACTGCTACTTTTTCCACGTAACCACACCACTATGGAGACCTCTTGATGCATAACGTTATGCGGTAATTTTATGCTTTGCTATTCAGATGGACGTCTACGACAATGCGAAATCGCATAGCAAGTCCGAGGACAAGCCGAAGAAGAAAAAGTTCAGGCGAAGGCAGCATTCAGAGGAGTCGGCTAAGAAGGTAGGCCACCATGTCTGGAAAACCGAGGTCCCATCATAACGGATGGATATTGAGGTTCTGAATTTGTTCGCGAAGGAAATCGCCATAGGAGAAGAGGAGCTACGTAAGCAACAAATGTCAAGACAAGAAATTCATCGTAGAGCGAAACGAGATGTAAGTCTTACAGAACGTAGTCCACGGCTACGGAAAAAGGCGGCTGTGCGAATGCGAATTTTCACTAAGCATACTGTAGCCATAGCTGGCTCGTTTCCAAGTTTGACACTACTCGATAGAAAACGGCTGATAATTCTTCTGGATCATGATTTTTCCTGTTTCTTCCATCTTCTCGTGTTAATTCTGGGTATTTCTATAGGAAAGGCTCTAGGTAAATTATTACTGTGTGTTTGCGGAGGGGGAGGAGATTTAAGTTTTTCTTAACCCATTCACGACCACGTATCCCACCGGTGGGACACCCGTTTCGAAAATCGATTTCTCCGCCACAAGAAACTACTTTCGAACCTTCATATGATCAATGTCTTGACCTACCCAGAACCTAAATAAAAACCTCGTTGTCCATCACTAGGTCAAATGCAACAACACATTTGAAGTTTTCTAAAAATAGGTCGGCTGAAGTAGAGGAAATAACAACTTTAAAGCAGCTTTAGAAATACCTTATGATTCCTTTTTCCTTCTATTGCTAGCTTTTAGGTTGCTTAGTAAAAAACCTATCATTTGCGACTCGTTTACTCTTCTGAAAGCGTTGCTGCTCAGTTGACCCCTTTTTGATTCTGAGTAATTGTTTCTCGATAACGAAAGCGTCTCGTAAGGTCGAACTCTAATACTGTCCGACCATCGTTGCTAGCTACAGTATAGATACGATAAATCGAAAGCAATTGCCCGTGGGACGCTATTCAAGCCAGCGTGTCCCACCGGTGGGACAAGTTATACGGTGACGCAATATTGCACGCGGTCCGAACGTGCAGCCACCCAAAATTTCGTGAATGGGTTAAAGGCATCATGCGCGCCGAACATCACTTCTGATTTTTTGTGTACAATCAAATCATTCCGGCTTGCAGACATCACCCACGAAACATGAGGTTCTGAAAATGCGCACCTTAAAACTTATGGTCACCTGAAAACTGCTCTGGGGTCGATCATCTAGCAAGCACTTTCTCCTTGAATGTTGATGCGACCGTCAACCAACATGGAAAACATTTGTGGCACAAACTCCTCATGCAGGAAAACTTCAATAATTACAGCGACCAGGCCTCCGAACACAGTAAAACTCCAAAAGAGATTTTGGCGCGAAATTCAAATTCGATTTGAGATCGTATACAAGTTGGTTTTTCTTTACGAATCAAGATTTTAAGCGGCTCTCTCGACATTTTCGTTCCCTACAGAGGCCAAGCTATACAAAAACATGAAAAAAAAACAATATTTGGTTTTCGGCGAGGGCGATGCCTTTAACGTTTCCGGTGCTTTCTTCTCAAAAATTGAAAGTAATTCCAAAGTTTACGAGCGCCTCTACGAGCGTCCCTTCATATGCGACGAGAAATCTCTAAATTTCTCTTGAAATTGGGAGAAAAAGCGCCGGAAACACACACTCGGCTAAATCTACATCCTTTTGCGGATTTCATTTACGGTGTATGGCGTTCGCGACTGCAGACAACGCACCGCAATCGACGACTACCGCAAAAATTCCTGATCACAGCACCAAGTGGGAGAAGCAGATGTCAAAATGTCCGGAGTAGTGTTTTCATGTGTGAAAACATCAATTCGTATGATTAAAGTAAGCAACTTCTAGTAGAACCTGATTCTACTGTTTTTTTCTATGGAAGCATTACCTTTGCACAACATTTGGAAGCAGCAGGTGGGGGTATAATTGCGTGTTTTTGAAAATGCTATTTTCTAAACTTTTCTCAATGGTACGAGCTACAGCGGCCGCTACAACGCCTGACCTACCGAAATGGTGAATAACTTCAAGAACGCTAAGAAGATATGCTTGTGGAGTGAACGTGGCTACTTTTACTCTTCTCGGACTTTCACTTATCGGAGAACTCAAAATTTCGGATTTGTACATTGTATTTTTGCCAAATATTTCATCTACTTCTGATATTGTTGAGGTATTGAACACGAATATGAAGTCCGCTTTCAGATTTTAGGACGGTTTTAGTCAGATATGATAATTGCACCGCAGTTGGTCAATTTTTCCGATTTGGTCTGCGAGAAGGGTCCTAAAAGGCACCAAAAGGTTTTGCTCAGGCACTGATGGTGAACCCCTTTTCTAGTTTCCGGAAGGGCTACTGTGCAGGGTGTTCCAAAACTATTGGTGCGCTAATTGGCTTCTATTTCATAAGGGGTTTCGAAGTCCAAGAGTTTGCTATTTTAATTTTTTGGATTTTTCTGAGTCTCAACTCTGTACTCCTCATCACTACATATTCTGCTAACTGATTTTCAAGTATGGTCAGGGCTAGTCCAAAATGCTGCGCCATCATGGCAACGCAATATTTGACGCACACGACGAGACACATCTCCAATTAGCTCAGACTTATCCAGAAGGCTATCAGTCGTCTTCGTTAGCTTTGCCCAATCTCTGACAACGCTTTAAAAATCATAAAGATCGGTGCTCGCATGTGTGAGGTTGTCAAGGGTATGGCGCCCGAGTCAACCGCAATTCTCGACTGTCGATGAGGTATTGGGCTCTTTTTCCTGGGATGTTTCCTTAGGATTTATTCGGGGTGCGCTTCTTTGGATTTTATTCGAAGTGTTTCGTGCAAATCTGATACCCGTTTATCGATTTTTGACAGCTTGCGGTGGATTTCAGTGGGTACACGGTAATCTTGTCAAAGTCTCAGATTTGACTCAAAATTCCTAAGCGAGGGTTATTCGGGCTGCTGAATACGAATTCGATGTCCATTAACCGACTTTTGAAATTATGAAGTCGTTTCTGACCCCCTCCCAAATGGCATGGCACCTACCGCAACCTACAGTGAACCTCGGAATTTCGGCAAGCGAACCCTAGATTCGCTGTCTACGCCCCAACTATTCCACACATACAAGTTTCCAGCCAAATGCAAAAAAAATTAAAATATCACAGAGAATGCCTGAAGAGCCCTTACCTTTTTGCGGTGCTTGAAAAATGCTTATAGCCTCTTTGCACCAGCAGCTCGGGGCGAGATACTACACAGTTTCACAATGAATGCCGAAGACACCAACTGTACTATTCGTTTTCGCAGGTGCGTTAACCGCTCAAAAACTTCCCTTGTAAGCGTTAAACTTTGACAAGCCTCTGCTCAATCATATGACTCAGGAATATGTCACACATCAAAACAGCCTACAGTGAGAGTTCGCACGTGCTTTTTTCAAAGGTACGTATTTGAGGCAACGTGGAATCCTCGCTATGAAGCGATCGAAGCACATTGCAAATGCGTGGGAAATCTTGACATGGAATGCATTCGATTCGAAACTCCACCGAGGGATAATGTGAGCGAATCTTATGATATGATCTGATTTTTTTCGCTTTGTTATTTTTCGGAGTTTTGTAATTCTTCTACGTATCCTTTCTTCTTCTTCATCTTGCAGCAGTGGATGTTGTCATAGCTTCAGGAACTGGGTGAGCAGCATTCGACTTGTCGATAATTCTGTTGTAGGCCGCGTTTTAGGTCTTTCCAGATGGCCGATAAGGCCTCTTTCAGAGTTCGATCACTGTGCGACGCGACCGAACGAAAATCCTGCATATCGATCTGGTCGCGTCGCGCGATCAGGTCGCAGGCTTTTTAGACAAAATCGCGAGCACCGTAGTTGAAATCGCGCGATTGGGCGACTGACATTGCCAGATCGCGTCGCCGTGCGGTTCACGGCGACGCTACCGGTCGCGGCGACTGCTTCATGTTCCTTCACTCAAAAATCTTGATTTTTTTCTTTTGATTTAGTTTTATGTATTTGCTATAGTTAAGCAAGGTGGACACGTTTTGTGCATGATTTTTTTTCGCTGTGTCCTTTTTTCCAATCTTCTCGGCTTGTGAACTCCTAACAGATAGGCAAGCCAATTACGGATCTCAGAATGCACGACACAAACCATGAAGCTTCGAAATGAAAAAAGAAAACAATAAAATCCTTATCGAAGGCATTCAACACCACCCACGGCCGGAAAATTCTCACAAATAATTGCACACATTATTTTTCATGCATAGATGAATACATCAAATAAACACTGCTGCAGCTAGCTGGTTAGGCGTCAATTAGAATGTGCATGTAAAAGTGCGCGATTGGGCATTCATACTTTCAAAGCCTGCGATTTCCACGGCGAAGCAATGGTCGCGTCGCCGTACACACGATCGCGTGGCACAGCGATCGAACTCTGGAAGAGGCCTTGGGTGCATGGTAATATGGTCGTGACTACCGCAGTCTTACGTCGGGCTCGCTATTGTCGAGTTAGCTCACGTAAGACACCAGCGTTGTTGAGTGAGCATAAAGTAGCATCTGGCACGCCTACCGAGGTGACAACGGAACTCACAACGTTGGGGCGGTACGACGTAGGTGACGTCTGCGTAATTGCAGTGAATTCTCGAGTTGAATTTGACCACGAGCTTTTAACAGCAGCACTTGAGAAAGGATTTCAATTCTACCAGATAACAGTGTTTGAAGCGTAGTACTCGATATCTACTTCACCTAAGCGTGAGTAATTATGTGGTAAGCTCGCTGCACGACACCTCGAGTCCACCGCCCAGAAGGGCTCTGTGTTCCTGTCTGTTTATCGTCCTTCTCCTGCAGCAAGCAAATCGTGATGGATTCCTAGTCTAGTGAATAGACAAGGCGCGACCATTTGCGGCAAACCCTGCGATAATCGCGACACCACCGGCCAGCGGGGTTTTGATCGCAAGTGAGACGATCTTGTCTTCGAAGAACTTATTCTAATGAATGAATGAGGCCGCGGCGGTTTAGCCGAAGAAGGAAGGGCGCATCACATCGAATCTCCTTAGGATTACGGTTTTTCTTTGATATGGGGAGCAGCAAGTCTACTTCTGAAGCATCCCTGTTTTCATACTGATGACTGATGACTTCGAATTTTCGCGAGCGAATAGCATATGCTTTGGAGTCCGTTACATGAATTATAAATTTATTTCATCTAGTTAGATTTTCATTGACATTTTGATTTGATTTAATTAATTAATTAATTTCGGGTGCGCATGTGATCAACGAAATCGAAACATGAAACATAAAACGCAAGAGATCGATGCGGTTTGTCTCATGGAAACCGGGGGGGGGGTGGAGAGCTCTGGTCGGAAGGGCAGTGGCCGGCCAACACTGCAAGCTTGAAGGCAGTGTTCACGAAGAAAAAGTTGCACGTTTTTTTTTGGCTAAAACGCAAGCTTTGGGTCCCTTCTAAGAAGATTAAGAACGTAAGTGCGACGAAAAACGGCCGGTAAGTGTATGAAATTCTCGAGGGCCAGCCAACCCATTGGGCCACTCCGCCCACGTCCTATACCAGTTCCCCTAAATTCGTGGTTAAATGAGCGATGGTTCCCGATCTAAAGCCTCGTTCTTCCCTTCATTCTCAACGTCTCTCTTTATTCAGGTCAGCTCGCACACATCGGCTGCAAAAAACGGGAGTTACAAGCCTCGGACAACTCGTCCACAATGCCTCCCTAGCTGAATTTTGAGAGGCCTTAACTCCGTTTCCAGGGGGTCTTGTACGATTCCAGGGACATCATTGAAATCAGCATGGGACCGTTTTCAAGATAGGTTGGAAAACAGATAAACGACTTCTGTCGTGAACCCTGCCTTTAAAGGCAGTGGTCACGATGAAAAACGTTATCGAAAAAACTACAAAAATCAGCTTAGATCAAAAACAGCTCAAAAACTACGAAGGTAGCGCGGTGGAAAACGGGCTAGAATTAGGGATTATTAAGACCCTAAATTTCCAGTTCGTGCACACGTGCACAGAAAGATCACAGTCTCATGCCAAGCCTTCCAAAATCATCGACACTCAGAGGAAGAAATAAATGCAAATTTACCTAATAAAACAGTTGGACAATTAAAGCAAGCACTTCAGTCAATGTATTTGACTAGATGTGTACATAAATCCGGAGGTTCATTGATAGAAATTCGATTTCAAGCCAGCTGATGTTCTTGATACTGAAGATCATCGATGCCGATGATGTGAGGTATGCTCGTCCACCATCAAAAGACAAGAAAGTTCAGGCTTCAAATTTGGCCCAGAACAGCGTTTTTTCGCGATTTTTTCTTATAGGGTCTACTACTCTATACCCAGAAAAGGGTTTGGAGAGAAAAAGAAGACGAGCTTCTTCGAGCGCGACCACTGCCTTTAAGTAGAGGTGATTCGTGAACTCCGAATACCATCATAGTTGGCCAGCCAAATTTCCCGAGATCCGCCGATGGGGGTTATCAGTAAAAATTACAAACGAGTGAAGCTTAAGATGTTAGTAAGAAAACAAAAAGGTCAGGTAAGCAAGGAGTGTTAGTAACATCAACACGGTTGTTCATATCATATGTGATCGAATCAGCGGAGCGACTCTTTTGGAAGACTACGGAACACCATCTAAAACATGTTTTCTGGAAATAGTCGACTAAATATGCCTGGAAAGAAAAGGATCGCTTCCACCTGAATGCACTGTTTTCAAAATTGTATTGTCGAATAGTTCTTTCTAGGAAAGGGCTCGCATATGCCGCTGTATTAACGTTTCCTAATCTAGCACGATAGGAATACCTTTTTGAGCTTTATTTTTTATTATTTTCGGGCTCAACAATCGGGAAAATATTGAGGTCTTGCATTTCTATAATTCAGAATAGTCTTTATTTTATGCTAAACGTTATAATTGTGATTTGCAGAATTCAAAATGTGTTTGCACTTATGATCGCGATTTGATGGTGGCGTGGCCATGTTTCAACATAAGGTTTGGCTGGTTTAATATTTTGTTTCTCCACCGAATCAGGGGCGAAACTTATTTTTCCAGTGTTTGGTTTGATCACACGTGTCCAACATGCAAGGAAGACGGCTACTGTGACTTTCAATTGGATGAAGGTGAATCTCCCGGAGCTTTCGAATGGCCGTGTAAGTGCCGAAATCGGACAGCATCCGCAGAAATCGATGATGTGAGTTTTTTCACCCGTGGAATTTAGACATTTGAAATCCTTCGGATATAAAGATTTCAAACGAAAGAGAACAGAACGTTTTCAGTTTGACAAGCACATTCTTCTAAAATTCTTGGATTCTAGGCGATTTAGCCACTATTTTAAGGTATTCAGGTGTTGTTAAAAATAACAAAACGTAGGACCTGGTCAAAGTAGCATTTTCGGTGGTCAACATACTATTTACCACTCACGATATGATTTGCTACAGCGCAATCACTATATCGAAGTCTTCCTAGATGCCACCTAAATCGTGTCCAGAGTTCTGTTATCTGTAACCATATTCATGAAACCGCGGGCGCAGGAAGGGGGCGTAACCTTCCCGTACCCGGTGTTTGGCCACCAGTTTTGTGCCTCCCCTGTCGAAATTTCAATAGTGGCGGTTCCCTCTTCGCCACCTGTCAGAGCAGAGACAGGCATGAGTAGCTACTCGCAGAGACGGAGAGGAGACCGCCGGGTAGGAGGCTGCTGTGTCTCAGCTCCGCTATCAATGCATTCCGGCGGGCACAGCATACTAGAACTCAATTTTGCGGGTCGAAGGGCAGAGCGCACACTGCCTGCCAGTAACATTGATCATCTTCTGAGGCGTGAGATCGACGTAGCAGTCGGCGGCCATTTTCTCTGTCCACCCTCTAGGTGGCTAGGAACACTCCTGTCCACCCGCCAAGTAGCCAAGAGCCGTTGCGCAAACAATAGACTCTGGCTAACTAAACGCTGGAGTATTCCTAAAGAGCTCTCGATTTAAATTATCGCCAGCGGCCAGCGGTGGTTTTTTTAGCTAAACATACCTGTAACCAGTTATATTTGACCGAAGTCCGCCGCTCAGCTGCTGGCACCTAGTGAAATCGAGAACTCTTCAAAAATCTCCCACCAATTACCGTCACCCACGCAACGGGCTCGACTCTCACACTCTCGACATTGGGTTTCGAGATTTCCATATTTTGAGGCCTAACCTTCGAAAAAGTATCTGAAGTCACACGGTCACTAGATTTCAAACACTGGCCAGGCCTGACAGGCCACGAATTGTCCCTGTATTTCTTTTTTTTACAATCATGCCTTTAACGAAAAAAAAACAGATTGCAAAGCTCGTCCACTAAGTAGACGTCGTCTGAGCATGGGAGATTTTCCGAAGGCTGAACACTGCTTCTAGAAATGAACGTCACATTAACGCTTGCAGGTTCTAAACGGATCCGCTTTATTTGTAAAGAAAAAGGGGCGTATCCCTAAACCGGTATTGATCAATGCTCCTAAACTGAGTGTAACTGTCAAACCTCGTCGGTAAGTTCTGGTATATCGATTGCTCTGCCGCTGCATACAGCAACCCTGTCAGTACGAGATTTCAATTCTCCTAAATACATAACACTCAAAAGATCGCCTGCTCCACGGCGAATCTACACAGTTGACCGGTGCGCTCCACGGCTAATCGTTTTCTTGGGCGACATACAGGCCATAAAACGGCCAATGTCTCACCGTCGGCTGCGTACCACGACTGACTTGGTGGCTATGTCAAAGCGTGGATTGCCTCCAAAAATCGTGACTTCTTCGCACGTGGAATCGACCGACTGCCAAGCAAATGGGAAGCCGTTCTTGAACTGGATGGTGACTATGCTCTCGAGTGATCATTTAAACATGTTTCGATTAAATATTGTTATTGTTTTTGTTGAATAAATTCATTTAAAAAAAGTTCCATAATTATGCATCAACCCAATATCATCAGAAATCTGCAAATGGGAATCTGATTCGAGTTCAGCACCTCCCCCTCCCCCCCCCACCAAATGACCACCTGGAAAGACCACTCACCAAAATCCGAAACGTTTACCAACCGGCGGAAATTTTCTGGAAAATTTAAACATTCTCACTGTTTAGCACCTCTAAACATGCCCCGTAGCGAAGTTTCAGTAAAATCTTGCGCATTGAACTACCAGCAGGACTTCAGCCCCCCCCCCTCCAATTTACCCTCAACTTGGAGTTTAGCCGAATTTGGAACGAAGTTGACCAATGGCTAACTTAATTTCTTTAAAGATTGAACAGTAAACACCAGATCAAAAACTCGAATAACCCTCGGGGTCAATGTTGTGTACGGTACACAAACGGCGTGCAAAAGTTTATTTTGAAAGGGTGCCACAACGCAGGTGGCAGTGCAAAAGGTACAGCAATAATGGTAGCGGGTATAGCGAGTGAGGCGAGTAGTTAGGCTGCTCGGCTTCGTTGGTGGTGGCGTAGCGTCGAGGCGTTGTTTAGTGGTGGTGCACGAACGGCTGTGAAGGAACTGGAGTGGTAGTGGTAAACTAATCAAATCCAAATCTGTAACAGTGCGGCGGCAGGGATTATATAGTGCGGTAGGTGGTCTGTGATTGGCGGGTTCTCGCGCCTAGATCAATCTCCCATCCACTTGGTGATCAGTCGATAATTCTATCGACATGTGATCTCCTATCACAACAGCCAAGACAGCAAAATTTGAAACGTTGACTTACTATTGTTACTCAGTCAGTCGCGGGGTTGTACATCGACACAATAGGGGTCAGGCGGGCGGTGTCCAGCTGGACAACAGGGGACGTAAAAATTTTCAAAATTTAGAGTCTTTTTTTTCGGGGAGGGAGACGTAAAAACATTGGACCAAAATTTCAAAAAATCGGGGTTATTTCCAGTCGCGTTTCTCTTTCTGTGAAGGAAACAGGTCTAAGAACGAAAGGTTAGGACGCGGTAGTCTTACATATTGTTATAGCAACAAAAGGGTAAAAGAGAACAATAGTGCAGCACCACAACAGTACATGTGAGGAAAGTATCTATTTATATATAGCGATGAAATAGCCGTATTGTAGGCAGTAGTCAAATTTTCAGCGCATAAAACAGATGTTTAGACGAGTTACATTTATTAATCGTACCTATTACCGCTTTAATCCTTTACTTCGAAAATTGCACAACGCCCTCCATAAAATTTCAGATTTTCAAATTTTTGAAAAAAAAATCCAGATTCTCCATGAAATTCCCCACAAACTGATACCTAACATCCCTGCCACGTCCTTGAAATCAAGAAGAAAATTGCATAAAACACGTTTTAGTGTTGTCCAAAACTGTTGTCCAAAAACGGGCCTTCGGCCGACATTGGACAACGCTAACTTTTCTTCAAAAAAACAATCCTGAGATCCTAAAGGTGAAATTTTTATTCTTGGCCTATGTTCTACTAACTACCACGATGTCGCTCGGAAACTCCTCAATTTATAGCACTCCGGAGATAGGGATTTCGTTCACCACTGCGGCGAGTCGTCGAAAAATATCGCGCTCGAATGCCAAACCGCGTCTGGCGCAGTGCAGCGCCCTCGAAACCACCGCTGGTGACACCCCCTCTCCCAACCGCGCTCGCACCCTTCTGTTTAAGCAATTCTAGTTGGATATCGAAGTTTTTTGAACCTGTGAAGGTTTACGCACCCACACAAGGGTTCCGCCCACCCGGAGGTTTCGATGCAAACCTAGTTGGAGGTTCCTTATCCGTCAAAATGTAATCGTCTGCCGGTATCTGCTATTTGAGAATGCTATCAGTCATTATTCTTACAGAAACTCCATCAAAATGCGTCGATTTTTGGTAGTGTATCATTCATTCTTCCCTCGCATCCTGGATGACCCCCTCCAACTAGATTTGCACCGAGATTTCGTGAAGCCTTGTGATTAGTGAGCTGTTATCGAGAGTCCAAAACGTCCCTGAATAATGCTCGGCATACTCCAGAATTTTGCCCACACCGATATTGGAATCCATCAAAAGTCAGGAAACGTTCTACATCCTCACCGTAAATTCTTCATTGCAGAAATTTCCTATCAGCTCGAGGTGGCCTATTGCGTCATTTCTAAAGCATTACTGGCTTTTTGCTAGCTTACTGCACGATCACGATTAGGACAAAACTTAACGCAAGCAAGGAATAGGTATCCAGCGTTTTTTGATTTCTGCTCTCAGTTGCCCACATCTTTGGTCATCGTTATGCCATCATGAGATTTTGAGGCGATCTGTGTCACAATTTTATATGCTCCTTTCTCAATACAGATGTTGTTGCTCTATAGCCAAGGGCAAGTCAAAACTAAACTTCCCGAGGCTAATCAGTCGGATAGGAAATGCTGTAATTACTTTAAAGAAATTCGGGGTGAAAAATACTTATTTTAAAGTTTTTGACCTCGAAAACTGCTGAAATTTTTTTTTCAGAACCTACCTAGGGGGACGTGAAAGTTTTGGACATTATTCCAAAGTTTTGATCTCCAGGGGAGACGTAGCTTCGTCGAGCTCCTGGAAAACGGTCTGCCTGACTCTGATAGGGGTTGCATCCCAGGGCAACTATCGGACACAACCCCTCGTTGTGAGCAGCAGCTTCTGCTATCAGCAGAATACGCTGCCAATGCATGCTGGGATGCAACCCCTCGTTATCGGCAGCCTGTTCTGCAAACGAAGAAAGGTTTTGGACTACCGCCATCTCCAGCGGTGTTGGGTATCATCCTTGTCATGGCCCGCAGGAAGAAGGAAAACCTCGCCACGGTCCGCAACGAGAAGGCTTCCCTCGCGATGGGGCTGGGGACGATCCCCTCAGCGTCCAAAATTGACGTGTAAAAAGTGACACAAGGTCACCTTCTCGGACCGGCCTCAAACGGCCAACTGCCCCCTCACAAGGGAAGTATACAAAGCGTAGGTCGGTTCTGCCAAAACGACTAGTATGGTTAGTATCTCTTCTGATTCAATAGCAAAAATGCGCAGTATCCCGCCCCGAGCCGCAGGTTCAAAAAAGTTATGAGCATTTTTTAAGCCTCGCGAAAAGGCAAGGGTATTTTTGCCCCCATCAGGCATTTTTTTGGAGTTCCAGAAAAATTTCTCGGATTTAGCTCGAAAGTTGTATGTTGGGGCAATCTGGGGTGGTGAACACGAATCTGGAGTCCATTTGTCGAAGTTTTGAGGTTTACTGTAGGTTACGGTAGGTAACATGTTATTTGGGGGTCAAAACCCACCTTAGTATTTTGAAAATTCACAAACGGACGTTAAATTCGTATTCTCCACCCCGAATGACCCCCGTATACAATTTTTGAGTAAAATCTGAGATTTTGACCAAACTACCGTATACCCACCGTTATCTACCGTAATCTGCAAAACAATCGATAAGCGGACTCCAGATTCGTGTTTAGCACTCCAAATAACCCTCAGCAAATGATTTTGAGACATATTTATCGTTGAAAACCGGAATTCTCGAAAGTGGCGTTTTTCCCTCGAAATTTTCCCCGGTTGGGAAGCTTCGAACGAAATTAGCCGGAAACTTCGGAAAATCGACTAATAAACCACAGATTCGTGATCAGCGCCCCAAAAAACCACCCGGGGGGAATTTGAAGTCAAATCTGGAACATTTTTGAAAAACGCTTCCAGAGCCCTCAATTCGTAGAAATAAACGCCCAACAGAAAATCGGTACAAGTCCACAACGCTGTCAGTTTGGACAAAGCTTGGAAAATGTACCTCCACCCGCACTTTGCTCAGGGTGGTAGTTTTGGGCGCTGAACACATTTCTGAGGTCCGTTTCTGGATTTTCCGAAGGCTAATGCGCTTTTTGGAAGGTACAAAAAGCACAAAAAAATGAGCTTTTTAAGCTTGTAACTTCTTGGAACCTGCAGCTCGGGGCGGGATACTGCGCAGTTTTACTGTTGAGCCACAAGAGATACTAACGACACTAGTCGTTTTGGCAGATCCGAGCTACGCTTTGTATACTTCCCTTGTCAGTGAGACTGGCCGCCTTATATACCCGCCGTCGTCGTACAAGAGGATGCTGTAATTAGTATCATCCAAATCAATGGAGTAGAGCGTCAGCAGACACTAGGAAAGGGGGCTGCCGAGCCCACGTGTGCCAGAGTTAACAAAGGGATTTTGTTCGAAAACAAGAAGCAAGAGCTGCTGCTATTTGGCAGTAGCTCCTGCTGCTATTTGGCAGCAGCTCCTCTGTTAGCAGTAACTGCAGCAAAGGTGCTGCTAATCTCTTTGTACGCGGGTTCGACCCCTATTGTGCCGACGTACTAACTAGTGTACATCAGCTTCGTCAAAAGTATCGTTTATAACCCCAGTTTTAGCGATGTTAGGTAATTTTCTTTCCAGCACAGAAGCTTCAAATTTTGAATGCTATTTTTTTGAATTTTGAACACAAAAAGTGCTATTTGGTCTTTTTGATAGAAAATTTAAAGAAGATGTACAATTTGTTTTAAAAGATGCAAATTTTGAAGAAGGTGAACCTTGAAAAAACATCCAAAATGGTCCAGTTGATCTACCAGCGAAGCTCAGACCCCCCTACCCCCTTCCACCCCCCTCTTCCATACCTACGCAGCTCAGGCCCCCTCTGTGGATATCCACACCCCGCGCAGTAACCCGGTTTTATGGCCTGGGTGCGCTGCGTGGACACGCGGTCTCTCAGGTGATAAACTGGAAAAGGTTGCCTCCCTTCCGCTTCCAAAAATGCGACTGTTCGCTTCTCTCCCACATGAGTTTTCGAAGTGCAGGTGAGACACGAAATGGATTTCGATAAGTTCACAGAACAAACGTCCACAAAACTTTTGCCGTTTAAAGTCACGATATTCTAGGTGTCATAACCATGTTTGCCGTTACAGTTTCTAAAGACCTAGTGTGATCAACAAAAACTGGCAAATGACTTTGAAGATGGACGGTGCCTTTGACATAGGGTTTTGATAGATGGGAGAGGCATCGTCGTGAACATAGCGTCATACTCCCCGAGGTTTAGTACCGAGCATATTTTTCGCAAAAAAAGCGTTTTGCGGCGTTTTTGCACTCAGAAAGCGCCGCATCGTCATAACTCTTCAAAATTGATGGAATGAGTTTTTCAGGTAGTTTTCGTGTTTTGAGAGTGAGGCGAGTGTACTGGTATGTGTAGGAAGCCCTTTGAACTCCGATATTTTGTTGAAAAATGGGTATTTCCTTCTGAACAGGTCAAAACATGATGGATTTCTGCTGTCATGACCGTCTGATCAGTTTATAATGGGGGGTTTGAGGTGCAAATATGCAATTTTCGAGAAACTTCTGGAGTTTAATCTATCTTTTTGTAACACTATCGTATAGGACTAAATGGAAGCAATACAGAAATTACTTCAGAATTGAAAATGAAACGCTTTGAACCAAATTATTGCCTTGCGGCGTTTTGTGAGCGCGAAAAAAAGGCCGCAAACGCTTTCTTCGCAAAAAATTATTTGGTACTGTAGGTCTTGAACCGAAAAAATTTGAGTAGCATAGCTACAAAAACCGGACCTCTTCTTTGCGAAAAACTGCTTGAACATGAAGCTGTTCTCAAATTTTGTCTTCAACGTTCTGAAAGAATTTGTTGATTTGTATACTGCCCATCAAGAAGAGATCGTACTTATCACAATATTGTTGTTTCAGCGTTTAGAAAAGTTATATGGGTTTACGAAGGTAATGTTTCAACAAATTATAGTTACAAACCGAATGTGTTCTATGATGCATGAAACACCAGAACAAAGGCACTAGGCTAGCCACATATCAGCTGATGACACCTCACATCTAAACACATGACGTCAAAAATGTCATCTGTCAGTGTCCGGGGGGATGGGTCAAGAAGTTCATCCTGCTGCGAGTGTGGGCGGAAAGCTGAGCTGAAAGAAAAGATGGGTTACTTTCCCAATCACCCTAAATTTCTCAAATGCTGATACATATATGCGTCCGCATTGCATATCAAAAGAACATGGGAACAGATCGATTTGTGTTCAAACCGTTCGAATCTTTCCAATTTCATTTTTAAGGTGTAAGAAGACTACCAAGTCCAGCCAACATCTTTTAATTAGTTTTTCTTTCACGAGCTTTCGGTTACGCCTAGAGCCATAGTGAACCGTTTCTAGCTTGAGGGCTACGCGGCGGTTTTTGTGTAGCGGTTGCAGCGCGTGACATACCAGATAAAAAGTGCGCGATGCGACGAATTTTTTTACCTATTTAAACAGCGATGAAAGTCAATCTTAGAATTTTCTTGACCCTTCACCCCATTCACTGTGTCGCATGTTAAGTCACTTCAAAACAGTTCACTTCCTAAAAATTGTAGAGACACTGTTACAGGCACCTTACTGCATCGGCAAAGAACCAAGGGAAATTCGAAAGTTATGGATTGACGACTTGAACAAAACGATTTCTTTGCCAAGTCAGTATCCTTTACGTCTTCTTTTTTTTTTGAAGCAGAAGCCACGATGAAGCCCTTGCTTGTATTCGACTCACCCCAAGTCCACAAAAACTCAAATGAATCAATAGAAAAGTGAAGTAACCACTAGCTTAAATCGCGCTACCGCTGCAAGTGGTGTGACTGAGCAAATATTACATCTTTTGGCTATACCTTAACGTAATTTTGAAAACGAACAACCACCTCGCGCTGGCTCAGAGAAAAATGTTCTCAACTTGCTCAGTTTTTTTGGTGGAGTAGTTCGAACACCGATCGGCAGTTTCTGACAGTTGCTAAGTAGCTGAGTGGGTGAGTTTGTTTTTTCGAGTGTTTGGAATAGTTCGATGTTTTGTCTTTTTGGAATCAGCTGAGGGGTTTGTAAAGCTTGTCCAAGGGGTATTGAGACTCCGCTAGTCGCATACCTACAACTATAACGTCGGCATGAATCCTAGTGATACTTTGCGTTCACCATTGAAGGTTTGCGCAAATTCGGTGCCATATGCTTTAACAAAGGTGCACCGAGTTTGCGCCAACCTTCGATAGGGAATGGAATGTATCACTAGGATCTACGTGGACTGTATGTATAAAGACCTTTCGCCAGTTTTAGTCCAGCCAATGGACGAGGCCACGGCGGTAAATCGTTGCTTGCAATTGAAACCCTACCGGTGGTGTCGCGATGGCCGCACAGTTCGCCACAATGATCGCGCCACATTTATTGGCTCAGCTGAAATTAGGGACTGCCTTATATCTAAATGCGGTTTTTATAAAACATGACGGGGAACCAAAAACAAGTCCCACTAAGCAATAATTGGCTATCGCGCCAGACTGCGCCCTTTCCATATCTTGGGCCATTTCTATAAAGCACTAACTTTATGATAGCAAAACCTCGAAACTGAGAAGGCTTTGTCGTTGCTTCTGTTCCAAAGTTGGGCCGGAGTTATACCTCTTTGCAGCGCTAGAAACGGTGTGCGGAATGCACTAAAAAGCTCTCGAAAGCTCGCTTATTTGTAACCAACGCTGCATAAATACGTCTACTGCTGCGGCGAAACCTAATCCGAGCTCTCAGACAGCTTGAATATGTGATTTTTTATAATAACTCTTCTATATTTCAGCCACCACTCCTCCTCCTCCACGTGAGTTTCATACCTAATCTTCATTATTCAAACTGAGCAATAAGAATGGATTCCTTGAGAATTTAGCGGTTAGTACCACCACGACCCCTACGCTAATTACCCCCATCCTTCCTGAAACCACTGAACAGTCAACTACCACCACTTCTTCTTCTACCACTTCTTCTGCAACTACCGCTTCTGCTTCAACTGTCTCTACTACTACATCCACAACCGCTGCAACGAGGACGTCGAGTAGGTTCAAATGGAGAACGAGTGACACCATTGTGCATGGAATGATCATTGTTAACACTAATCTCTTGCATTTCGTGTGAAATCAATCCACTGTGTCGCATCGTGATTAGCACTGCCAATCCTAGGATTGCTAAAGTATGCAATAAGATTAACGAAAGTTCTATCAACCGTGGATATATGTAAGAAAGTAGCTGTAATTCAGAGGCCGTATTCATGATTATACGGGAGCCTCTCGGAAAGGTCCAAAATTCGTTCGCCTCATACATCGGCTGGTTAAAAAAAAACCTCGCCGGGAGGCCCCGTAGTTTTATGAATACGGCCACAGATTGGCAAGAGGATGTTTTTTAAAAACAGTTCTCTGAGTTTTACACCATTTGTGGACAAATGCAAGGCCCCACGTATCGATTATGATTATTGAGTTTCTTCAGCGGCAGTTCCACATTTGATGGAAAAATCACATTAGGACCTTCGAATTACTCTACAGACTACACCACACAAAAAACGCGAAGCTTTGAACAGCCGTGGAGGAAAATTCGAGCATGGGGTTCGAAACTGCAAACACAACCGCTCAGAGACATTTACCTTCACATTAAACTAGAGTAATTGAAATACATATCAAAAGGTTTACTGTGTTGTCAGAGTGTATTTGAACTGTTTTTGATTCAAAGCACTGCAGCAGTGGATGCATATGTCTCATAATCAGTGCGAATTTAATTTTGCAGAATCATAGATTTTCAGCCGAAAGGATTCAAGAAATCGAATATTTTCCAAACAATAGATGTTTGCAGTTTGTATGAAGGTACATAATTCTTCTCTCATTATATACGGGGACATTTCCACTATTATACCGTCTTGAATCATGATGGACAGTTCGTACACATTCTGACAATAAAGAAAATTTTCAAAGCTTTGATGATTCGATTTTCTTCCTTGTCAAGGGACATTTTGAATCCTAGAAAACATGGTAGTAACAACATGTACAATCGTCAAACGATTTCAAGGGATCTCCGGGTCACAGACTTGCAACTTGAAGGCAGGGTTCTCGATAAAATCGGTTGTTGTGCTATCCCCATGGAAGGGTAGATCTGGCCACTACAAAAGTGAAAATAAGCAAAAAATTGGAGGAAAAGCGTTCAGTAACAAGTTATTGCTTGGCGTCCTCCCGCCCCCAATTATCGAGATTTCTGTAGCCTGTTTCGCCGTCTTCTATTTCTCTTCTGAAGTAATGGTTGAACACTTTTAGGGACTGCTGCCTACTTTGAGAGCAAAATATGTAAAAGACGGATAAGCAAGCATCCACGAAAATCTCGTTAATTGGGGAGCTGGTCGACACCAGTAACCAGCCGTCCTGGCTTGTTTTTGTTCGCTTTTCCTGCAAACTCACTTTTTTCACTTATTTTTGGTTTTGTAACAACCAAACCTACATTTTCATAAATAGATCTCAGAAATGGTTTTTATCGCGAGCCCTGATTTTGAACGATTCAGATTGGGCACAAGTAACTTGATTATCTTGTGATAACTTGAAAGTAACTGCATCAAAACCTTCCGAGGACGCGGAACGGGCGTGTGGCTAAAACTATGTAGCAACTTGATTGTATAGACACGTCAATGCGCTTTTTGAGTGACACTACCCATAAATGCGTTAAGCATAACCAGAGCAGGCTTATCGTACCTGAATTAACAGTAGCACCTACTCTCACAATTCTAAAACTTCGCATTTCAGTTCGTATTGCTTTACATCACCGCGCTTAGGCAACTCTTAGGCCTATTTAACACTGCCATCGCCGATCGCCGCGATGACGTGCTTTGAATACATATCGACGTGCGACGCAATCTCGATCGATACTTATGGTAATCATCCCGTCACGTCGCTCGGCGACTGAGCTCTGAATGAGGCCTTAACGTATGTATCTGGATGACCTTTTGTATTCATTACCTTGCCTGACGCTAATATAGTTTAAAGGCAGTGTTCACAATATATTTCACTTCCAATATCTCCATGGTTTACGAAAGGTCTGGTGCCCTATATAACTTCGGCATGAATCCTGAAGAGACTTCAAGTTCACTGTTGAAGGTGGGCGCAAACTCGGTGAAATATGCTATAACATAGGTGCCCCGAGTTCGCGCCAACCTCCAATGGGGAACGCAAAGTCTCTTCAGGATCCAGGCCGATGTTATATAGCATGGCATGCTTTAAAGGCACAGGACACCCAAAAAAATAATTTACTGATTTTATGCTCATCTTGGAGAGAGTCACACGCTGATCACAGTGGTATCTCTGAAATCGTCCAAGGCCCCTTTTGAACAGAGTTATGGCTCTTCAAAAATGCCTAGATTTTGAGGGTGAAAAATTGGTGGACGAGTTGTCTCAGACCTGTATTTCTCTTCATTCGCAATCGCTGCGTGAGAGAGAGCCAGGATAAGGAGGCAGTCCGGTAATAGACTGAAGAACGGCGACTTGTTGAAATTCACCCATCCATCGAGCCGCCATCGAGCTCGAAAATCTGTTAGGAGGTTGGGCCTGTGGTGGTGAGCGAAGAGGGCCGGGCCTGTGGTGGTCGCTTATATCTGGCTTATTTGTAGGAAATGAGATCTGGCATTTTGCACGTGTTATACAGGAGGGGTATTCTACGAAATCACATGAAAATCCCAAAATTCATATCTGACGGTGTACTGTGCCTTTAAAGGCAGTGTCCACGATAAAAATCATGTCTGATTTTTTGGTGGAGATCGGCAGCTGCGGGGCCTAGCGCAACCCTAACGTTGAAAAAACTTAGAAAATTGAGCTTGGAACGGTCCCCTAAAGGCAGTGTCCACGATAAAAACCATGTCTGTTTTTTTTGGTGGAGATCGGCAGCTGCGGGGCCTAGCGAAACCCTAACGTTGGAAAAACTAAGAAAAGTGAGCTCGGAACGGTCTCCTACGGCCCCAAAGTTGTACACCCGTCAGCTCGTCACACCCAGATGCACTTTCCACGCCCACGGACGTGAACAGATGAATGCTCGAGATTGTGATATGAGCGATGGTTTCCGATCAACAGCCCCGTTCTTCTATTTATTCCCAACTTCTCTCTTTACTCAGGTCAGCACGCATACATCGGCTGCAAAAGACGGAAGTTACAAGCCTCGGACAACTCGTCCACCATGTTTCCTTAGCTCAATTTTGGAGGGACCATAACTCCGTTCCCAGAAGGTCTTGTACGATTCCAAAAACATCATCGGAATCAGCATGGGACCGTCTTCAAGATATGCGAAAAAGCAGAAGAACGATTCTTATCGTGCACACTGCCTTTAAAAAGACGCGAAAGCCGTGTTTCTAAGCTAAATAGGTCCTCCCTTGTTTACGTTGATTTGTGAGCGTGGAGGAATTTACCGCTATAAAGAATTATGCCTATCAGTGCAATCAATCGATCAGCTCACTTATCAGCACTTTCTTGACTTGATCATTCCTGTAATCTGAGTGTTCAGTTGTTCTTATCGAAAGGGCGGAAATGGGGCACGGGGCGGTTCTGGAACTCCAAAACGCTTGTTTGCAGCCGTTATTTTGCCACTCCTGGCGGCTCGTTTTCAACAGTTCTTTTGGCACTGGGAGCCTAGGATCCTTCTCGCCTATCATTTCACTGTGGAAGTCAGCGAGGATGATCATCGTGAACGCTGCCTTTGAAGTTTTGTTCGATCCGGAGAAAACGTTGTAGAGAGGTGATCTTTCATACTTCCCTCTCAGTCATAGCTTCGTTGGGTGGAGCCGACTACTCCATCAAATTTCACCTCTGGACAGGTGAATGAGGAAACCTTCACCACTAGGAAAACCGGTGACGTCAGTGGCCAAGCCCCCAAAAGGAATCAAAGTGACCCGAAATTCGTGCAAATCATTTTCAAGATGGGATCGGTGTCATTACCCGTTTTTCGTTCACAACTTGTTTACCCCAAAGATAGACCACTGGTGAAGGTTGTTTTCGGAATCCTCATGGAATTCTGCGTCGACTAGCGCTATCAGGCTTGAAAAATATGTTCCCGATCTTCAGCCGATTTCGGTATACACCGGGTTTTCCATAATTATGGCCGCGCAGATATTTAAACGCAGTGTTCACGATAAAAATCCTTTCTCTGCTTTCTTGCATATCTTGAAAACGGTCTCTTGGTGATCCCAATGATGTCTCTGAAATCGTACAAGACCTTCTGGGAACGGAGCTATGGTCCCTCAAAAATTGAGCTAAGGAAACATGGTGAACGAGTTGTCCGAGGCTTGTAACTTACGTCTTTTGCAGCCGATGTGTGCGAGCTGACCTGAGTAAAGAGAGAAGTTGAGAAGGAAGGGAAGAACGGGGCTAATGATTGGAAATCATCGCTCATCTCACGGTCTTGAGCATTCATTTGTTTACGTCGGTGGGCGTGTGCTGCGCTTTTGGGGTTTACTTTGCGCTCGAAGTGGCAACTTCGGGCTCCTTTGAAGCTTTTCCTGACTCGTTTTTATGCGTTCTTTCGACGTCAACGTTACAGTGTGCCCCTCCACTACCCACTCCCAGTGGAAATTGAAACACATTTTTTATCGTAACACTGCCTTTAAAGGCATCGTGCACGATGAAAACCGTTTTCCAGTTTTTGCGTTTAATCGGACTAGTGGTTCTTCACAAAGTCATTCACAAACTTTGAAGTTCTGAAATCGCCTCCGAATGAAGTTGTCGCCACCTCAAAACGGCTTCCTGGGTTTGGAGGCCGGCCTCTGGGTCGATCCCTTCTTACAAGGAAGAAAGGCAATCAACCGGTTATCGAAAGAATTTATCACGTTTATCACGTTTATTACATTGAACACTTCACTCCTCCGAACCGGTCAATCCTTATAATGCCAGAAATGAAACGTCACAAAAGCGATCCTGTTTTGGTAAAGAAAAGCGGTTTTCGGGCATTTGTCGCTGCTCTTTCTGGCACGATTGTCTCAGTAGGCCTCTGACCTCCCATATTCAACGGAAAACTCGACAACCATATTTCATCGTTGACGATGCCTTTAAAGACAGTGTTAACGATAAGAATCGTTTTTCTGCTTTTCCGCCCATCTTGAAGACGGTCACATGCTGATTCCAATGACGTTTTTGGAATCGAACAAGTTCTTTTAGGAACGGAGTTATGGTCCCTCAAAAATTGAGCTAAGGAAACATGGTGGACGAGTTGTCCGAGGCTTGTAACTTCCGTCTTTTGCAGCCGATGTATGCGAGCTGACCTGAGTAAAGAGAGAAGTTGATATTAAAGGGAAGAACGGGGCTACTTATCGGAAACCATTGCTCATATCACAATCTCGAGCACTCATTTGTTCACGTCGGTGGGCGTGGAAAGTGCATCTGGGGGTGACGAGCTGACGGATGTCCAACTTTGGGGCCGTAGGAGACCGTTCCGAGCTCACTTTTCTTAGTTTTTCCAACGTTAGGGTTTCGCTAGGCCCCGCAGCTGCCGATCTCCACCAAAAAATCAAACATGGTTTTTATCGTGGACACTGCCTTTAAGTGTTTCGCGAACACAGAGTTGCATTCCGAGGATCAAACAGGTATGAGATATAGATAGATAGGTTTACGTGCACCATAGCAAAGATTTAGCAATACCTGGTTTTTAAAATGTTGGCCATCCCCACGAATACAAGCTCGGAGTCGATTCTTGCTGACGTTTCAACATTTTCTCAGATAGTGGTCATCACTAAAAATCATTTCAATTCAAGGTTTTCTTCGATTCAGCGGTCGGTAAACCCAACTCTGTGACTATCTGAAGATGAATCACACAAATCGAAAACATTGCCAGAGATACCAGGAGAAGGTCTGCACGTTGATGAGCTCAAAAGTGCGATTCCTGATCTAAGAAAAAAAGCAGGCCAAGGACTTCATGGAAGTTTTGTAATTCCAGCTGTACCCTTCTTTTCAAAGTTGAAATTTACGGGGGAGGTCTCACTGCACTTTGAGTTGTAATGAAGGAACTCTTAATCGCAGTTGTACTATCGAATAGACGAGTACCTTCATAGTTTTGAAACAGTGTAAAAACATGAATTTTTGGAAAACCTTGTTAAAAATAAATCTTGCCGTTGAATCTTTTGTCGACTAGTGTACGCGTAAGGAAACAAGTCGCCAAGAAAGCAGAAGGGTGCAGGCACTTTTTAAAGGCTTAGTTATCCCAAGAAAATAAGGTGCCTTCATAGTTATGAAACGCACTGTAGTGTAGAACTGGTAGATGCCACAGGGCTTGCTGTTAACATAGAACATGGACCAAAATTTCAAAGCAACTACAGAATTGGCCTCCTCCCATATCCCCATGATCGTTATGAGGTTAGAATGAACAGAAAACAGTGGAACTTTGCAGTCCGCTCCGTTGATTCCCCAACCCGATATGGCGTCTCTCTCGTAATTTTCATGACAGCTAAAACCTCCTCTGTACTTCCGAGTGCATTCTGATCGTGTCGTGACTTGTAAGAATTCAAAAATTCTTTGAGAGAAATGAAGGTCCAGACCGCGAGAAAGTTCGGAGTTGATTCGTGGTGGAAGCCCCCATGAATCAACTCCGGGCTTGTGTTCGTGGAGAAGGTTAGAATTCAGGAATCTTAGTATAGTTTAGAAGTTACCACGATTCAAGTTACCTATATACGCGTTTGATCCTTGAGATGCAACTCTGTGTCGGAGAAGCACTTCAATATGTACCTGCACGCCCATAATTATGGGACACCCTGTGAAATGCATTTTGCTCCATGTAGCCATCAGTTTTCCGTTCCTAATTTTCTAACCTTCGATGATGGACCTTTGGTGGAGGGAGTTTTTGGACTCTCCATAGAATTCGGCTTCGAGGGGAGTTTTCAGGTTGGAAAAATATTTTCCCGATCTTTCAGCCTAATTCATTTTATGAAATAACAGTTTTTCGCCTAGAGCTCCTACCTTTACTTGCTCCCTGAGCCAGCCAGGTCGGTGGAGCCGAGCACTATTAAAGTCCGCCCGAATGAGAGTGTCCGCTCACGCGCGCGGCGTGCGTATCGAGCGGCCGTTTAGAGGGAATTTTCTGGACTTGTACGTCGATTTGCAGTAACAGACGCACGGTGAGTAGTATCCCTGTTAGTTGTTTGCAGGCGTGGGAAGGCTTGTCTAAAAAATGTCTTGGCGAGGGCCGCTTGAAGTGAGCGGACAGTCTCATTCGGACAGACTTTATTTGTATAGAGTGCTCTCGAGTCGATGATGTAAACGAGAGACGCAGAGATTTTCTGGAGTCAAGAATGGAGTTTGGCTACACCGACCTGGCTAGCTTATGGAGCAAGTAAAGTTAAGAACACGATATATCATTCGACGCAGAATTTCACGCAGATATCGAGAACAACTCTTTTTCACCGCTTTCTCTCCAAAGGTTGAAGAGTTATGTATAAGCGGAAAACTGGTATTCCATGAAATGAGTTAGGCTAAAGGCTCGGGAAAATATTCTTTCAAACTAAAAACACTTGGCGACGCCCTGGTGTACTTGGTGTTCATGTATAATCCGGAAGCTATGAAACGGTAACTCATTCCTGATTTACTAGTTGTGTATACAGAGCACCCGGAATCCAACATATTGTTTTTGTTTTGGAAAGCGCATAACTCGGGCGAAAAGGTTCGGAGTTATTCTCGAGAAATTTTCGGGTTCCTTCCATACGGATGAATTTCATGGATTATACAACTCGCATAATAGTCTTTATCAATATTCATAAGTTGATAAGTAGGAACAGTTAGCTGTTATATGTAGTATGATGTTTTCTGAAGTCTTTCACAAAGTGTTGAGTGACGCAACTGGAACGTATCACTTCATGTAGCAGAAAGGCCATATATTCACAATCCCTGCATTATCCATATTTCAGCAACAACAGCCCGACCAAATCAGAGAGCAATCGTCAGTGCCCCGGAGACAATCAAGGCTATGGGTTTTTCTGTGAGCTTTTCAATGGCTAATCAAACTTTTTTCGATTTTTTTTTCTGGGATTGATCACGTTATTCACACGTTCATTCGCGTAAGCATGCATTTTCAACTAGATGTTGCTGTCGGACGATGACGAGATCCTTACATACATGAAAAGTTCCGCTATTCTTTATGCAGCGCTGGCAGAATAGTGAGAATACCAATGACTCCCAAGTAGACGTTGCAGGTTGAAATTGACATACACCTTTCAGGGAATGACCGATGGCGTAGCGATGCTAACCAGAGCCAAAGAAAATCTCATGTTCACCATGTCAGCGTTGTCGGCTGAACAGCGCGAAGCTCTGTCACAAAGCAAGCACGAATTCATTGAGATGTGCTCCTTCAATGGGCATGAATGCAATATCGACGAGTAAGTTGTCTAATTCCTCTTCCAGGAAAGAAATGGTATCTACTTATGGGAAGCCCAAGGATATCCTCAATGTTTGAAACTTGAACCACTCCTTTGAAACCCCGAGTGTCGTTGTTTAGAGACTTCCTTCTTCACCGAGATCCTGAATTCGGAAATTGTTTTACATTCAACCACGATGTCAATAACAATTACACAAGTAGTCGAGCTGGACCGATGTATGGTAAGCAAGTTCCAATGCTTCCTCTCAAAATTCATCAATAATTTTGCTGGTTCAAACCACTGATTGAATTTTCTTAGATTACTGATGATATCTAGGCAGTATACTGTCCTTCCTTACAGGTATTCGTGTGCTATTGTTTGTGAACACGTCTGATTACATGTCAACATCAGAATCCGCTGGTGTACGACTTGCCATTCACTCTCCCACAGAATATCCTTTTCCGGACACTTTCGGATATTCGGCTCCAGTTGGTTTTGCGAGCAGTTTTGGAATGAAAAAGGTGCTACTAAATTTCTTAGTAATAAATGCCATAATAACCTAAATGAACGACTGTCGAATTCTATGTGAGCTGCTGAAGAAGTGCCGCCTACGCACTGTACAAGGGAATGATTTATGCGAAATGACCTTTGCCGCTCAAAATCGAAAGTAGGTATGCATGTCCCTATGGCAGCCTCCAGGGCCAGTAGCGATCCCCCCGAAAGGTGGATAGCTACCGGCTTTCAGTGCGTGGTGACTGTGTCAATCACGTCTCGGCTAACAATATGAACGGGCCGGCATAGAAATGCATAGGCGGCGCTCAAGTTAAAGGCAGTGTTCACGATGATTTTCGTCCCCGAGTTTTTCACGCAAAACAATGCGTTGGCTCCCAACATATTACCAAAATTACGAAGAAACGGCGAGGAACGCATTAAAACGTCGTTTTTCAGTGACATTATTTCAAAGCATGGACTAGTTTTCCGATTGGATGAACATGTTCACGGTGGTTGTCACCGGTGAAAATGGAGCTAATCAAAAATGGAAGAATATTTCAGGCAAAACAGGATTAGTTAGGGCCCTAAGGAAAGAACGGAGCAACAGATAGTAGAGAATTGCAAAAGACGGGTCCACAAAAGATTTCATTGTCACAACAAACACTTCCATTGATACTTAAGAGGCGGGCTGATACTTAAGGATTTCGAGCACTTCTGGTGCGTTTTCTCATTCAACGTCATTTTAGTTCTACCCAGGGGCCACTTAATCAAAATAGCGAATAATCTCAAAATTGAAGATTATCGTGAACACTGCCTTTAATGACCATTGCAGTCAGCCACCTGGGAGCAGTGAGCATTCTTTTGTGAGGTGGCTGGCTGCAAGAAACGGGTGGTGACCAGAGGCCGGATTCATCAACGATAAAACCGTGGTTTTAGGGTATAATTTACCCCGCGGGGTAAATTTTTGCGATTCATCAAAAAATAAACCCCAATTTTTAGGGTCTATATGGGAGTATCCGATACATACGTTTGGGGTTTCTTTTGGGGTATGGAGTGGAGTTATTTAAACTCGGGGTTTAAATTACCCCAAATTTCGTTGATGAATCCGGCCCCAGGGATGTGCGTAATTACGACTAACGACTAACGAATTTAACGACTAACGGGCTTTTTGGGTGTTACGACTAACGACTAACGAAATTAAAAAATTCGTTAGAAAGCCAATAGTCATTCGAATCGCGCTCCAATCCAAGGCTTACGCCAGGATTAATACATATTGCCCTGTTGGTTGTTCTAGGTGAATGGTACAAAATATCCATAGCCTTGAGTATTTATTATTTCTACTGACACTGCTTCGCAGTTCTGGAACCCCCGCATTATGACTCCAACCGAACGTTGTGCAAGGTTAGGCGCGGCGTTGATTCGACTCGCGCGACTTTATGGCAGGCTCACTGAACCGGCTCCAGCGGAGATTTCCGCAGAGTACACTATCAGAGGCGATAATATGGAGCGGTGCCTGCAGGCCACAACTGCCCAACGACGGGAACTGTATCCGGTGATTAGATTGTTAAAGGTGCCGTCCTCCGATTTTCGGTCATAAATTCTAGATATAGGGTTTCTATAAAGTGTTGCTGGGACCTCTCAGGGGTAAAATTTTCACTTGGGTGCTAATTTCTTCCGACCTTTCCCCATTATGAGAAGAAGCTGAAGACCACGCGCGCACTCAACGCGCGACGCTGGGAAGAGAACAATTAGTGCAAAATCAGTGCAGTTCTCCGTGTTGTCACCATGGAGAAAATCTCAAGTAACATCATATAGCGCAGAATGGCAAATTTTGCACGGGAAAAAGAGCAAAGAGGTTCCCATATTGTTTCTTTTCTTACCGAAAAATGACAAAAATTGATAAACACACACTCTCGAGTATTAAGCTTTCGTGCATATTTTTAATTATGTATAATTATGTGCAGGTGTGCAGTTTGAACTAGGTTCTCTAACAGGGGTGATTTGTGTCTTTAATGGCCATGAATGTTTTGGAAAACATACATCTCTTCATGCCTTCCTTTTTTCTATTCATGAGGACTTTTTTTTGCCTCAACTGTGCTTGTTTTCAAAGCCTAGATTTTTAACGACTAACGACTAACGAGGGTTTTGGACGGTTGAACGACTAACGACTAACGAATTAAAAAATTTCTATTGCGCACATCCCTGGTGGTGACTTTGCTCACGGCCGCAAAGGAAAGAGAAATAGCGCGCGATGCGAAGAGGAGCTGGGTCGATACCGCGGTCATGGGGTCGAGCACGTCCAATGGTGCTGACTTTTTGAAGCAAGTGCGCTCCAAGAAATGGCAGTGGAGCGCTTGCGATCCGATCAGTCCGCTGTCCACTTATCACCCCAGCACATCACGGCGGCCTATATCACTGTCTAGGTGGGCAAGGAAAAATTGCACCCGCAGGCTGGCGGCCATCCAGCTCCGCTGCCAGCTGATAGGAATGACAGGCGAAACGTTTGAAGGTTTTATTGATGTTTGAATGATTCCTGGCGAAGATTAGTGGGAGATTAACGCCAAATTATTCGAAGCTGTCATGAATACGTCCCCTTTATAGATTTCACGTGCTTTACTCCTATTCTAAGCTCAGCTTCAAATTCCTAGAAGTTGTTGTGGCCATACCCAACCATTTTCAGATTTTTTTTCAATAATCGCTCACCACAAATGAAATCAGATTTGCTAAGAAAGCCATCTAAGAAAGATGGCTGAAGAACGGTTTCGTTCTTCAGAAAAGGCATGAAACTTTCGTGATCCGAGTGTACTAGTGACTAAATGCTGTATAATAGTTCATCTAAGTGCGGCTTTTATCTAAACTTCGTTTTCCTCTTTCACTTCAAATTCACTTCTTTCTCTGTTGACTGAGAAGCGTGAAACAGACTAAGGAAAAAATAGTCCATAATTTGAAAAAATCCTTTGATCTTTTTGGTTCACCTTGTGAAAAAACACGAGATTGGCTCCTCGACAATCTTACTATAGTGGAGTCCACCAAGAGTGTCTCATTTACTTATCAATGAGAAGCGGTCGATTGGAGATCAATGAAGATGAAATTCGTTGCAGCACAACCGCTCTCGCTCAATCGGTATCTAGCGTGCTGGTATGGGATTCATGCGCATTGATCCCCAGCCGACCGCTTCTCATTGATAAGTAAATGAGACACTCTTGGTGGACTCCACTATACAAAGTGTTGTGTATCGTCGTTTGGTGGTAAGGGTTCATCCAACAAGAAATTTTCAAAATCGTTTTTTTTTATCTCACATTCTCTCGGTTTGATGATTTTACCGGAAAATTCCGAAATCCCATCATCCAAGGTTGAAAACTTATGAAATCTGAAAGTTACACACATTTGCACGCTCTCGAAACCCATATTTACTACTGCTAGTTCGATCAAAGTTACAATGAATACGAAGAACTGTGGAGGGAGTGTAGGTAGGAAAACAGAAAGAGTGCCTCACGCTTGTATATGTGGCCTAGTGGTCTGAGGCGCTGTGTTGGGCATCCGTCGCATAGGTTGGTGCAGTGCTGGTTCGAATACGTCGACTAGTGAGAGTTTTGCATCCAACGCTACTCTTCGAGAACAATTCTCGTTCTAAGGTGGCAACCATAGGAGAATCCAGGGGCCGGATGCATCAACGCGAATCTCGGGGTTTGGGCAGGCGCGGGGCACGCAGGGCAGCGAAATCGGCATGCTAAGCCACCGGGGCAAAGGCAAGGGCAGTGCCCCCAACTGCCTCAGCTATGAGGCTGGGGCAGCGGCTACCCCGGCTGGGGCAAGAATGATGAAACGCTGTAGAAATGTGATACTATCACGCAGAAACCAACTTTTTCAAGGCTCGCTGTCCTTTTCCTGGACATAAAACTTTTACTTAGCTTCTCGTAAACATGTGCTTGCCTAGAATTTTTGTACCTAGAAGGTAATTATCTCATTCTCGATTGATTTTTTGACATGTCCTCTTTTTTTAAGCATTTTTTGAGGTTTTCCTTATAAAAATTCAAATTACTGCTCCCGCCTTCTTTATTCCGCGTTCCTTTAGCTTTTGCTTGATCTACTACAGTTTGAGAGTTTTTGAGTACTTTCGAAAGCATGAAGTTTCAGAAAATTTCGTTTGAAGATACTTCCATTTTTTTTCGGAAGAAATTGATTCCGAGACACGTATGAATTTTTTTTCGAGACACTATCAAATTGTTATACCCGAAACCACGCATTTTTCTCTTGAGTTCCACCCGCACTGCTTGCTGAATTTCTTTTTTTTTTCGAATCTTGTCCTCTAAATCCTATGAGTTGCAAAACAAAAAAATATTTAGCAAATTTTATTATTTCATTCCCATAAAAATATACCCCCTCTAACCCCATAAAAAAATACCCCATCTAATGAAGAAGTTTTCTTTGCAACCCTGTGTCTGAATGAGAAATATGAACTATAAATAAGAACTCTTGACTCAATGTATGAAGAAAATACGGCGCTTTAGTAATCGGCCGTCAAAGGCGTGTGTGATTCTGCTCCTTCCTCTGCTGTGCTCTTCTGCTCACGTTTTCTCAACATGAACATCTTGCAGTCCTTTTCCTCACAGCCATAAAAATTAAAAAATTACAATTTGAAAATGTGGTAGGTGTATCAAGCTGAGAAAAAATACAAATTCACTCTGACAAAAGAATGGCCATAAAGTTGTTTGCACTCTGAACATGAACTTCAGGATGCGTGAAAAAAACGCCAGTACGAAAATGTGAAACATTGTATAGAGTTGATTCTGCTATAATTCTCTTGTAACTTAGCTAAACCGTCCACAGAGCGAAATGGCGGATGATCATCTCTCATTCTAACGTGAAATAGAAGAAAAAGGCGTGAAAATGGCATTTAGAGCCAGAATTCTACCCATGGTTTTCTGAATACGCCACAAATTTTTTTAAAACTTGCTATTTACACTTCTCAGACGAGGTTCGCAGCATTTTGGAGTTTTGGACAAGTTGCGAAGCCTCAATAACGAGCGAATTAAAAATAAAATGACCCTCAAAAACTACGCACGAAATTAAAAGATATTTATGCTCTATTATCATTCTACATTACGAAAAAGTAACTGCGAGATGTTCAACTGCGTTGAAAACGAGAGGATATAAAAAAACAGGAAGCGTCAAGCAGACGGGGCTAAAATTCTCAGGTGTCTCGGCTGATCGATCGCAGGTTTCGGCCGTAAAATGGCGCGCACGTACTTCATTGCGTACACTCCGCTGGGGTTAGCTGCCCCGACGCCATCGAGCGCATGTGCATTATACTTAGTATCCGAATCACTCCATTTCGGATATCCGACCGGATATCCGAGATTCGGATAATCCGATATCCGAAAATTTGAAAACACGCATTATCTGAATCAAACCAATATCCGGGAAATTTAAAATCGGCATTATCTGAATCGAACCATTATCCGAAGGGTCAAAAATTCGGATAAAATCGGATAAAAACGGATAAAAATCGGATAAAAACCGGATAAAACGGATAAAATTTGCGTAAAATCGGATAAAACGGATAAAAATCGGATAAAAACCGGATAAAACGGATAAAATTTGCGTAAAATCTGGATAAAATCGCATAAAAACGGATAAAACGGATAAATCGGTTCATTTTAGGTTAAATGTAGGAAAGTGTGTGTGTATGTATGTGTGTATGTAGTGTGTGTATGTGTGTATGTATTAGTATGTGTATATGTGGGTATGTGTGTATGTGTGTAGAGACAGATATGTGTGTATGTGTACAAAGACTGTATGTGTATATGTGGGTATAAGTGCCAGAGATGTGTAGACAGGTGTATGTGTGTGTAGACAGACAGTAGATGTGTATATGAGACATGTGTGTATGTGGTAGATCCTGTGTGGATAGGTAGACAGACAGGAGATGGGTAGACAGTAGACAGTGTATGGGAGACAGTGTGTATGTGGTAGACGTGTAGACAGGTAGACAGGTATAGACAGTAGACAGATGTGTGTACGGGCATGTGTAGATGTGTGGTATGTGGCAGACAGGTGTATGTGGCAGACAGGTATGTGTGTATGTGGGCATGTGGTGGCAGGCAGATGCAGGTGTGGTGGTATGTGTGTATGTGTGCATGTGTGTGTATGTGTGTATGTGGGCACGTGTGCACGTGTGTATGTGTGTATGCGTGGTATGTGGCACGTGTGCATGTGCATGTGTGTACATGTGTGTACGTGCATGTGTGTGTGTACGTGTATATGCTGTGTTGTGTGTTGCCTGAGGTTTGTTCCGATAATACCCGAAATTTATCCGAAATTATCCGACGGATATCCGTATCCGAATCATTGGAAAAATGGCATTATCTGAATCGATCCAATATCCGAAAATTTGAAAAAACGCATTATCTGAATCGAACCAATATCCGGTAAATTTGAAATGGCATTATCCGAATCGATCCATTATCCGAGGAATTACCTTCGGATAACAAGTATAATGTGCATACGCGGCTGGGCACCGACTCTCGGGGCACCTGCGCTGATTAGCAAGACCCTGCCCGTGCCCTTGCCCGCCGTGTGCGTTGATGCATCCGGCCCCAGGCGTCACCGACCTCAGGTTGGCTGCCTCTTCAATGTCACCACATTGGGGGATTGCTAATGGCCCAGATGCTGGATTGCAATATTTCGTAGTCCTCCTCTTACATAACTATGTTGAACGGAGAATGGTCAACCCGTTGATGCGATTGAGGAACCCGCTGAGCCCCATATCCACTACATTCCCCGTTTTACGGGAATCCTTGTCATCTGCAGACTTGCAGACAACATGGGGAATTTAGTGGGCACTCTAAAATTTAGGCGGTCAATAAATGTTCGGTGTGAACGTAATTAGGACTTCGGAGTAAATACAAAAGTAGTTCCTTACTATCTCATAATGGAACAACCTGAATATTTTACATTTCCTTCCATCAGTTCTCATTAAAGACTTCAGTCGATTGGAAGTCGACCATGGCTTTTTGCGATTAGAAGCGCATTTCATATCTGATAAGGTTGAATTAGTGGTCTCAAAAGATCTTCGTATCTCGTATTTCGTACAAAGGTAGGGGCTTCGTGATGCGGCGGAACTGCTTAATGATGACAGAGCTGACTTCAGGCTCAACCCCTCGTTATCGTCAGCAGCTGCTGCAGACAGCAGCATATGCTGCCAACGCTGGCTGCGTTTTGACCACTCCTCATCAACATTAGCTGCTGCTGCAGAAGACGAGGAATTGAATCCAGTGCCTGCCCTGAGGTGCGATCGGCAGCACGTTCTGCAAACGGAGAGAGAATTTGATCTATCACTCCCTCTTGCGGGGTTAGGTATTATCCTTGTCACGGTTTTTTTCAGCAAGGACATCATCTTCGCCACGGTTCACAACGAGGGAGCATTTTTCGCGATGGGCCATGAGAACGATCCCCTCAGCGTCCTAAATTAACGTTGAAAAGGAGACGCAATGTAACATTCTCTCGGACCGGCCTCGAACGACAAACTGCCTCCTCAGTGGGAGTGGCCGCGTTAGGGGTCGAATAGAGTCCCGCCGCTGAAAGGAGCGGCGGAGGTAGGAGCGGCGCGGTGTGCCGCGCCGCCCAAGATTTCTCGAAGCCACCGATTTCCAACTGCTATGATCGGGCCGCGGCAAACTGGAGCGGCGACGCGCTTTTGCGTACTACGTACAGGGCTATGCAGCTCACATCTAAATATCTAATTGACTGGTTGTAATATTCAGATTCGCCAAGTTGGAGCTAGACAATTTCACAGCGGCTTGAGTCATGTTCAGTGTCTCTAATGAGTAAAGAATACATATATATATATATATATATATATATATATATATATATATATATATATATATATATATATATATATATATATATATATATATATATACAGTGCGTCGCATAAGTATACGAACACACTGAAATTTCATGGTTGGACCATTCGAACGACGTTTCAAGCATCGGCACCGGTTTCTATGTTTTCCGCTCTGCCGAAAACGGTAGGTCACATTGTAGGAAGGCAAATCGTACACTTTTTTCTTTTTTTACATACAGAAATTCATTTTTTAGCCGTCGCATAAGTATACGAACACTTGGAAAATTCATGAATTTATCGAATAATTTCAAACAATACATATGGAAAAAGTCTTCAGTATGATGTTACACCACCGTTACGCGAAATAAGTTCAAACAGTCTATCTGTCATGCTATCACTGAGGTTCTGGAGGGTCCCTTGATCAATTTCGTTCCATGCGTCCACGATGGCCTCCTTGAGTGACTCCACAGTTCCGCAATGCCTCCCATCCTTGTAGATCTTGCGAACAATGATTCCCCAAAGGTTCTCGATAGGATTCAGATCCGGGCTGATCGCTGGCCAAGACAGAGTATCGACGTTGTTGCACCGGAGCCACTCCAGAGTAGATCGGCTGACGTGTATAGTAGCATTATCCTGGACATAACGGAAGCCCTGAAGTCTCCGACGACGAAAATACGGAAGAAGATGCGAAGCCAACACTTCCTGGTACTTAAAGGCAGTGTTCACGATAAAAGTCAGTTTTCTGTTTTTCCACCTATCTTGAAAACGGTCCCACGCTGATTCCAATGATGCCCTGGAATAGTACAAGACCCCCTGGAAACGGAGTTATGGCTCTTCGAAATTCAGCAAGGGAAAATTGTGGACGAGTTGTCCGACGCTTGTAACTCCCGTTTTTTGCAGCCGATGTGTGGGAGCTGACCTGAGTAAAGAGAGACGTTGAGAATGAAGGGAAGAACGGGGCTTTTGATCAGAAGCCATCGCTCATTTAACCACAAATTCAGGGAACTGTTACAGGAAGTGGGCGGAGTGGCCCAATGGGTCGGCTGGCCCACGAGATTTTCACACGCTTACCGGCCGTTTTTCGTCGAACTTCTGTTCTTAATCTTCTTATAGGGACCCAAAGCTTACGTTTGAGACAAAAAAGGGGAAACTTTTTCTTCGTGAACACTGCCTTTAAGTGAATCCATACAATTCGATACGAATGCGATTCCGACCTTCCCAGTTGCTGTGAAGGCTACCCAAACCATCACGTTTCCTCCGCAAAAGCTCCTGCGGCTGAAGAAAGCCGGCTCCTTCCGAAGATCCCGCCAGTAGTGCCTCGAACCATCCGGACCATCCAAATTAAACTTTTTCTCGTCCGAGAAGACAACCTGAAGCAACGAGTTCAAAAATTTTCCTTGAAATCGGATAGCACGCGATTCAGCTCACCTTCCTCCAATTTGTACCCAAGTTTGAACGGGCGATCTGGAGCCTGGCCGACTTGTGGCGTTCTTCCAAGCGCGGAGCCTTTTTCATTACGGCTCTTTCAATGTTTTCGTTGCGATGGATCGAATGGAGGATGGTATCCTTTGACACATTCAGCGAGAGTTCGGAGCGGACGGTCGCACTAGACACCATTGTGTTGGAGACTCTTCTGGCGATGCGTCGTTCGTCGTGTCCAGTGAGCTTCCGAGGCCCCCCCCCAGAGCGAACACGCGTGGCATGATGATAATTTACGCATACAACTGCATTCTTTACTATCCCGCTTGAAACAGGATTTTTTCTTATGTCTCTTGTACAAAAATTTCGTTTCTCTGAAGTGTTCGTGTACTTATGCGACGACTAAAAATGAATTTCTGTATGTGAAAAAGAAAAAACTGTACGATTTGCCTTCCTACAATGTGACCTACCGTTTTCGGCATAGCGAAAAACACAAAGACCGGTGCCGATGCTTGAAACTTCGTCTGAATTGCCCAACCATGAAATTTCAGGATGTTCGTATACTATATGCGAAGCACTGTATATATATATATATATATATATATATATATATATATATATATATATATATATATATATATATATATATATATATATATATATATATATATATATATATATATATATATATATATATATATATATATATATATATATATATATATATATATATATATGATTTCAAGATAGACCAATTGGCAAACAGAGCAAATTCAAAATCTGAGGATTCTACCCTGCAAATGGATTTCGTGATCGATGTACACCTCTTCCACTATCTTGTATTCATTTTTATAGAATTATAATTGTAATATTTCACCTTACGTATTCACTAGACTTGGGGGCAAATCGAAAAAGAATATTCGAACTAATGGAATATTTGATATATTTGAAAGCCACAATTTCTAATTTTTGAAAGATTCGATTTGTTCGGGATTTTGGACTTTTAGTTTGCTCGGGTATTCGGTTTATTCAGGGAAATAAATCATTTTTTTATCCAGTTATCGATTCTTTTAGAATTCTGCATTGACAGGTGTTTGGGGCCGAATAGAGTCTCGCCGCTCAACGGCGCGGCGGCATTGTGTGCAGCCGTAGGGGCCGAATAGACTCCCGCCGCTGAAAGGCGCGGCAGCATGCAATGGAGGAGAATCGATCACGCGGCGCCGCGAGGCGGCGCGGCGGGTCGATTAGACCTGATCAGGGCAGAATATGGCAGCGGCCACATTCGAATACTGGCAGCGGCCGAATTCGAAAACTTCCACGTAACTTCTGAACCACGTTTTTCTATATTTCCATTTGAGAAGCTTGTTCTTAGCTGAAAGCAGGGGTGGTAGTAAATGGGGTGTTAAACGCGAATAAACCGCCACCTCCAAGCCGCCAACATACCGCGAATTAAATGCAGTAGAGCCGCCAAATTGACACGAACAAACCGCCACCTCCTGGCCGGCTACGAACCGCGACATAGGTGCCACGGTTTGTTGCCGGTTTAACGAAAGCTGCCCTCTGCTTACACATACATAATGCGTGACCTTCGTCCGCATAAGTATTTTCTACACTTGGACACGAACGACGTTCACGGTGGAAAGACGAGGGATCGGGAAGATTATACAAGTAATGCTATTTATTTTATTCATTAGGAAGAGCATTGAAAGGGAACTTCGTAATATTTCGCTTGCTCGAAACACGATCAGAACGCAATTTTTTAAATTTTCCTTGGAAATCCTAATTCTCGTAATTTTTATGAGCTCCGTGAGTTTTCAGGACCACTCTCGAAAAGACATGTTAGGTTAATCATTAGCCTCAATCAATCAAATGCGTGTGATCTGACAAAATTTTGAATTTGTTGTAACTTTGTAAACTTTTTTTTAATTTTTTCAAACAAAATTTTTTTGAAAAACAAAAAATTTCTCCAAAGGAAATTTTGAGCGAACGAAAATTTGAGAATCTCTGGATGAATTATTTACAAGGTGTTCTTTGGAAGGTAACGCTAGGTGCGAAAAAGACATTCCGAAACTCGTCGAGTAATGCATGTAATGCATAAATTCAAAGAATTATGATAAACTAGATAGTCTATTTTCGTTCTTGAAAAAAAATTCAAGTGTTTTTTTTTGGAAGCGTGCAACTGAAGTCTGGCGTCCGAGATTGGGGTAATGGTGTGGTTTCGGTCATTGATGCAGTTTGTGAAGTGTTTGCCGTCTTTTCAAAATGAAACTAATTCCCCGCCCGCAGTTAGTGCTGAAAATATATAGAAACACTGTTACACACTCATATACGCGTCATGCAAGGAAAAGATTTTGTGCACATATTTCAAGGTAAGAATTTGAAACACTTCGAGTGGCTCTACCAATGCACCAAAGCAAGTGCGTCGCGGACCCTCAAAAAAAAAATAAGAGGCCACGATGGCACTGATCCCGCAATGAAAGAGGAGTATTCGAATCTTGCAGAAAAAAGGAGAACAAATGCAGTTGGTTTGAGAAACGATTTCGCATTTCTTTCCCACAAAACTCGCCCGATACGCCCCGATCAATGCTGATTAAACATTACTAAAGCATCAAATCATTTGAAAATCAGTGGCTTGGGACATTTTCACTTTTTTGCACTAAAAAAGTGGTGGAAACCTGTTCGAAACGCGAGCAAGCAAATAATTTACTGCATACTCCTCATAGCCTGTGCTATGCAATGAATTATGAAAATGAAACTAACCTGATAATAGCGAAGCGAATGAATTTCGGAAGAAAATAAACAAAAGCGGGAGAAGGGTCGGCGCTCGCCAAAAAATTAACAGCTGATTGGGAGGGATTGGTTAGTGCCACCAAAGAAGACGGCCAACGTGTTTCAGCAATGATCCCTGCTTCGTTTTTGATCCCTCATCGCCCGTTTCCCTGACGGAAGCCGTTAAAAGACTATACCTTGAAACACCTTTCAGTTTTGAAAATAGGCTGACGTCCTGAATCAAAATGGCTAACAGTGCGATCAAACTTCCTTAACCCTCTGCATTAAAGGCAGTGTTCACGATAATCTTCGATTATGAGATTATTCGCTAAATCGATTAATTGGCCCACGGGTAGAACTGAAATGACGAAGAAATCAAGAAAAACGCATCAGAAGGGCCTGAAATCCGCTACTCTCACCCCGCCTTTTTACTCTCACAGGAACTGTTCGTGGTGACAGTGAAATCTTTTGTAAACCCGTCCTTTGCACTTCTCTACTCTCTATTGTTCCGTTCTTTGTTTCGGACAATAACTAGTACTGATTTGCCTCAAATATTCTTCCATTTTCGACTGATCCCATTCTTCACCGGTGACAACCACCTCGAACATGTTCATCCAACCGGACAACTAGACCTAGCCTGAGAATAATGTCGCCGAAATAAGGCGTTTTAGTGCGATTCTCGCCGTTTCTTTGTAATTTTGGTAACACTTGGTGGCCAACGCACTGTTTTGAATGAAAAACTTGGGAACGAAAATCATCGCGAACACTGCCTTTAAATAAACTCGTACTTTCCCTCAGTACACACCTGAGAACGTTTTTAAATCGCTATTTTTCGTAACAAAGGTTACAATTGTCGCTTTTTCGAGGCGTTTTCATTGAAAGTGTAACAAATGCCTACCACTGAGGGATGTTAGGGAGAAACTAGAGCGAATTCTCTCCCAACTATTAGGAGTCCTGCTCAGATTCTGTTGTGGTTAAACTCGCGCTTAACGCGAACTTAACGCCTGTTAATTTGCGTTTAACACCCCCAATTACTACCATCCCAGGTCTTCTACTATGAATAACTAATTTTTGAAAAGGTAAAGTTGCCACGATAAGTAATAGTGAGGGCAAGACATGGACATTAGACGCTAGGTTTCCAATGAATTAATTATCCGATTACCATGTTTTTAGAATACGCCGAAGAAATAAATAGTTCGCATGACCACTTCTGCAAAAAAACTCGGGCTAATGAGTTGTCTGATTAAACCCTTTCTATTTTGAATTCATTGAATGAATTAATGTATTTGAATGAGACATTTTCAGATTTCCGATTGAATGAATTTCGTGGAATAACGCATTTTCAAAAATATTGAATAAATTATTAAAAATTAATAATTGAATGAGGGCTTTCCGTTTTTTTTTTGAAATTAAAGGCAGCATACACACTCGTAAACGTGGTTGGAATAACAATGTGAATAGAACCGTATGACCTACGACATAATGCCTACGCATTTTGACGCGTCAAGAACGACCCACAATGCCGTTACAGGAGTAGCAAGTTTAGCCTCGCCCGTATTTTCACGCCCCCTGTATGTGTCCTTTTCCTCCAACGCAAGGTTGCTGGGTCATCTTCGCCGTCAGTGACGTGTGTGGTTCACTTGTTAGGCAATCCATCAACAGTCCTAACGGTGAAGAGGACCCAGCAACCTTGCGTTGCAGGAAAAAGGCAAATACAGGGGGCGTGAAAATACGGGCGGGGCAAACTTGCTACTCCGGTAACGGCATTGTGGGTCGTTTCTGACGCTTCAAAATGCGTAGGCGTTGTATTCGGAGCCATACCATTCTATTTCCGTAGTTATCTCAATCACGTTTACGAGCGTGTATGCTGTCTTTAATGAAAAATTTCAAAAACTTATCCTGTATTCGATTCGAATAATCGCAAGATTTGTCCGCATATTCAGATGAAAATTAGAATCCTCGAATTATTCCAGAATGATTAACGAATATTCTCCAATTTTTTTATCAGTGACAGAGAGTATTCGAATGCCATGACCCAAACTTGTCCGAATATTCGGAAAACTGGATATTTAAGTGTGTCAAAAAAGCGAATATTGGGAAAACCAATTATTATAATTTGAAATCCTGAATGAATCGAATATCCGAAACACTTATCAATGCAGACTTCCAAAAGAATCGATAACTGAATAAAAAATGATTTACTTCCCTGAATAAACCGAATACCCGAGAAAACTAAAAGTCCAAAATCCCAAACGAATCGAATCGTTCAAAAATTAGAAATTGGGGCTTTCAAATATATCGGATTTTCCATTAGTTCTAATATTTTTTCGAATAACTTTTCGATTCGCCCCCAAGTCTAGTAAATACGTAAGGTGAAATATTACAATTATAATCCTATAAAAATGAATACAAGATAGTGGAAGAGGTGTACATCGATCACGAAGTCCATTTTCAGAGGAGTATCTTCAGGTTTTGGAATAGCTCTGCTTGCCAATTGATCTTGGAATCATATATATTCTTTTCTTATGCGGGACACTGAACATAACTCAAGCCGCTGTGAAATTGTCTAGCTCCAACTTGGCGAATCTGAATAATTCAACCAGTCAATTAGATATTTAGATGTGAGGTGCATAGCCCTGTACGTAGTACGCAAAAGCGCGTCGCCGCTCCAGTTTGCCGCGGCCCGATCATAGGCGTCGTTTATACTTCCGCCGCCGAGCGGCGCGGCGAAAAGCGAGGATGTATAATCGGGCTGCGTCTGACCGACGCGGCGACGCCCATTTGCGTACGTGATCATGTATTCGACGGAGTTTTGCGTATCCTTACCTTTATTTTGATAGGAAAACATAAACTTCCCACTTTCCATCTCCTCTTGAATTCCTACTTCTTCACGTTCGATGTCAAAACTGCCGTTTCTACATTTCATGTCAAGGTCAATTAAAGCCTGGAGTGGATGAGGAGAGTGTGAAATTTCCTGTTTTCAAAACACTGAGATTGAGACATTGAAAAAAAAATTTAGATTCTTAGCAATGTCCACGTTCGCTCTTCTCCAAACCTTGGCATCAGTATGTTGCTTATATTGTTCTATGCCACTCCAGGTTTTTATCGGTGGAATCGGTGAAATCGTTTATTCGGCCGACGTTTCGGTCAAATCGCCGTTATCAAGGCCCGAAACAGTTCCACCAACACTTAGCTCCAGTCGACGCCAAGCAAGAGAGACCAGTACCAAGACGTGAACATTATAAGCGAATTTGAGATTTTTTTGTGTGCAGCAAATGATTCTCACCTCACGAAAGCGCAATGGCTGCTCCTTCGTCGCAGAATGAGGCTAAACACAGCCTGGAGTAGCTCTGACATAACACAAGGCTGATTTTAATTAGTGATTTCTTCTACAAAAGAAGCAACTATATTATTTTGTATCATAACACCGCACTCTAGAGCAGATAGAATTTTTGAAATCGTTTTTTTCTAGAGAAAAACGATTTCAAAAGCAAAACATGAACTTTCGAGAACCCACCCTATTTTAAACAACGCCCAGGACCCCGGAAGAACTTTTAGCGATGAGTCAGAGGAACGAAAATTGCGAATGTATATGAAATAAATAACGGCAAAAAAGCGTATCATGTTGATGCGAATCGCACGCGGCCGCCGCGCCGCCTGCTTTCGCCGGGCGGCGCGACAGCACCCAAGCGGCGGCCGCTTGCGGCGCTGTTGAACAGTTTCGAGCAGGAAAACTCTAAGTGCCTCGCGGCCGTTTGATCGATATGGCTGTATTGCATCTCGCCGCGGCAGAAGTATAAACGACCCCATAGCAGTTGGAGATCGGCGGCGTCGAGTAATCTTGGGCGGCGCGGCACGCAGCGCCGCTCTTACCTCACCCGCTCCTTTCAGCGGCGGGACTCTATTCGACCCCTAAACCCTATGCGCCGGGAAGCTCTAAATTGGGGTGTTTCCGAGCGACATCGTGGTAGATAGTAGAAGACAGGCCAAGGATTGAAATTTTATTTTTAGGATCTCAGGACTGCTTTTTTGAAAAAAATTGTGTTGTCCAATTTCGGCCGAAGGCGCGGTTTCGGACAACACTAAAACGTGTTTTAGGCCATTTTTTTCTTGATTTTAAGGTGGTGGGAGACGCGTTAGGTATCAGTTTGTGGGGAGTTTCATCGAGAATCTGAATCTTTCTTCAGAATTTTGAAAATCTGAAATTTTATGAGGAGACGTACGTTGTCCAATTTATAAGTGAAGAATTTAAGCGGTAATAGGCCCAATGTAACTCGTCTAAAAATTTGTTTTATGTGCTGAAAATTTGCATACTGCTTAAAATATGACACATCGTTATGTAAAGATACTTTTCTCACATGTACTCTTGTGGTATTGTACTATTGTTCTCTTCAATATGTGAGATAACCACGTCCGATCCCTCGTTCCACGACCTGTTTTCTTCACAGAACTAGAAACGCAACTGAAAACAACCCCGATTTTCCAAAGTTCGGGCCCGAAGTTTTCACGCCCTTCCCCCCTAGAACAATCTAAATTTTAAAAGTTTTTACCCCCACTCTGTTGTCTATCTGTACAACGCCCTGCTGACCCTGGGCAAGGCCCGAAAACTCCCCCATTCATGCCGAAAACTCCGCGTGTCAACCTCCCATCGACCCTACAATGCCACGTCACAGTAGACCCGTTCACACCGAAAGCTCTGCCTAGTCACCTCCCACCGACCACAAACACGTCACATTCCAGTGCAGCGTATACATTGTGGGCTGCCACTTCCGCGAGCTGCACGATAGAGTACTAGACAAAAACAGTGCGGACACCGCTGCAAGTTGCCACGAAAACTCCGCCAGATAGGAAACATTACCACGAAAACTGCGGCAGTTATGAGTCAGCCGAAACCTCTGTCGATTAGCCAAGTCGGATCAATTTCATTGGGAAAGAAGCGTTTCAACCTGCCACCGACCCTCGCGATTGCCTGAGATGTTCGGAGGGCCCTTCCTAACTCAAACACTCAGGCAAACTCAAATGTCGTCAGCAGGTTTTTGAGGTGTCGTCACAGAGCACATCAGCTGAGGACACCAAAAAAAGGCTGGTTTCGGCGCGAGAGAACCTGGTATCACGCCGAAAGGTCCAGCTGTAGACCTCCTAGCGCCGGATTAGGAGAGGGCGGCTTGACCTAACAGAAGCCTCGAAAGGTTCAGCTGTCGACCTGCTACCGCCGGAATTATGGATTTTGCTGTAGGCATCCTATCATCGATTTTTTATTAACAGGGTGGCCTATTCGGAGAACTAGACTACGGGGCGATCTCAAAATAGCTAGGCGTACGACTCGGCTCTATTGCTTAAGTATTTTTGGATCGTTCTAATCATTAGGTCGTTAGGAAAGAAGAGCATGCAAAGAGTTTTAAAAATTTCCTTGTCCGCATGTGATTTTCCGATCAAATGTGGGCTACTATTCGAAAGCTCAACTCGTCCTCTATCTAACTGCGTTCTAGCAGCCCAAAAAACTGGACCCTGTCTATATTTTACATCAAAGTGTAGACGAGGCTTTGGACACCGGTACATTTTGAACGCCCCTCGTTCTCTTATTGCCATCCATCAGGCCTGCATGAGACCATGGAACATTCGGGATGTGTGAGGGCTGGATTATGGTATTGGAACGGATTTACTGAATTTCTCCAATGTGACGGAATCCGGTTTTTTGGAGGTCCATTCTCATCTGTGGTCCATTCTTTTCGAAAACTACTGAAAACTGTGAAAATCGAACTTCTAAAGCAAATACTGATAATTAAGAAAATGAGTATAGTAGCATAAGGTACTGTGCATAATGATCAATCCTAAACTTTGTTGGGCTGCCTAAACTTTGTTGGGCTGAAGTCGTTCGATAATGAAAATACATATTATGGAAATTGCATTTTCAGAAATTTCAATAAATCGAAATTTGCTAAATTGAGAAGGAAATCAGGGAGTCTGTTTTGCTGCTCAAATTCGGACCTTAGAGGGCCGCGCACACTCAGAATGTTACATGATCTTAAACAGCCCTGATAGATAGAAAGCGTAGAACGTGGTGTTTTGAAAAATTTTTGGTACCTGAAACCTCCGAAGGTCGAGTTCTTCGGTTAGCGATATTAGACAGAGGATGCGTTACGCTTAGTATACCATATTTGCTCGAAAGTTACATACGAACAAGAACAAACTCGCAGACCTACTCTGTCCGAAATTTCGCAGATCACACGATCTGGCTTGCGCTAGAGGCGCGGGGCCGCGCTGCGTGTCATTCGATCCAGCCGCGTGGCGCCTGAGCGATAATTTCGAAAGAACTCTTTGAAAGCTGTTTGGTCCGTCCTGACGATTTTCATTCCGCTCCGGGGCCACTCAGCCGCATCAGAAGATATGCAGTTCGGCCGATTGCTCCTAACACAAATCAGCCCCTGGCGCTCTGGTGAGTTGGAAGCAGAGAGCACATGCAGCACATGCACTGAAAAATCAGCGCTGGGCCAAAAGACACGCACTGCTGCCGAGCGCCTCTAAAGCAAGCCTGGCCTGCGGAATCCCGATCATTGGGGAGTACAGTTACGGAGCTTCGGGAGCGAAAAATATTTTGGCAATGGAGCGCGTTTTCCTCCCGTCCCTTTAATCGCTGCAGGTTTTGCTATGCCAGCCGCGATCTGCACGTGCATAAATAATGTTTTGTGGGAATGCCAAATCTTTGAATTAAAAAATACCTCGATTTTGTACTAAGGATTGAAACTCCGGGTGGGCGAAATTCTCGCATGCGTTCTAAATTTCTCACACTCCGGGGTTCCAACCCCTGGCCCAAAATCGGAGAAACCTCCGCACAAATGCAAACTTAATACCGAATCCAGCTCAACTCCAGCGCGACTGTACATACGACACTCAAAAATTTCGTTAACGCATACTTATACAACGAAATGATGTATTTAGATGCTTCAGAGAAATGCTGGGGGCTACTTCCCTGGAACTTTGGAGAGCAAAAATGTATTTGGCCTGAATAAACATACGTACTGGAGGGGGATGTCAAAAAAGAATTCGCATCCACATCAAAATTTTCCACTATTGGGATTTCTATAAAATTTTATGCGTGTGCCAAACGTTTTCCAAATTGCTCCAGGGGGTTGAAACTCCACGTGGACCAGATTTTGACGTGGGAAGGAATTTTTCTCCCCCCCCCCCTCTATTATGCGTATTTCATCCTTCTCCAAACCGTCACACCATCCAAGGATGTGGCAGTACAAGCCTGTAAGTATGTCTCACAACATACGGTAACTATGACAATTTTGTAATTGAGAGATGTTTACCAGTGTTGTATTCAGTGTTCTTAGTTTAACTGATTTTCCTCGGTGGCGTCGGAACTCATCCGCCCCATCATTTTCACACCCAACAAACTTTGACCAACCAGGAGTTTCCCTACCCTTCCGAAATCAGGAGAGTTATGAGCCCTAAGAAGTGTATCGTACACCCGAAGTCAAATTTCCAATTTGAGTTTAACCTCTGGTTTCAGAGCTCAAAAAATCGCGGCCTCCTGCGAGCTCCGACGTGTATTCTCCGAGGAAATTTCTCACGTCATTTCCACAGACAGTTCACATTCGGCGAAATCAATCGCCTTTGTCGTCAAGTATAACTATAACCTCCGAATTGATCTTCCGTTAACACGAGCATGCATTTTCTGAAGATTGCAATGCTTCTGTCGTTCACCATCTAGTGAAAGTGATTAACCACCGGAGGTCGGCTGGCGCAGCGCGTGCAACGCAAATCTGCGGCGCGCGCGTCTTACACGATTGGAGCACGATTATACACTCCACCAAAATCGTATGCAGGCGAAACGAGGCCTAGCTCTGCTTAATACACTACTGACGAGCCTCGGGAAGTGAAATTAATGCAATAAGTGGTATGGACACTAAATTTCACACTTCTCTAAGGTCAACAGGCGAAACTAGTCTCAGCTCTTCCTATTGCAGAAGCACTTTACTTTCAGATCCCATTACCATTGTACTCATGTTTCATTCGGCTGTCTTAAACGTCGTAATGAATCAAATCGAATCAAAGCAAACATCACTAACAAGGTAGGGTTGCACACGTAAGATGGAGTTTCGAGATGCAACTCTAATATGGGGAGGACAGTGATCCCGTATTCCATACTTTGAATCGGCTAAATGCCACAGAGATTTGCAAAAGTGAACATTTTCATAGCTTTGCCTAGAGAAAAGGGGTACACGGATGACAATTTCTAGGGCCTTCAAGAAATTGTCTTGGATTAAGCTTAAAACTTGGTTCTAGGGGTTTTTGTCAATGTTTGATAATTCCATCTGATTTGGTCCGGAGATTCAAAATGGGGGAATTTCGCTGCCCAAACGCAACCTCTGACGATTTCGAGAATGCTACGATCAAATCGTCTTGAAACTTGCACATAGGGGTTTTCGATAAATTACGGTAGAATACGGTGGGTATATGGAGCTTGGTAAAAGTCAGAATTGTCTGAAAATTTCACTGTGGATGTTAGTTGGGACGCTGAACACGAATTTGAGGTCCAAATTTTGATCTTTGAATCTATAAGGTAAGCAACGCCAGTTAAAAGGCATTATGAGATGGAAAGGTTGGATTGCACGGAGAGGAAGCTGTTTAGACGTTTGCTCGGATATTTCTGGCGGCGGACGTGCCACAACGAAGATCTCTACAACGAGATTGACGCCTTACATCTACGTTTGACACGAGGAAGGTGCCAACATCTCCCAATGCCATCTCAAGCGGCAACGGAAAGTCGTCTTCGTCTGTTGGGGCATATTTTAAGAAGACCGCCAGATCGTCTTGTTCAACACGCTCTAAGGATGCTTCCAAGTCCTGTCTGGAAACGGCAGCCTGGACGTAGGCGAAAGTTTTGGACGGATGTGGTGAAGGAGGATTTGAAATCACTCGGCATTGAAAGGCAATTCAGGCGCGATGTTTTACTTCGCAGGAAGTGGAATAGTGATCAATGGATGGATTGTGTTCAAATTGTGGCTGAGGACCGTGACAAATGGACACGGCTGACTACTAGGACGGCACACCTCGGTGAAGATGCGGAATGACCGCGTCAGGCGAAAGCCAACCGTTTAAGTAAGCAAGCCAAATGACTACCGCATCCCACAGTAGCCAAAAGTCTGGCGAGGAACGGATCTCAGATTCGGGTTCAGCGCGATAAATAACCCTCAGTTGAAATTTTAGAGCCGAATCCGAAATTTTTCTGGACACCCACAGAAATTCCCTGATGAGTGATGGACCACCATGACCTTTTTGTGACGCAATGAAAGTGCCATTTTTGAAATCCCCGCGGCCATTTTGGAAAATTCAAGCACGGGTCATTTATTTAAGGTCACAGACCTACAGCAAGGACAACATGATTTTCCGAATTGCCACCGGTAGGTGGCGAATCTCCCTCGTAAGAGAACCCACAGGACCAATCTTAACAGCTGTTGAAAAGTAGTCTATTGCTCCACTGCTGTACCTGATTTATCTTCTTGAGACGATTCCTCAGAGTCAAGTAGTAGAATATGTGAAAGGCATTAAGCGACTATGGAATATTGAATGTTTTCTAATGAATTGTTATTCATGCTATTTCTAATGCAGTCAGGCTTAGCCTACCGTCGAAAACCTCGAAAATTACGAGTAATACCGAAGCTTTGAAGGGTGAGAGGTGTAGTTCGCGAGGTTTTGCTCTGCAGAAATGTTTCCCAAATCCATCAGTCATGTCGATTCCGCTAGGTTCTCCAAGTTTGATGTTGTTACTAGCGTTATTTATTCATAAGAAATCCGATCTCATATATCTTTTTCTGAGGATGAAATGGGTCGAACCTAAGACGGACTGTGATGATGGAGAAGACTGATTAGACTTTCTGCTAACTAGTAGGCTAAAATATTCCTCTGTAGTCCTAGGACTGATTAATGACGGCTTTTTCCTTGCATGAGTGGAATCACTTACTTGGGAATTGGAAAAAGATGTTCTTCCCAAACCAGTTTAAAGGATGTTATTAATGGTCTGTTCTATACACTTTGAGCTTCTCATATGTTGTTGAGATTGGTCTCGTGGATTATCTTAGTGATGTTGCTTCTGTAATAGGAAGAGCTGAGACTAGTTTCGCCTCTTAACCTTAGAGAAGTGTGAAATTTAGTGTTCATACCACATATTGTATTATTTTTACTTCTCAAGGTTTGTCAGTAGGGTATTAAGAAGAGCTAGTCCACGCTTTCCCTGTATATCACATTCTCTCGCCTGGACACGATTTTGGTTGAGTGTTTAATCGTGCTCCAATCGCGTTAGACGCGCGCGCCGCAGTTTTGTGTCGCGTGCGCTGCGCCAGCCGGCCTCCGGTGGTTAATTACTTTCCCATCTAGTCGATAAAATTGGCGCGATTGTGATCGAGAAATTGACACGGGTAGGAAAACGAGCCCCAATGCTAAATTATTTTTCGCTCCCGGAGCTCCGTAACTGTACTCATCATTGGGTACATTTAGTGCGGGATTTCATAACGATCTGATAATATTGCAATAGTCTCCATGTTCGAATTTCCTGAAACCAGTCGATTCCATTATGTTTCTTTTTTTTCTGCGCCACACGTTTTCAGTTCGAATGTGTGAGAGACTTCGTACAAATATTCCAACAATCGGACATTTCAGCTGCTCGAAAACACTACATACTTTTCGATCTCACGAATAAACTGTGTACTCAAGATCCGAAAAAGCAAGAAACACCGAGTAAGTCGAGAAACAGAATTCTTAAATCATGACAGAATCGAACTGAAAAAATGTTTAAGACGTCGAGATACGTCTACATACTGGCAAATAGAAATCCAAAGAATAATACAATTTTGAAACACTTGAAGAATTCTCAGAACATTACTCCAGCCATGATTCCATGCAACCTGAAGTCTAAAGTCCCAGAGGCCACGTGCTTCACGAATGAAAGACAAGGAAATGAAGACAAAAGTAGATTCTTCAATCATTCAACCGACTGAATATTTCGTCAAGCATTGGAGATTCGGGCAATCAATGTTCACCGGCGATAGGATGTGTTGCCTCAACAGCCTGCCGTGAACCTGCTATCGACAGGTCGATAGCAGGTCGATAACAGGTCCATGTTTTGCTCCCGAAAAAACCTGCCATCACCCGGTTGCTTGAGAAAGGGGCGGGTCAACCTGCTGTCGACATTTGAGTTTGCCTGAGCATGCAATCGGCACGGATCGCTCCGATACTTGGCGTTCCCTATTAAAGGTTGGTGCAAACTCGGTGCCGTAAGTTATAACATACATGCACCGAATTCGCGTCAACCTTCAGAAAGTAACGCTAAAGGCTCATTCATAGCTGGTCGCTTCGACTTGAAGTCGAAGCGACCAACAAATCGCTTCGTCCACTGATTTCGAGTCGCTCGGGCGGTCGCAATTTGCGTAAAAAATACGGACAATTGCAGACAACGCCGCAGGAATAAAAAAAAATTCTCGGTTTTTGCTGATTCCTCCTGATTTTTTGTGGCTTCGGTGCCTTAATCTTCTGAATAAATTAGTCTTGCATATTTTTCCAACAAAAAACATGGTTTCAAAAGACGACGGGATGGAATTTGCTTGTACAGCAACATAAAACTTCAACTAACGTTAGTAATTGCCGAAAGCTCTGCATGAAATGAGATTTCTCGGTAGCCTTGTTGAACTTTCTCATCTCTATAATGTGAAAAATACTCGTTTTCCCTTTCACATGCCGTCTTTTATGTGGGTGAGCTCTGACGTCCGCAATTTGGCGCCGAATACATCACGTCCTGACGAAAGATTACGGCCTAGTCGCTTCGACTAGACGAATCGCTTCCATGATGGAAGCGACGCGACTAGTCGAAGCGACCTAACAAAATCAGGCAGGTCGCTTCGACTAGCTATGAAATACCCCAGCCGCTCGGCGATCGTGACTGAAATTGCAAACTGTTCCAACCCGTCGCGACTCAGTGCAAGACCTGTTGGTGCGACGGGTTTTGTAACTGTTGGCAGTGCCGCGACTAGTCGAAGCGACCAGCTATGAATGAGCCTTAAGTATCAGTGCGATCCGTGTCCGACTGTGCACTTTGCTAAACAAAATACGACTAGCAAAAAAAGAAAACAAAAACAAGAAGGTGCGGAAACTCATCATCCAATCCCATAATCAGATGTTCATATTGGGAGTCAGATATCTACTAATATCCTCTGTTTAGGAGTGGAATTTATTTCCATTACTCGCGTGCGTCTGCATGCGTATGCTGCGTCCCCCGCTCCTCACACTTTCTCGCTGTCTTTCCCATTGCTCCGTACGAGCGCGCGAAGGAAGAGAGTGAATTTGACTCCAAAAAAGAGGATATATATTTGTTCATTGCAGTACAAAGCCAGCTCGCTTCTCCTTCCGTACAGCCTATTGTTACAGAAGCTGATCCAACGTCTTTCTAAACCTTACGGAGACTGTATTCATTCGGAGACTTTCAATAAGACCGACTACATTTACCATCAGTATGACTACCATCCAGAGGTTAGTTTTCCTTCCCCAACTCCACTGACAAATATTTCTACATTCTCTCTAACTTCCGTGGCGTCGGCTCGCAAGGGAATGACCAATCTAGGTTTTAAGAACTACCTATACATCTATGTTTTTCTGAACCACTCCTTTACGGATACTCGCAAAAGGAGCACCTTGGCCACTCACGTACTGTGCGTCTCTGGGCCGAATTCTGGTCCGCATTTGCGTCTCGACCCGCTTTGCGGCGGCGCGCTCTCGAGTCGGAAGAGTTTCCAGAGCCGCAGCCGCCGATCTGTTGATTCTAGATGGGTTTTGGAAACTGGAAACTAAACAAAGTTAGAGAAAACTGTATAAAAAAGCCACATCGAGTCGGCTTTGGCTATGGAAACTCTACTGACTCAAGCGCGTGCGGCCGCAAATCGTGTCGAGACGCAATTGCGGACCGGAATTCAGCCCAGAGAAGCACAGTAAGAAACGTTGCAAACAATTTGGAAGTAAAAAATTGCCCAAACTTTGGCCGCATCCGCAAACGTAACGCGCTTGATCGCAACGAATGACCACGAAAGGATAACCGCCGGTCAACGGCTCAAACAGAACGAGTTGCGTTTACTCATGCTGCCAAAACAGCCTTGCCTCTACACGAAATGGACTAGAATTTCCGACGCAACTGTACAAACGACAAATTAAATAAATATGAATGCGGCTCGGTAGGTGAAGCACATGATCAAGATATATGTGACCTATGCCAACACTACTATTTTTAGGGATGTCACCGAAGCTGCTTTCAAAGCAATCTAATCCAGGACTGCTCTTGCGGAGACCCACGTTTTCCGGTGCCTGTAACACACAGACATTGTTCGGCATTCAACGCCACGGCACGTCAGTAAATCAAAAGTTTCTTACCTGTTGGGAATACTGGAAATTCTAACCTTAGGTGACTGTTTGGAACGAAATATTGGTGCCTTTGGAGACTTCCACCACGTCACTGAGCGCATGGACTGCGAATGTAAACAAAGGTGCACAGAAATCGTTCACGAGGTCACATTTTCTGCAAGTCGATGGCCATCAGGCGCAACAGATGTAAGCTTTATCATTATCGTATGTGTTTATTTCTGATCGCCAATCAATATTCGAATCACTCACCATAGATTATTAAACCGAATATCAATTGCAGTATTTAGAAGCAGTGTTCACAATAGATTTCACCTTCGACTTTTCCCAGGTTTACAGAAGGTCTGGTGTCCTATAGAGCTAGCGATGCTGGAAAAGAACGCGAAAGCCGTGTCTTTGTGTCAAAAAAACGTCACCCTTGCTTACGTTGACCTCTAACAGTGAGAAAATTGAACTCTATGAAGAAAGGATAGCTATCAAAGCAATCAAGCGTTACAGCTCACCTATCACTACTTCTTTGATTTGATTACTTGCTGTTATCACTTACTCGAGTTTTCATTTGTTCACGTCGAGGGGGCGAGAAGGGGCATGAGGCGTTTTGGAGACTTCAGAACACGTGATTGCAGCCGTTCTCTAGCCATTTCTTGCTCCTTTTCGGTCATTCCTTCGACAAAGGGAGCCGAGGTGCCTCGCTTTTCGTTTTACTGTGAAAAGGCATCGATAATGATCTTTGTGAATGCTGCCTTTAAGGGCACAGTCCAACCTAATAAGTGAGTTTCGATATTATTCTCACATCATTGAGAATAGCAACTCCACCAGCTGTAAAATCATAGCTTATTCAAATAAGCAAGAGAAAATAGAGCAACAAATGATTCCTCCCAAGAAAAAAACAGCCAATATCTCCGCCCACCTACGGGTTTCGAGCTCAAAGAGTCAAGGCGAGCGATGGATTCCAGAGGAACTTCTCGATTTCTTTATGACTAATGGTCTGACCTATCATTTCAGCTCGCGTCTGCGCAGAAACTACTAATGAAGGGTAGAAAGAGACCCTAAGTAACTCGTCAGCAAAATCTTCGATAATCAGAGTCACTTTCTTAGAGGGACCTTACACTGTTCGTAGGGGGTTGTGATCGATTCTACAGGGTGGGGCAAACGTTTTTTGCACTCTCCTACCAATCTACATCTTCAATCGGCCCAAGCAAGTCCATTTTGATTTGTTTCTACGGTTCCTAGTTCCTAAAGAGGGTTTTAGAGTATGGTTAAAGGCACAGTCCAACCTCAGAATCGATTTTTCGTTTTTCTGCCTATCTTGGAGAAAATTTCACTCTGATCACAATGGTGTCTCGCTGATCACAAAGAATCGCTCAGAACTCACTACAAACGGAGTTACGACTCCTCAGAAATTTCAATTTTGAACGGCTAGAAGTTCGCGGACGAGTTGTCTCGAGCCTGTATTTTCTCGTTATTCGCAGCCATCGTTCTGAAGCAGGCCACAATTCAAAGCCAGACCGAAAACAAATCGAAGAACATAGGATTTAAATAAAATCATTCGTGCGTCTCTTCCCTATTGAGGTCGGAAACCTGGCAGTGGGCGTTACCCAATTTTTCTTTCAAGGGGCGAGGCCGACTTTTTCCTCGCTTATTTGAGCGAATTGAGATTTCGCGCTTGGCAGGGTTGCTATAGGCGGCGACCGGACCATAATATCAAAAATTACCTCTGAGGTTGGACTGTGCCTCTAACCCGAATAACCAGGCTCTTCATTGCCTGTCCACTGAGTTGTTCGTGTGTCCCTCCTCTGCAGTCAAAAGACGCCTCTGTATTCTGATAAACGCTGTTATCTGCAACCTTCATTGCTTCGAAGCGATTGGAACTATGGAGCGAATGTTAGAGTTTAGTAGGCTTAGGCACCGACTGCTTCAAAACCTGTAAAATCGCCATTGCAAGGATCCACCTCATCCCAAGAAGGTCATTGAGGAAAATAGTTGTTTTGTTAGGAATCTCTGTTTGCTCCACCAGGAGACTCGTAATAGAGAAACTTCAGCATAGTCCCAACAAGTTTGCAAAAGCTCATGAGTCCACTGGAGAGAATGAAGACGAAGGAGCTGATTAGATGCAACTCACTGGCAGCGCCAGTGCAGAAAGCCACACCTGGAGTTAGGGGCTCTCTACACACCGAGGGAGGGGTTGTCTCGCGTTTTGTGACTACACTCGGGACAACCTTGCTTGAATTAAGGGACGTGACGTTTCGAAGTGCAAGAACGGAACAGCTCCTCCCTCTGTGTGTAGAGAGCTCCTATCCCCCACATTTGGAATTTTCTTCTCAATCCAATCTTTTACCCAAGTGTAGATAGTTGGCAAAGCTTGAGACCTCAATTCTGCGTATTCATAATGCTATAGCCTCTTGAAAACTGCTCCGTGGTCTGAAAAGGCGTCTTCCCGGTCAATCATCCAGCACAAGAAACAGAAGCTCCACGGCAGGCTCCGACAGGTCGGGGAAATTCCGAAATTCTATACTCTTTAGGGCTAAACCAACTCAGACGTTCAGATTTCCGACGTTTGTGCATTACACAAGACACACCAAGATAGAAGCGAAAAAAGGAAGCTGAATTCCAGAGTTTTCGAATGAGTTTTTCTCCGAAACTTGAGTGTTTTGTGTATCCTATTTGCTAAATATCACAAATGGGTGGGCCTACCTGCGAAAAATAGTAAAAAATTGAATACGGTTGTTTGCGCGTACGCTGCCTTCGAGAGACCGCATGCTCCACGGTGAATCTACGCATCGGACCGGTGCGCTCCACGGCTAATCGTTTCCGTGCGTGAAATGTGTGGGCACGCGGTCCGCTGGGGACTGCCTCTATTGGAGCAGACTTTCTTACATGGGACACAACCATTAGTCCATTTCCACTTCTTCTGAAAGTGTATGTATTTCAATATAAAACAGGAAAGCTGCACAGAGAATTGGAGAAAGGTCTTGGTGAAACAATGATTATTCATCTTCTCAGAGATCTGTGACCGTATTCATGAAACTACGGGAGCCTGCCGGGAGAGTCCAAAGTCCGCGCGCTGCATACATCGGCTGGTTCTAAAAACCTCCCCGGGAGGCTCACGTAGTTCCATGAATATGGCCACTGATGTGTTTCGTTTTTGGAAGGTATTTCAGCCTTGCACGCACAAGGTGCTCTGAAACACGATTTTCGCAAATTTTTAGACTTGCTGGTCACGAGTTGAACGTTTGCCTCTCGGCTCTCAGAGTTTTCTGTAGGTAAATGATTGATTGGGACTGTACGATATCGCCCGTATCTTTTGGTCATTGGGCGCGCTAGAGCGCCGGAGCGCGCCGTTTGGCGTCGTTTTTGAATAACTCGCTTCAAAGCGATCCAGTCGGAAAATGGAAGCCAAATTCGGAATCAGCATCAAAAATGCGATCTACTGAATGTATAAAATTTCAAAATGGAACTCAGTGGAAGATTTTGGGTTACGGTAGCCATCCAATGTCCCTCGTGTCCAAATGGGCTGGCGTTTAAGTGTTGTTATAAGTGGATTTCTTGACGTTTTCTCGTATTTAGCACATTTATATGCCATTTGTTATCCTCTGTGTTTCTTCTGAAACATTTTGACAGCGGAAAAAATAATAAAAATTCTTGAAAAGTCATTTTTCCTAACAATTGTTGGATTTTAATGTGGAAAAACCACGAAGTTCTTCTATATTAGTGACTTATTTTGAAATAAATTGCAAAACTTTGAGTAGAATTAAGGTATTAAAAGTTAAACGGAAATCGCGCCTTGAAATTTGGTTAATTATTTGATTTCACATTCAAAAAAGGTAGATATCAGAGCGCATTTCAACAACCATGTAAGGAATTCGCTTTGCACTCTTCGTTTTTTCTCCTCACACGAAGAGATCATGTCCAGAATCAGCCAGTGTACGGAAATGCACCAAAAATGAACCGTTCAAAAAAATTATTCAAAAATTAAAATTCTTATAAAGTGACCAATATCAATTTTCATGCTGAAATACTCCTCGAGTTCTATGTTATTCGTGTATAGCACGCAAATTTGTTCAGAAATTGTTTCAAAAATATAGAATTCCTGACCTTTTCCGATTTTTTTTTCAAAAAAAAATAGATTATCGAAAGTGAAAATTTTCACTGAGACCACAAATTTTGAATTTCTTTCCAGATTTCTCGTTAAATTCCATGTATGAATTCCATTGAATTCCTTCATTATATGAATTTATTTCGAAAATCTGGGAATCGTGAAAATCTTCAATCTTTTTTCCCGGAAAAACAAATGAAATTTGAATTTTCTCTTAATTTCTATTTTCAGTGTAAAAACGTTCTAGGAATGTTTCACTGTTCATGTAGAGCGCATAAAATTAATCAGCATTCATTTTAAAAACGCCGAATTCAAAAAAAAATTATTCTTTCCGCGAAAAAATATTAAAAATTTTAAAGTTGAATTTTCATTATTAAAACATTTTTTTAGTTTTGATACCAGAACCTTCTTTGAATCCCATAAATCTCGTCACAAGAGATTGTTTCAACAATTAGATAATCTAGGAAATTGTCCATTTTTCTCCCGAAAAAGAAATGTAAAAACTGAAAAAACATTTTCGAAATAAATTCATATAATGAAGGAATTCAAAGGAATTCATACATGGGATTTAACGAGAAATCTGGAAAGAAATTCAAATTTGTGGTCTCAGTGAAAATTTTCACTTTCGATAATTTATTTATTTTTTTGAAAAATAATCGGAAATGGTCAGGAATTCTATATTTTTGAAACAATTTCTGAACAAATTTATGCGCTATACACGAACGACATAGAACCCCACGAGTATTTCAGCATGAAAACGGGAATTCGTCAGTGTATAAACATTTAAATTTTTGAATAATTTTTTTCGAGACTGTTCATTTTTGGTGCATTTCCGTACACTGGCTGATTCTGGACATGATCTCTTCGTGTGAGGAGAAAAAACGAAGATTGCAAAGCGAATTCCTTACATGGTTGTTGAAATGCGCTGATACCTACCTTTTTTGAATGTGAAATCAAATAATTAACCAAATTTCAAGGCGCGATTTCCGTTTAACTTTTAATACCTGAATTCTACTCAAAGTTTTGCAATTTATCTCGAAATAAGTCACTAATATAGAAGATCTTCGTGGTTTTTCCACATTAAAATCTAAAAATGGTTAGGAAAAATGACTTTTTTATTAATTTTTATTAATTTTTTCGCTGTCAAAATGTTTCAGAAGAAACACAGAGGATAACAAATTGCATATGAATGTTCTAAATACAAGAAAACGTCAAGAAATCCACTTATAACAACACTTAAACGCCAGCCATTTGGACACGAGGGACATTGGATGGCTACCGTAACCCAAAATCTTCCACTGAGTTCCATTTTGAAATTTTTTACATTCAGTAGATCGCATTTTTGATGCTGATTCCGAATTTGGCTTCCATTTTCCGATTGAACCACTTTGAAGCGAGTTATTCAAAAACGACGTCAAACGGCGCGCTCCGGCGCTCTAGCGCGCCCAATGACCAAAAGATACGGGCGGTATTGTACCGTTCGAAACCAACCTAAACTACTTATAAATTAAGAAATGGACGAACTTCAGATAGGAGATGCCCTGATAAGCTTCATGGCGAATTTCCGGCGTACTCCGAGACTTTGTCTCACAAGGTTGTGGCCTCCTGTAACTGAAGAAAATTCCATCAGAAATCTGAAAATGGGAATCAGTTTTGTGATCAGCACCCCCTACCCCCCCCCCCCAATGACCACCTGGGCAAAGTCGCACCAAAACCTGAAGCGTTTACCAACAGACAACGAACTGCAGACGACAGAAATTCTATTGAAAATCGTGAAATAAGCATCATTTCATCGTTCAGCTCCCCCAAATTAACTCCGTAGCAAAGTTTCACAAAATGTTAAACACTGAACCACGTCAGGCGTTCAGCTCGACCCTTCACAAGAAATTTAGCGAACTAAGGAATGAAGTCGACCGATGCATCGGTCGACTTCATTCCTTATTTCGCGGGTTTTTTACTGGAAATTGTAGAGTAAACACCAGATCCTTGTGGAGCAACTCGAACAACCCTCGAGGTCAAGGCAGCAAAATTTGACCTACTACAGTTATCTCAAATAGCTGGCGCCCCCATTTCGGAAATCAACTAGTGGGTATCAGGTTCGTGATAAGCATCGTTTATAACCCCCTTAGCGCAGTTTGGGACAATTTCTTTTCGACCACAGAAGCTCGAAAATTGGAAATGTGTCATTTCCGGAGATGCTGGTAAAATAACTAGGAACGCTCAAAGTGTTTGACTACTGTAACTATATATAGGTTATGTTGTAATGAACCTATTTGTATTCAAGAATGACTCCACGTCTTAAAACTTGGAAAAATATTGAATTGAATGTTTCATGACGTGGGTGCACAGTGTGAACACGCGGTCTCTTAAAGGCAGCATACACGTGGTTGGGATAATAATGTGAATCGAACTGTATGGCTTACAACATAATGCCTACGCATTTTGACGGGTCAAAAATGACCCACAATGCCGCTACATAAGTTAGAAGTTAGCCCCGCCCTGTATTTTCACGCCCCCTGTATTTGCTCTTTTGCTCCAAAGCAGGGTTGCTGGGTCATCTTCGGCGTCAGTGTCGTGTGTGATTCACTTGTTAGGCAACCTACCAACAGTACCGACGGTGAATATGACCCAGCAACCTTGCGTTGCAGGAAAAGGGCAGATACAGGGGGCGTGAAAATACAGGGCGGGGCCAACTTCTAACTCATGTAGCGGCATTGTGGGTCGTTTTTGGCACTTCAAAATGCGTAGGCGTTGTAATCTGGGTCATACCATTCTATTTCCGTAGGTATCCCTATTACGTTTACGAGCTCGAGCGTTTACGAGCGTTTACGAGCGTGTTAGCCTTTAAAGGCAGCATACACGCTCGCGAAAGTTGTTGAGATAACTACATTAGTGGGGTCGTACGGATCCTAGAAAAGCCCTTACGAAGTTGGAAGTGTTGAAAACGAGTTAAAGGCAGTGTTCACGATAATCTTCGATTTTGAGATTAATCGCTAAATCTATTGTTTGGCCCCCGAGTAGAACTGAAATGACGAAGAAACCGAGAAAAACGCACCAGAAGGGCACGAAATCCTCAAGTATCAGCCCGCCTCTTAAGTATCAATGGAACTGTTCGTTGTGATAATGAAATCTTCTGTGGACCCGTCTTTTGCAATTCTCCATTCTGTGTTGCTCCGTTCTTTCCTTCGGGCCCTAACTAATACTGTTTTGCCCAAAATATTCTTCCATTTTCGATTAGTCCCATTTTTTACCGGTGACAACCACCGTGAACATGTTCATCCAACAAGACAACTAGTCCAGACCATAGAATAATGTCACTGAAATGAGACGAATTAGTGCGTTTCTCGCCGTTTCTTCGTGATTTTGGTAACACTTGGTTACCAACGCATTGTTTTAAGTGGAAAACTTGGAAACGAGAATCGTCGTGAACACTGCTTTTGAAAGGAACGTATTTGAGCCGTATAGAGTCACAAAATCATCCTTTCTCCGATCATCGAGACGGGCTCCGCCCCTCAATACAAATGTTGAATGCTCGATTACGGTCATTTTGGCTCATTTTTTACGCTTTTAAGGTCGTAAGCGTTCCAGAAAGCGCCGTACGAATACATTACCGTCGTTATCCCAACAAATTTGTCGCTAGCTCCGCTATTTCAGCCAACGCAGTGCAACTCGTCCACTTCTGTGACAATATAGAACGAACCGTTATATCTTCATTTCAATTGTTTTTCTCCGGTTTTTTTCGTTATCTCTGATTATTAACAGCTTCAGACCTTCGATTCATTTCATAAAATTGATATCATTTTTGAGCGTGTATGCTGCCTTTAAAGGCAGCATACATGCTCGTAAACGTAATTGAGATAACTACGGAATTCGAATGCTATGGCACCGAACACAACGCCCACGCATTTTGAAGCGTTAAGAACGACTCACAATGACGCTACAGGAGTGAGAAGTTGGCCTCGCCCCTGTATCTGCCCGCCCCCTGTATTTGCGTCCTCTTCCAAAACAGGGATGCTGGGCCACTTCCACAGTCGTCGATGTGTGTGGTTTACCTACTGTAGCTATTCCACCACCCACAAACGTCGCCGATGGTGGGAATGGCCCAGCACCCCTGTTTTAGAAGAGAACGCAAATACAGGGGGCGGGCAGATACAGGGGCGGGGCCAACTTCTCACTCGTGTAGCGTCATTGTGAGTCGTTTTTGACGCTTCAAAATGCGTGAGAGTTGTGTTCTGTGCCATATCGTTCTAATTCCGTAGTTATCTCAATTACGTTTACGAGCGTGTATGCTACCTTTAAGTATTAAACGTTACTCTGAGGCACGGTGGCGTGTTAACTGTTTCTGTTAATAGTATCCGATTATGAAAAATCAATTCAAGAGCCACCAAAACATTAGACGGTCTAGGAGAAGCTATCGAATGAGATCGCAATTCTCAGAGGTCTGAGCATACCAAATCGTTGTTGGTTTTTGACTTGAACACTGCTGACGCCAAGATGCCTGTGATTTAAGTGGAACATGAGGTTTAAATCAACTGTAGAAACTGAATGGAGGGTGTCCCAATCAATGAAATACTCTTTACCCTCACGTCTGACGTCAAAAGTTGAGAATGAACGTCATTGGGGTTCATCCCCTGCTGATAAGTTGGGCGCAAAACTTCCTTTCCGATAGGACCTATCAAGTTAAAGTTGATGTGTATTGGTCGGTGTACTCAGCCTATAGCGGAGTTCCGCAGGGAGGCGTTCTATCACCACTGTTTTTCTTAGTTTATACGTGTGAACTTCCTGAATTTATTTCACGTTTTGGTGTAACCTGTAAAATGTATGCAGACGACATTAAAATTTACAAGAAGGTGGTGGATGATGAGGATTCCGAGGGCATTCAGGCCGCAATGGACTACATAGGCCAATGGGCAGATGAGTGTGAGCTCCCGCTAGCAATAGAAAAATCTAATCACCTACAAATCGGTGGAGATAATCGAAGCGTTGGTTGTACCTATACGCTGAAAGGTCAAACTCTGCAGTGTGTTAGTGATGTCAGAGATATAGGGTTCCAAATAACCAGAGACTTGAGTTTCAGGCCGCACTACAGAAATTTGGTCAGAAAGGCGAATCATCGTACTTACAACATTTTCAAGATATTCAGAAGCAATAATCCCCAGGTGCTTCTACGGGCCTACAAAACTTACGTAAGATCCATTGTTGAGCGCGGAATAGCCGTCTTCGACCCTGTTCAGAAGGGGGATATTGATCTGTTGGAAACTGTTCAAAACAATTTCACCCGCAAACTGATGATGAGATGTTCTGGCCTCACCTATTCCCAAGTATCTAGAGGCACCGAAAGAGCCAGGGTTCTGAAGCTGCCTGGTCTTAGCAGAAGAAGAGAGATAGCCAATCTCGTAATGATGTTTAAAATACTAACTAGAAAATTATCCTTAGATCCATTAAAGTTTTCTGGAACTTCAATTACAAGAAGCCGGAACGGCAGGCTTAGGCTTTATGTCTCATTAGCGAGATCACGGGTCAGATCAAATTTTTTCACTTATCGTAACGTGAGGAAGTTCAACCAAATGTTGTGCAATAACGCGGGCATTCTGAGTATGTCTTTGAATGCTTTCAAGTCTCTTCTGCGGAGTAACAGGCTGTCTTAAATGTTCTTCTATATAGCTTCCCCCTCTCACTTTTATGCTCGTTGTGTTTGCTAAACCGTTTCCACTTTTTTTGCTGAGATAATGTTTGTGCACCTGGATTCTAACAATTAAGTATTGAGTTCGTTCATTCCCTGCTCTGTTTTTTACGCGGATTTCCCGCGTCTTTATTAAATAAATAAATAAATAATAAATAGACTTATCAGCAGAATGCAACGTCAGCCCATGAGGCAGAGGTAGCACAGACGGTATGCGATAATAACCTTCCAGCTGCCGAGATTGAGAACCTACAGAGCAATACTTCAGCCGGCTCTGGAATATGCGGCACCAGTGTGGCAGCACCTGGTGTTTGACAGCTCCTGCAATAAGCTGCAGCGTGTACAAAATGCTGCGCTTAGAATTGCTACCGGTTGTGCAAGGAGCTCCCCAATAGAACATCTTCACGCGGAGGCCTGCATATTGGCGGTCAAGGAGCATTGTGAACTCCAGGCACAGCAAATGTATATTAATGTTCTGAGACAACCGAATCATCCAAGAAAGAGAATCATGAAGCCCATTAGAGGGAGGTCGATTAGGACACCGTTCGCCGATGCTCCTCGTAAAGTTGATGCACAGAGATGGGCCGACTCCAACACGGAAAGGCTTCGTCTTCTGCGTAAGGAGCACACCCAGTTTGTTCGAGAATATCTAACGAAGGCGGCTGTGAACCCTATCTTTCTTAGGAGCAGTGCCGCCTCGGGTTTGCGAGTCCGAGTCTCAACTCGGCAGACGAGCCAGATGTGCTCTTGCATCGCTGCGCTGTGGTCATTCTATTCTGCTCATGTCTAACGTCAACAAGATCGACAGCAGCCGACAAGACGAATGCCCGGACTGTGGTGCTCCCGGACACGACACGGCGCACTTGTTCATGTGCCCGAAGAGACCTACCTCCTTAACCACAATGGACCTTTGGACGAATCCTGTGAAGGCCGCCAAGTTCCTTAAAGGCAGTGGTCACGATGAAAAACGTTATCGAAAAAACTACAAAAATCAGCTTAGACTCTGCCAATTCACGACTTGATGCCTCAGCAAAAGAGACTTGATGCTCATGTACAAGTCGGCATGAAGTCCCAATTTGCCGCGTTAAATTCACTGTATGGGTGAATTTGCCGCTAGGATAGGTGAGAATGAGGTGAATATCCCGTGAAAATGGTGCGAACTGGCAGCGAGAGAGGGTCCAATTTACCCCGAAAATGAGGTGAAATTACCTCGAAAAATGGGTGTTTACCCCGAAAATTTCACGAATTTGATGGTCCACAGCGCAAGAAGCCCCGCCTTGTCCGCAACATGGGCGTAATCTCTGCCGAGGTCTGCGGTGAGGAGCCACCCTCCGCGGACCGCGGCGTAACTCGCCCCCCCCCTTCCCTTCCCCGCCTTGAGGATAGCCACTGTATCCTCCCAGCAGCCAAAATTATGCTGGCCTCCGGAAAGTGACCCGAAGTCACCTTTCAGGGCCGGCATCAGAATGCCGAATGAGGACTCTAGTGAGATGAGGCTGCTTTTATACCGGCTGTGCTCATAGTAAACACATCGAGACGTGATCATTTGTTTTATCATGTTTTCGCTGAGATGTTTTCATTTGTTTAGAAATTTCTGACATGCCAGCAACGGCGGTAATTTCACCCTTTGCGCTGAGTGATATCCAGCCGCTCAACAACTGATATGCATTAACATGTTAGCGCTGGCGGTATTTTCACTCTTTGCGCTGACTGAAATCCGACCGCTCAGCAAATTCACCCTTTGCGCGGATAAGCTTTGATGACGGCGCTAAAGGTGAATTTGATGCCTAATGATAACAGAGCGTGATAAAGGCCGCTTTCCCCGAAGCATCAAGTCTCGAATTGGCAGAGGATATAAAACAGCTCAAAAACTATACAGGTAGCGCGGTGATAACCGGGCTATAAATAGAGTTATTAAGACCCTAAATTTCCAGTTCCTGCACACGTGCGCAGAAAGATCACAGTCTCATGCCAAGCAGCCAAAAATCATCGACACTCAGAGGAAGAAATAAATGCAAATTAACCTAATAAAACAGTTGAACAACGAAAGCAAGCACTTCAACCAATGTTTTTGACTAGATGTGTACAAAAATGCAAAAGTTCCTTGATTGAAATTCAATTTCAAGCCAGCTGATGTTCTTGATATTAGAGATCATCGATGCCGATGATGTCGGGTGGACTCGTCCAACATCAAAAGACAAGAAAGTTCAGGCTTCGAATTGGCCGAGAACAGCGTTTTTTTCGCGATTTTTTCTTATAGGTTCTACTACTCTATACCCAGAAAAGGGTTTAGAGAGGAAAAGAAGACGAGCATATTTGAGCGCGACCACTGCCTTTAACCTATGACAAAAACCACTTTGAGGCTGCAGAAGAAGAAGAACCTTCCTGAATTCAGCCTTGCGACAAAAATCCAGAAGCCTTCCCAGTAGCCAAAAACGGTTGTAAAAATTATGTCACTGGGCAGGGCCGTCCTCCTTCGGTCTAGTTGTGGCCATCAACACCGACACTGCTCTATCACTGTCATGCTTTGACCAGCGATCACCAGCAGTGGCCTTGGATTCAAAGAGGTACTGGATTTTTGGAATGGCTGTCGAGAACATTTGGAAATCCTCTTTAAGCGAATTATTGACAAAATATCGCCTATTTCAATACAAAACCACAGCTGATTATCGCAGGGCAACGTGTGGCAGTGATAAGTGTCGGTGTTGATGGCAACAACTAGACCCAAGGAGGCCGGCCCTGCCAAGCGAAATAATTTTCAAGCCAGTTTTTCGTCTCTGGGAAGGCTTTTGAAACCGTTTTTTTTTCAACGCTAGTCTCCTTCTGATGGCCGCGACAAATGTTTTCATTGAAAACTCAACGAAGTCTATCGTGAACAGCGCCAATAGTGGTAAAGGTATGCGCTCAACGAAACTCGTGTTGGGAGTCCTTCCGCAGAAGTATGATGAAAGCGTGGGAGGACATTGACTGCAACCACTTATGTACCGCCCCATACTCGTTCCTCTTAAAACTTTCAGCTTGCGTTGAAGGCAGAGGAGGTTATTCCGAGATGTGATGAACGTTCACGATGACCACAGGTTTGGTGAAACTTTGCAAAGCGGTTTCATGTTCAAAACAGAGCTCCTATCCTGCCCAGAGAAAACACTGTTATGATCAGTGCGTAGCAGTCTCTGGAATAGACAGAAAAACAGAAAAAGATTATTCTGAAGAAAGTGGTTGGACTATGCCTTTACCTAGGGCCAAAATCGTTCATGGAAATACTCGAGCTGGGTGCGACTTGAAGGCACAGTACACCCTCAGATATGAATTTTGGGATTTTCATGTAATTGTGTAGAAGACCCCTCCTGCATAACACGTGCCAAATGCGAGACCTCAATTCCTCCAAAAAAGCGAGATATAAGCGACCACCACAGGCCCGACCCCCTTCGCTCACCACCACAGGCCCGACCCCCTTCCGGATTTTCGACCTCGATATCGGCTGAATGGATGGATGAACTCTTAAAAAATCGCCGTTCTTCAGTCCATTGCCGGACTGTCTCCTTATCCTGGCTCGCTCTCGCGCAACGATTGCGAATGAAGAGAAATTCTATCAAAAAGGGGTCTTCCAAGCGAAAGAGGTTTGGTTGGCGTCAGAAACGTTCCAACAAAAAGGGAACAATAGGCAAGTAGGATGAGGAGAGTCTACAAAAATTGAACAATTTTTTCTGAGACTGATTTTCTTGGCCGAAACTTCTTAACAGCGAAAACAAACCGTTGTGGCATTTCACGAGGAAGAGTTCAATGGTTTCCAAGAATGGACTTCTATTCTTGACGAGATTATAAGAAAATACTCTTATTTCATGCTGCACTTTGAGTTCGCTTCTCGTAGCAGCTGGAGCTAGCCGTCTGTGAAGATAAAGTTGAAATCATTTTCTCTTCTAATGATAACTAGTAGGTGCACATAATTATACATTTTTATCGTTACTCGCATAATCGGAGACTATTTGGAACCACAGAGTGCTTCCGTGTGAAACACCGCAACGGTTTGTTTTCGCTGTTAAGAAGTTTCGGCCAAGAAAATCAGTCTCAGAAAATATTGTTCAATTTTTGTAGACTCCCCTCATCCTACTTGCCTATTGTTCCCTTTTTGTTGGAACGTTTCTGACGCCAACCAAACCTCTTTCGCTTGGAAGACCCCTTTTTGATAGAATTGTTCACTTTTTATTGATATTACGAAGTAATATCTGTAAAAATCTTCAATATTTTCCAAATAGCATGGATTGATATGACAATCAGTAAGTGATTGACTTGTTGCGCACGCTATAAATAATGCGCGACTCACTTTCCTCGACATCCTGATGACGTCATCAGATGCCGTGTGTACTTTACACGACATCCTGATGACGTCATAAGATGCCTTATGCACTTAGCGCGACCAGGGCACGACGTCTTGATGACGTCAGCAGATGCCCTATGTACTAGGCACGACGTCCTGATGAAGTCATCAGATGCCCTATGTACTTGGCACGACGTTCTGATGACGTTGTCACATGCCCCATGCACTTTGATGACGTCATCAGAGAGTAACAAACTTGTTAGTAACTTCTCCTGTCCCTTCCCTACGAAAAAGTACGTGTTTTAGCGATTTCATCTGCCAACTGATAATATCACTTGATATGATAAGCAGTAATCAGTGAAGTAGTTAATGTTAAACAGTAAGTAACAAACTTGTTAGTCACTTCCCCTGTCCCTTCCCTACGAAAAAGTACGTGTTTTAGCGATTTCATCTGCCAGCTGATAATATCACTTGATATGATAAGCTGTAATAAGTGAAGTAGTTAATGTTAAACAGTAAGTAACAAACTTGTTAGTAATTTCCCCTGTCCCTTCCCTAAGAAAAAGTACGTGTTTTAGCGATTTCATCTGCCAACTGATAATATCACTTGATATGATAAGCAGTAGTAAGTGAAGTAGTTAAAGGCAGCATACACGCTCAGAAACATGGATGAGATAACAGCATAAATAGGACCGCCTGGCCCCTACCATGTCGTCAACGGCGTTTGAAGCGCTGAAAACCATCCAGGTTGACAGGATTCGAGCATTTCCGTCTCGAAAGCCTGTGGAACCCCACCCCTGCGAATAACAGAATGAGGAGTGGAGCATGTGAAAGCATTAGATAACTTAGAGTGATAGCACTATCAAATGGGAGTCTACGAGAGAAACGGCTTGATTCACCTGAATATAACATGTCTGTTTGCTGATGAAATGCTCCATTTTATAAGCCAGCCAAAGTAAGGCGGCATCCTTGAAAGTGGATGGAACTTAATCGGTATGTGAACAAGTTATAATCAGGGAAATCAAGCTGTTTCTCTCGTAGACTCTCATTTGATAGTGCTATCACTCTAGATTATCAAATGCTTCCACATGCCTCATTCTACATTCTGTTATTTGTAGGGGTGGGGTTCCACAGGCTTTCGAGACGGGAATGCTCGAATTCTGTCAACCTGGATGGTTTTCAGCGCTTCAAACGCCGTTGACGACATGGTAGGGGCCAGGCGGTCCTATTTATGCTGTTATCTCAACCATGTTTCTGAGCGTGTATGCTGCCTTCAAACAGTAAGTAATAAACTTGTTAGTCACTTTCCTTGTCCCTTCCCATCGAAAAGTACAGCCTACAACGTGTTTTAGCGATTTGATCTACCAACTGATAATATCACTTGATATGATAAGCTGTAATAAGTGAAGTAGTTGATGTTAAACAGTAAGTAACAAACTTGTTAGTCACTTCCCCTGTCCCTTCCCTACGAAAAAGTACGTGTTTTAGCGATTTCATCTGCCAACTGATAATATCACTTGATATGATAAGCAGTAGTAAGTGAAGTAGTTAATGTTAAACAGTAAGTAATAAACTTGTTAGTCACTTTCCTTGTCCCTTCCCATCGAAAAGTACAGCCTACGTGTTTTAGCGATTTGATCTACCAACTGATAACATCACTTGATATGATAAGCAGAAATAAGTGAAGTAGTTAATGTCAAGCAGTAAGTAACAAACTTGTTAGTCACTTCCCCTGTCCCTTCCCTACGAAAAAGTACGTGTTTTAGCGATTTCATCTGCCAACTGATAATATCACTTGATATGATAAGCTGTAATAAGTGAAGTAGTTAATGTTAAACAGTAAGTAACAAACTTGTTAGTCATTTCCCCTGTCCCTTCCCTAAGAAAAAGTACGTGTTTTAGCGATTTCATCTGCCCACTGATAATATCACTTGATATGATAAGCTGTAATAAGTGAAGTAGTTAATGTTAAACAGTAAGTAACAAACTTGTTAGTCACTCCCCTGTCCCTTCCCTACGAAAAAGTACGTGTTTTAGCGATTTCATCTGCCAGCTGATAATATCACTTGATATGATAAGCTGTAATAAGTGAAGTAGTTAATGTTAAACAGTAAGTAACAAACTTGTTAGTCACTTCCCCTGTCCCTTCCCTACGAAAAAGTACGTGTTTTAGCGATTTCATCTGCCAGCTGATAATATCACTTGATATGATAAGCTGTAATAAGTGAAGTAGTTAATGTTAAACAGTAAGTAACAAACTTGATAGTCACTTTCCCCTGTCCCTTCCCATCGAAAAGTGCAGCCTACGACGTGTTTTAGCGATTTCATCTGCCAACTGATAATATCACTTGATATGATAAGCTGTAATAAGTGAAGTAGTTAATGTTAAACAGTAAGTAACAAACTTGTTAGTCACTTCCCTGTCCTTCCCTACGAAAAAGTACGTGTTTTAGCGATTTCATCTGCCCACTGAAAATATCACTTGATATGACACTTGATATGATAAGCTGTAATAAGTGAAGTAGTTAATGTCAAGCAGTAAGTAACAAACTTGTTAGTCTATTCCCCTGTCCCTTCCCTACGAAAAAGTACGTGTTTTAGCGATTTCATCTGCCAGCTGATAATATCACTTGATATGATAAGCTGTAATAAGTGAAGTAGTTAATGTTAAACAGTAAGTAACAAACTTGTTAGTCATTTCCCCTGTCCCTTCCCTAAGAAAAAGTACGTGTTTTAGCGATTTCATCTGCCCACTGATAATATCACTTGATATGATAAGCTGTAATAAGTGAAGTAGTTAATGTTAAACAGTAAGTAACAAACTTGATAGTCACTTTCCTTTTCCCTTCCCATCGAAAAGTGCAGCCTACGACGTGTTTTAGCGATTTGATCTATCAACTGATAACATCACTTGATATGATAAGCAGTAATAAGTGAAGTAGTTAATGTCAAGCAGTAAGTAACAAACTTGTTAGTCATTTCCCCTGTCCCTTCCCTAAGAAAAAGTACAGCCTACAACGTGTTTTAGCGATTTCATCTGCCAACTGATAATATCACTTGATATGATAAGCTGTAATAAGTGAAGTAGTTAATGTTAAACAGTTAGTAACAAACTTGTTAGTCATTTCCCCTGTCCCTTCCCTAAGAAAAAGTACGTGTTTTAGCGATTTCATCTGCCCACTGATAATATCACTTGATATGATAAGCTGTAATAAGTGAAGTAGTTAATGTTAAACAGTAAGTAACAAACTTGATAGTCACTTTCCTTTTCCCTTCCCATCGAAAAGTGCAGCCTACGACGTGTTTTAGCGATTTGATCTATCAACTGATAACATCACTTGATATGATAAGCAGTAATAAGTGAAGTAGTTAATGTCAAGCAGTAAGTAACAAACTTGTTAGTCTATTCCCCTGTCCCTTCCCTACGAAAAAGTACGTGTTTTAGCGATTTCATCTGCCAACTGATAATATCACTTGATATGATAAGCTGTAATAAGTGAAGTAGTTAATGTTAAACAGTAAGTAACAAACTTGATAGTCACGTTCCTTGTCCCTTCCCATCGAAAAGTACGTGTTTTAGCGATTTCATCTGCCAACTGATAATATCACTTGATATGATAAGCTGTAATAAGTGAAGTAGTTAATGTTAAACAGTAAGTAACAAACTTGTTAGTCACTTCCCCTGTCCCTTCCCTACGAAAAAGTACGTGTTTTAGCGATTTCATCTGCCAGCTGATAATATCACTTGATATGATAAGCTGTAATAAGTGAAGTAGTTAATGTTAAACAGTAAGTAACAAACTTGTTAGTCATTTCCCCTGTCCCTTCCCTAAGAAAAAGTACGTGTTTTAGCGATTTCATCTGCCCACTGATAATATCACTTGATATGATAAGCTGTAATAAGTGAAGTAGTTAATGTTAAACAGTAAGTAACAAACTTGATAGTCACTTTCCTTTTCCCTTCCCATCGAAAAGTGCAGCCTACGACGTGTTTTAGCGATTTCATCTGCCCACTGAAAATATCACTTGATATGACACTTGATATGATAAGCTGTAATAAGTGAAGTAGTTAATGTTAAACAGTAAGTAACAAACTTGTTAGTCACTTCCCCTGTCCCTTCCCTACGAAAAAGTACGTGTTTTAGCGATTTCATCTGCCAGCTGATAATATCACTTGATATGATAAGCTGTAATAAGTGAAGTAGTTAATGTTAAACAGTAAGTAACAAACTTGTTAGTCATTTCCTGTCCCTTCCCTAAGAAAAAGTACGTGTTTTAGCGATTTCATCTGCCAACTGATAATATCACTTGATATGATAAGCTGTAATAAGTGAAGTAGTTAATGTTAAACAGTAAGTAACAAACTTGTTAGTCACTTTCCTGTTCCCTTCCCATCGAAAAGTGCAGCCTACGTGTTTTAGCGATTTGATCTATCAACTGGTAATATCACTTGATATGATAAGCTGTAATAAGTGAAGTAGTTAATGTTAAACAGTAAGTAACAAACTTGTTAGCGTTTTCCCCTGTCCCTTCCCTACGAAAAAGTACGTGTTTTAGCGATTTCATCTGCCAACTGATAATATCACTTGATATGATAAGCTGTAATAAGTGAAGTAGTTAATGTTAAACAGTAAGTAACAAACTTGTTAGTCATTTCCCCTGTCCCTTCCCTACGAAAAAGTACGTGTTTTAGCGATTTCATCTGCCAGCTGATAATATCACTTGATATGACACTTGATATGATAAGCTGTAATAAGTGAAGTAGTTAATGTTAAACAGTAAGTAACAAACTTGTTAGTCACTTCCCCTGTCCCTTCCCTACGAAAAAGTACGTGTTTTAGCGATTTCATCTGCCAGCTGATAATATCACTTGATATGATAAGCTGTAATAAGTGAAGTAGTTAATGTTAAACAGTAAGTAACAAACTTGTTAGTCATTTCCCCTGTCCCTTCCCTAAGAAAAAGTACGTGTTTTAGCGATTTCATCTGCCCACTGAAAGTATCACTTGATATGACACTTGATATGATAAGCTGTAATAAGTGAAGTAGTTAATGTCAAGCAGTAAGTAACAAACTTGTTAGTCACTTCCCCTGTCCCTTCCCTACGAAAAAGTACGTGTTTTAGCGATTTCATCTGCCCACTGATAATATCACTTGATATGATAAGCTGTAATAAGTGAAGTAGTTAATGTTAAACAGTAAGTAACAAACTTGTTAGTCATTTCCCCTGTCCCTTCCCTAAGAAAAAGTACGTGTTTTAGCGATTTCATCTGCCCACTGAAAATATCACTTGATATGACACTTGATATGATAAGCTGTAATAAGTGAAGTAGTTAATGTTAAACAGTAAGTAACAAACTTGTTAGTCATTTCCCCTGTCCCTTCCCTACGAAAAAGTACGTGTTTTAGCGATTTCATCTGCCAACTGATAATATCACTTGATATGATAAGCAGTAATAAGTGAAGTAGTTAATGTTAAACAGTAAGTAACAAACTTGTTAGTCACTTCCTGTCCCTTCCCTACGAAAAGTGCAGCCTACGTGTTTTAGCGATTTCATCTGCCAGCTGATAATATCACTTGATATGATAAGCTGTAATAAGTGAAGTAGTTAATGTTAAACAGTAAGTAACAAACTTGTTAGTCACTTCCCCTGTCCCTTCCCTACGAAAAAGTACGTGTTTTAGCGATTTCATCTGCCAGCTGATAATATCACTTGATATGATAAGCTGTAATAAGTGAAGTAGTTAATGTTAAACAGTAAGTAACAAACTTGTTAGTCACTTCCTGTCCCTTCCCTACGAAAAAGTACGTGTTTTAGCGATTTCATCTGCCAACTGATAATATCACTTGATATGATAAGCTGTAATAAGTGAAGTAGTTAATGTTAAACAGTAAGTAACAAACTTGTTAGTCATTTCCCTGTCCCTTCCCTAAGAAAAAGTACGTGTTTTAGCGATTTCATCTGCCCACTGATAATATCACTTGATATGATAAGCTGTAATAAGTGAAGTAGTTAATGTTAAACAGTAAGTAACAAACTTGGTAGTCACTTGTCCCTTCCCTACGAAAAAGTACGTGTTTTAGCGATTTCATGTGCCAGCTGATAATATCACTTGATATGATAAGCTGTAGTAAGTGAAGTAGTTAATGTTAAACAGTAAGTAACAAACTTGTTAGTCACTTCCCCTGTCCCTTCCCTACGAAAAGTACAACCTACAACGTGTTTTAGCGATTTGATCTACCAACTGATAATGTCAGTTGATATGATAAGCTGTAATAAGTGAAGTAGTTAATGTTAAACAGTAAGTAACAAACTTGTTAGTCACTTCCCCTGTCCCTTCCCTACGAAAAAGTACGTGTTTTAGCGATTTCATCTGCCAACTGATAATATCACTTGATATGATAAGCAGTAATAAGTGAAGTAGTTAATGTTAAACAGTAAGTAATAAACTTGTTAGTCACTTTCCTTGTCCCTTCCCATCGAAAAAGTACGTGTTTTAGCGATTTCATCTGCCAACTGATAATATCACTTGATATGATAAGCTGTAATAAGTGAAGTAGTTAATGTTAAACAGTAAGTAACAAACTTGTTAGTCACTTCCCCTGTCCCTTCCCTACGAAAAAGTACGTGTTTTAGCGATTTCATCTGCCAACTGATAATATCACTTGATATGATAAGCAGTAGTAAGTGAAGTAGTTAATGTTAAACAGTAAGTAACAAACTTGTTAGTCACTTTCCTTGTCCCTTCCCATCGAAAAGTACAGCCTACAACGTGTTTTAGCGATTTGATCTACCAACTGATAATATCACTTGATATGATAAGCAGTAATAAGTGAAGTAGTTAATGTTAAACAGTAAGTAATAAACTTGTTAGTCACTTCCTGTCCCTTCCCTACGAAAAGTACGTGTTTTAGCGATTTCATCTGCCAACTGGATAATATCACTTGATATGATAAGCAGTAGTAAGTGAAGTAGTTAATGTTAAACAGTAAGTAACAAACTTGTTAGTCACTTCCCTGTCCCTTCCCTACGAAAAACAGCCTACGTGTTTTAGCGATTTCATCTGCCAACTGATAATATCACTTGATATGATAAGCTGTAATAAGTGAAGTAGTTAATGTTAAACAGTAAGTAATAAACTTGTTAGTCACTTTCCTTGTCCCTTCCCATCGAAAAGTACAGCCTACAACGTGTTTTAGCGATTTGATCTACCAACTGATAATATCACTTGATATGATAAGCTGTAATAAGTGAAGTAGTTAATGTTAAACAGTAAGTAACAAACTTGTTAGTCACTTCCCTGTCCCTTCCCTACGAAAAAGTACGTGTTTTAGCGATTTCATCTGCCAACTGATAATATCACTTGATATGATAAGCAGTAGTAAGTGAAGTAGTTAATGTTAAACAGTAAGTAATAAACTTGTTAGTCACTTTCCTTGTCCCTTCCCATCGAAAAGTACAGCCTACAACGTGTTTTAGCGATTTGATCTACCAACTGATAATATCACTTGATATGATAAGCTGTAATAAGTGAAGTAGTTAATGTTAAACAGTAAGTAACAAACTTGTTAGTCACTTCCCTTGTCCCTTCCCCACGAAAAAGTACGTGTTTTAGCGATTTCATCTGCCAACTGATAATATCACTTGATATGATAAGCAGTAGTAAGTGAAGTAGTTAATGTTAAACAGTAAGTAATAAACTTGTTAGTCACTTTCCTTGTCCCTTCCCATCGAAAAGTACAGCCTACAACGTGTTTTAGCGATTTGATCTACCAACTGATAATATCACTTGATATGATAAGCTGTAATAAGTGAAGTAGTTAATGTTAAACAGTAAGTAACAAACTTGTTAGTCACTTCCCCTGTCCCTTCCCTACGAAAAAGTACGTGTTTTAGCGATTTCATCTGCCAACTGATAATATCACTTGATATGATAAGCAGTAGTAAGTGAAGTAGTTAATGTTAAACAGTAAGTAATAAACTTGTTAGTCACTTTCCTTGTCCCTTCCCATCGAAAAGTACAGCCTACAACGTGTTTTAGCGATTTGATCTACCAACTGATAATATCACTTGATATGATAAGCTGTAATAAGTGAAGTAGTTAATGTTAAACAGTAAGTAACAAACTTGTTAGTCACTTCCCTGTCCCTTCCCTACGAAAAGTACAGCCTACAACGTGTTTTAGCGATTTCATCTGCCAACTGATAATATCACTTGATATGATAAGCAGTAGTAAGTGAAGTAGTTAATGTTAAACAGTAAGTAATAAACTTGTTAGTCACTTTCCTTGTCCCTTCCCATCGAAAAGTACAGCCTACAACGTGTTTTAGAGATTTGATCTACCAACTGATAATATCACTTGATATGATAAGCAGTAATAAGTGAAGTAGTTAATGTTAAACAGTTAGTAACAAACTTGTTAGTCACTTTCCCCTGTCCCTTCCCGTCGAAAAGTACAGCCTACGACGTGTTTTAGCGATTTGATCTACCAACTGATAATATCACTTGATATGATAAGCAGTAGTAGGTGAAGTAGTTAATGTTAAACAGTAAGTAACAAACTTGTTAGTCACTTCCCCTGTCCCTTCCCTACGAAAAAGTACGTGTTTTAGCGATTTCATCTGCCAACTGATAATATCACTTGATATGATAAGCAGTAGTAAGTGAAGTAGTTAATGTTAAACAGTAAGTAATAAACTTGTTAGTCACTTTCCTTGTCCCTTCCCATCGAAAAGTACAGCCTACAACGTGTTTTAGCGATTTGATCTACCAACTGATAATATCACTTGATATGATAAGCTGTAATAAGTGAAGTAGTTAATGTTAAACAGTAAGTAACAAACTTGTTAGTCACTTCCCCTGTCCCTTCCCTACGAAAAAGTACGTGTTTTAGCGATTTCATCTGCCAACTGATAATATCACTTGATATGATAAGCAGTAGTAAGTGAAGTAGTTAATGTTAAACAGTAAGTAATAAACTTGTTAGTCACTTTCCTTGTCCCTTCCCATCGAAAAGTACAGCCTACAACGTGTTTTAGCGATTTGATCTACCAACTGATAATATCACTTGATATGATAAGCTGTAATAAGTGAAGTAGTTAATGTTAAACAGTAAGTAACAAACTTGTTAGTCACTTCCCCTGTCCCTTCCCTACGAAAAAGTACGTGTTTTAGCGATTTCATCTGCCAACTGATAATATCACTTGATATGATAAGCAGTAGTAAGTGAAGTAGTTAATGTTAAACAGTAAGTAATAAACTTGTTAGTCACTTTCCTTGTCCCTTCCCATCGAAAAGTACAGCCTACAACGTGTTTTAGCGATTTGATCTACCAACTGATAACATCACTTGATATGATAAGCAGTAATAAGTGAAGTAGTTAATGTCAAGCAGTAAGTAACAAACTTGTTAGTCACTTCCCCTGTCCCTTCCCTAAGAAAAAGTACGTGTTTTAACGATTTCATCTGCCATCTGATAATATCACTTGATATGATAAGCAGTAGTAGGTGAAGTAGTTAATGTTAAACAGTAAGTAACAAACTTGTTAGTCACTTTCCTTGTCCCTTCCCATCGAAAAGTACAGCCTACGACGTGTTTTAGCGATTTGATCTACCAACTGATAACATCACTTGATATGATAAGCAGTAATAAGTGAAGTAGTTAATGTCAAGCAGTAAGTAACAAACTTGTTAGTCTATTCCCCTGTCCCTTCCCTACGAAAAAGTACGTGTTTTAGCGATTTCATCTGCCAGCTGATAATATCACTTGATATGATAAGGTGTAATAAGTGAAGTAGTTAATGTTAAACAGTAAGTAACAAACTTGTTAGTCATTTCCCCTGTCCCTTCGCTAAGAAAAAGTACGTGTTTTAGCGATTTCATCTGCCCACTGATAATATCACTTGATATGATAAGCTGTAATCAGTGAAGTAGTTAATGTTAAACAAAAAGTAACAAACTTGTTAGTCACTTCCCCTGTCCCTTCCCTACGAAAAAGTACGTGTTTTAGCGATTTCATCTGCCAACTGATAATATCACTTGATATGATAAGCAGTAGTAAGTGAAGTAGTTAATGTTAAACAGTAAGTAATAAACTTGTTAGTCACTTTCCTTGTCCCTTCCCATCGAAAAGTACAGCCTACAACGTGTTTTAGCGATTTGATCTACCAACTGATAATATCACTTGATATGATAAGCTGTAATAAGTGAAGTAGTTAATGTTAAACAGTAAGTAACAAACTTGTTAGTCACTTTCCCTGTCCCTTCCCTACGAAAAAGTACGTGTTTTAGCGATTTCATCTGCCAACTGATAATATCACTTGATATGATAAGCAGTAGTAGGTGGAGTAGTTAATGTTAAACAGTGAGTAACAAACTTGTTAGTCACTTTCCTTGTCCTTCCCATCGAAAAGTACAGCCTACAAGGTGTTTTAGCGATTTGATCTACCAACTGATAACATCACTTGATATGATAAGCAGTAATAAGTGAAGTAGTTAATGTCAAGCAGTAAGTAACAAACATGTTAGTCACTTCCCTGTCCCTTCCTACGAAAAAGTACGTGTTTTAGCGATTTCATCTGCCAACTGATAATATCACTTGATATGATAAGCAGTAGTAGGTGAAGTAGTTAATGTTAAACAGTAAGTAACAAACTTGATAGTCACTTTCCTTGTCCCTTCCCATCGAAAAGTACAGCCTACGACGTGTTTTAGCGATTTGATCTACCGACTGATAACATCACTTGATATGATAAGCAGTAATAAGTGAAGTAGTTAGTGTTGAACAGTAGGTAACAAACTTGTTAGTCACTTCCCCTGTCCCTTCGCTACGAAAAAGTACGTGTTTTAGCGATTTCATCTGCCAGCTGATAATATCACTTGATATGATAAGGTGTAATAAGTGAAGTAGTTAATGTTAAACAGTAAGTAACAAACTTGTTAGTCATTTCCCCTGTCCCTTGGCTAAGAAAAAGTACGTGTTTTAACGATTTCATCTGCCATCTGATAATATCACTTGATATGATAAGCAGTAGTAGGTGAAGTAGTTAATGTTAAACAGTAAATAACAAACTTGTTAGTCACTTCCCCTGTCCCTTCCCTACGAAAAAGTACGTGTTTTAGCGATTTGATCTGCCAACTGATAATATCACTTGATATGATAAGCTGTAATAAGTGAAGAAGTTAAAGTTAAACAGTAAGTAATAATCTTGTTAGTCGCTTTCCTTGTCCCTTCCCATCGAAAAGTACAGCCTACGACGTGTTTTAGCGATTTGATCTACCAACTGATAATATCACTTGATATGATAAGCTGTAATAAGTGAAGTAGTTAATGTTAAACAGTAAATAAGAAACTTGTTAGTCACTTCCCCTGTCCCTTCCCAACGAAAAAGTACGTGTTTTAGCGATTTCATCTGCCAACTGATAATATCACTTGATATGATAAGCAGTAGTAAGTGAAGTAGTTAATGTTAAACAGTAAGTAATAAACTTGTTAGTCACTTTCCTTGTCCCTTCCCATCGAAAAGTACAGCCTACAACGTGTTTTAGAGATTTGATCTACCAACTGATAATATCACTTGATATGATAAGCTGTAATAAGTGAAGTAGTTAATGTTAAACAGTAAGTAACAAACTTGTTAGTCACTTCCCCTGTCCCTTCCCTACGAAAAAGTACGTGTTTTAGCGATTTCATCTGCCAACTGATAATATCACTTGATATGATAAGCAGTAGTAAGTGAAGTAGTTAATGTTAAACAGTAAGTAATAAACTTGTTAGTCACTTTCCTTGTCCCTTCCCATCGAAAAGTACAGCCTACAACGTGTTTTAGCGATTTGATCTACCAACTGATAACATCACTTGATATGATAAGCAGTAATAAGTGAAGTAGTTAATGTCAAGCAGTAAGTAACAAACTTGTTAGTCACTTCCCCTGTCCCTTCCCTAAGAAAAAGTACGTGTTTTAACGATTTCATCTGCCATCTGATAATATCACTTGATATGATAAGCAGTAGTAGGTGAAGTAGTTAATGTTAAACAGTAAGTAACAAACTTGATAGTCACTTTCCTTGTCCCTTCCCATCGAAAAGTGCAGCCTACGACGTGTTTTAGCGATTTGATCTACCAACTGATAACATCACTTGATATGATAAGCAGTAATAAGTGAAGTAGTTAATGTCAAGCAGTAAGTTACAAACTTGTTAGTCTATTCCCCTGTTCCTTCGCTACGAAAAAGTACGTGTTTTAGCGATTTCATCTGCCAGCTGATAATATCACTTGATATGATAAGGTGTAATAAGTGAAGTAGTTAATGTTAAACAGTAAGTAACAAACTTGTTAGTCATTTCCCCTGTCCCTTCGCTAAGAAAAAGTACGTGTTTTAGCGATTTCATCTGCCCACTGATAATATCACTTGATATGATAAGCTGTAATCAGTGAAGTAGTTAATGTTAAACAAAAAGTAACAAACTTGTTAGTCACTTCCCCTGTCCCTTCCCTACGAAAAAGTACGTGTTTTAGCGATTTCATCTGCCAACTGATAATATCACTTGATATGATAAGCAGTAGTAAGTGAAGTAGTTAATGTTAAACAGTAAGTAATAAACTTGTTAGTCACTTTCCTTGTCCCTTCCCATCGAAAAGTACAGCCTACAACGTGTTTTAGCGATTTGATCTACCAACTGATAATATCACTTGATATGATAAGCTGTAATAAGTGAAGTAGTTAATGTTAAACAGTAAGTAACAAACTTGTTAGTCACTTCCCCTGTCCCTTCCCTACGAAAAAGTACGTGTTTTAGCGATTTCATCTGCCAACTGATAATATCACTTGATATGATAAGCAGTAGTAAGTGAAGTAGTTAATGTTAAACAGTAAGTAATAAACTTGTTAGTCACTTTCCTTGTCCCTTCCCATCGAAAAGTACAGCCTACAAGGTGTTTTAGCGATTTGATCTACCAACTGATAACATCACTTGATATGATAAGCAGTAATAAGTGAAGTAGTTAATGTCAAGCAGTAAGTAAAAACATGTTAGTCACTTCCCCTGTCCCTTCCCTACGAAAAAGTACGTGTTTTAGCGATTTCATCTGCCAACTGATAATATCACTTGATATGATAAGCAGTAGTAGGTGAAGTAGTTAATGTTAAACAGTAAGTAACAAACTTGATAGTCACTTTCCTTGTCCCTTCCCATCGAAAAGTACAGCCTACGACGTGTTTTAGCGATTTGATCTACCGACTGATAACATCACTTGATATGATAAGCAGTAATAAGTGAAGTAGTTAGTGTTGAACAGTAGGTAACAAACTTGTTAGTCACTTCCCCTGTCCCTTCGCTACGAAAAAGTACGTGTTTTAGCGATTTCATCTGCCAGCTGATAATATCACTTGATATGATAAGGTGTAATAAGTGAAGTAGTTAATGTTAAACAGTAAGTAACAAACTTGTTAGTCATTTCCCCTGTCCCTTCGCTAAGAAAAAGTACGTGTTTTAGCGATTTCATCTGCCCACTGATAATATCACTTGATATGATAAGCTGTAATCAGTGAAGTAGTTAATGTTAAACAAAAAGTAACAAACTTGTTAGTCACTTCCCCTGTCCCTTCCCTACGAAAAAGTACGTGTTTTAGCGATTTCATCTGCCAACTGATAATATCACTTGATATGATAAGCAGTAATAAGTGAAGTAGTTAATGTTAAACAGTAAGTAACAAACTTGTTAGTCACTTTCCTTGTCCCTTCCCATCGAAAAGTACAGCCTACGTGTTTTAGCGATTTGATCTACCAACTGATAATATCACTTGATATGATAAGCTGTAATAAGTGAAGTAGTTAATGTTAAACAGTAAGTAACAAACTTGTTAGTCACTTCCCCTGTCCCTTCCCTACGAAAAAGTACGTGTTTTAGCGATTTCATCTGCCAACTGATAATATCACTTGATATGATAAGCAGTAGTAAGTGAAGTAGTTAATGTTAAACAGTAAGTAATAAACTTGTTAGTCACTTTCCTTGTCCCTTCCCATCGAAAAGTACAGCCTACGACGTGTTTTAGCGATTTGATCTACCAACTGATAACATCACTTGATATGATAAGCAGTAATAAGTGAAGTAGTTAATGTCAAGCAGTAAGTAACAAACTTGTTAGTCACTTCCCCTGTCCCTTCCCTACGAAAAAGTACGTGTTTTAGCGATTTCATCTGCCAGCTGATAATATCACTTGATATGATAAGCTGTAATAAGTGAAGTAGTTAATGTTAAACAGTAAGTAACAAACTTGTTAGTCACTTCCCCTGTCCCTTTCCTACGAAAAAGTACGTGTTTTAGCGATTTCATCTGCCAACTGATAATATCACTTGATATGATAAGCAGTAGTAAGTGAAGTAGTTAATGTTAAACAGTAAGTAATAAACTTGTTAGTCACTTTCCTTGTCCCTTCCCATCGAAAAGTACAGCCTACAACGTGTTTTAGCGATTTGATCTACCAACTGATAATATCACTTGATATGATAAGCTGTAATAAGTGAAGTAGTTAATGTTAAACAGTAAGTAACAAACTTGTTAGTCACTTCCCCTGTCCCTTCCCTACGAAAAAGTACGTGTTTTAGCGATTTCATCTGCCAACTGATAATATCACTTGATATGATAAGCAGTAGTAAGTGAAGTAGTTAATGTTAAACAGTAAGTAATAAACTTGTTAGTCACTTTCCTTGTCCCTTCCCATCGAAAAGTACAGCCTACAACGTGTTTTAGCGATTTGATCTACCAACTGATAATATCACTTGATATGATAAGCTGTAATAAGTGAAGTAGTTAATGTTAAACAGTAAGTAACAAACTTGTTAGTCACTTCCCCTGTCCCTTCCCTACGAAAAAGTACGTGTTTTAGCGATTTCATCTGCCAACTGATAATATCACTTGATATGATAAGCTGTAATAAGTGAAGTAGTTAATGTTAAACAGTAAGTAACAAACTTGTTAGTCGCTTTCCTTGTCCCTTCCCATCGAAAAGTACAGCCTACAACGTGTTTTAGCGATTTGACCTACCAACTGATAATATCACTTGATATGATAAGCTGTAATAAGTGAAGTAGTTAATGTTAAACAGTAAGTAACAAACTTGTTAGTCACTTCCCCTGTCCCTTTCCTACGAAAAAGTACGTGTTTTAGCGATTTCATCTGCCAACTGATAATATCACTTGATATGATAAGCAGTAGTAAGTGAAGTAGTTAATGTTAAACAGTAAGTAATAAACTTGTTAGTCACTTTCCTTGTCCCTTCCCATCGAAAAGTACAGCCTACAACGTGTTTTAGCGATTTGATCTACCAACTGATAATATCACTTGATATGATAAGCTGTAATAAGTGAAGTAGTTAATGTTAAACAGTAAGTAACAAACTTGTTAGTCACTTCCCCTGTCCCTTCCCTACGAAAAAGTACGTGTTTTAGCGATTTCATCTGCCAACTGATAATATCACTTGATATGATAAGCAGTAGTAAGTGAAGTAGTTAATGTTAAACAGTAAGTAATAAACTTGTTAGTCACTTTCCTTGTCCCTTCCCATCGAAAAGTACAGCCTACAACGTGTTTTAGCGATTTGATCTACCAACTGATAACATCACTTGATATGATAAGCAGTAATAAGTGAAGTAGTTAATGTCAAGCAGTAAGTAACAAACTTGTTAGTCACTTCCCCTGTCCCTTCCCTAAGAAAAAGTACGTGTTTTAACGATTTCATCTGCCATCTGATAATATCACTTGATATGATAAGCAGTAGTAGGTGAAGTAGTTAATGTTAAACAGTAAGTAACAAACTTGTTAGTCACTTCCCCTGTCCCTTCCCTACGAAAAAGTACGTGTTTTAGCGATTTCATCTGCCAACTGATAATATCACTTGATATGATAAGCAGTAGTAAGTGAAGTAGTTAATGTTAAACAGTAAGTAATAAACTTGTTAGTCACTTTCCTTGTCCCTTCCCATCGAAAAGTACAGCCTACAACGTGTTTTAGCGATTTGATCTACCAACTGATAATATCACTTGATATGATAAGCTGTAATAAGTGAAGTAGTTAATGTTAAACAGTAAGTAACAAACTTGTTAGTCACTTCCCCTGTCCCTTCCCTACGAAAAAGTACGTGTTTTAGCGATTTCATCTGCCAACTGATAATATCACTTGATATGATAAGCAGTAGTAAGTGAAGTAGTTAATGTTAAACAGTAAGTAATAAACTTGTTAGTCACTTTCCTTGTCCCTTCCCATCGAAAAGTACAGCCTACAACGTGTTTTAGCGATTTGATCTACCAACTGATAATATCACTTGATATGATAAGCTGTAATAAGTGAAGTAGTTAATGTTAAACAGTAAGTAACAAACTTGTTAGTCACTTCCCCTGTCCCTTCCCTACGAAAAAGTACGTGTTTTAGCGATTTCATCTGCCAACTGATAATATCACTTGATATGATAAGCAGTAGTAAGTGAAGTAGTTAATGTTAAACAGTAAGTAATAAACTTGTTAGTCACTTTCCTTGTCCCTTCCCATCGAAAAGTACAGCCTACAACGTGTTTTAGCGATTTGATCTACCAACTGATAACATCACTTGATATGATAAGCAGTAATAAGTGAAGTAGTTAATGTCAAGCAGTAAGTAACAAACTTGTTAGTCACTTCCCCTGTCCCTTCCCTAAGAAAAAGTACGTGTTTTAGCGATTTCATCTGCCAACTGATAATATCACTTGATATGATAAGCAGTAGTAGGTGAAGTAGTTAATGTTAAACAGTAAGTAACAAACTTGATAGTCACTTTCCTTGTCCCTTCCCATCGAAAAGTGCAGCCTACGACGTGTTTTAGCGATTTGATCTACCAACTGATAACATCACTTGATATGATAAGCAGTAATAAGTGAAGTAGTTAATGTCAAGCAGTAAGTAACAAACTTGTTAGTCTATTCCCCTGTCCCTTCCCTACGAAAAAGTACGTGTTTTAGCGATTTCATCTGCCAGCTGATAATATCACTTGATATGATAAGCTGTAATAAGTGAAGTATTTAATGTTAAACAGTAAGTAACAAACTTGTTAGTCATTTCCCTGTCCCTTCGCTGAGAAAAAGTACGTGTTTTAGCGATTTCATCTGCCCACTGATAATATCACTTGATATGATAAGCTGTAATAAGTGAAGTAGTTAATGTTAAACAGTAAGTAACAAACTTGTTAGTCACTTCCCCTGTCCCTTCCCTACGAAAAAGTACGTGTTTTAGCGATTTCATCTGCCCACTGATAATATCACTTGATATGATGATAAGCTGTAATAAGTGAAGTAGTTAATGTTAAACAGTAAGTAACAAACTTGTTAGTCACTTTCCTTGTCCCTTCCCATCGAAAAGTACAGCCTACAACGTGTTTTAGCGATTTGATCTACCAACTGATAATATCACTTGATATGATAAGCTGTAATAAGTGAAGTAGTTAATGTTAAACAGTAAGTAACAAACTTGTTAGTCACTTCCCCTGTCCCTTCCCTACGAAAAAGTACGTGTTTTAGCGATTTCATCTGCCAACTGATAATATCACTTGATATGATAAGCAGTAGTAAGTGAAGTAGTTAATGTTAAACAGTAAGTAATAAACTTGTTAGTCACTTTCCTTGTCCCTTCCCATCGAAAAGTACAGCCTACAACGTGTTTTAGCGATTTGATCTACCAACTGATAACATCACTTGATATGATAAGCAGTAATAAGTGAAGTAGTTAATGTTAAACAGTAAGTAACAAACTTGTTAGTCACTTCCCCTGTCCCTTCCCTACGAAAAAGTACGTGTTTTAGCGATTTCATCTGCCAACTGATAATATCACTTGATATGATAAGCTGTAATAAGTGAAGTAGTTAATGTTAAACAGTAAGTAACAAACTTGTTAGTCACTTTCCTTGTCCCTTCCCATCGAAAAGTACAGCCTACGACGTGTTTAAGCGATTTGATCTGCCGACTGATAATATCACTTGATATGATAAGCTGTAATAAGTGAAGTAGTTAATGTTAAACAGTAAGTAACAAACTTGTTAGTCACTTCCCTGTCCCTTCCCATCGAAAAAAATTACAACGTGTTTTAGCGATTTCATCTGCCAGCTGATAATATCACTTGATATGATAAGCTGTAATAAGTGAAGTAGTTAATGTTAAATAGTAAGTAACAAACTTGTTAGTCCTTTCCCCTGTCCCTTCCCTAAGAAAAAGTACGTGTTTTAGCGATTTCATCTGCCCACTGATAATATCACTTGATATGATAAGCTGTAATAAGTGAAGTAGTTAATGTTAAACAGTAAGTAACAAACTTGTTAGTCACTTCCCCTGTCCCTTCCCTACGAAAAAGTACGTGTTTTAGCGATTTCATCTGCCAACTGATAATATCACTTGATATGATAAGCAGTAGTAAGTGAAGTAGTTAATGTTAAACAGTAAGTAATAAACTTGTTAGTCACTTTCCTTGTCCCTTCCCATCGAAAAGTACAGCCTACGTGTTTTAGCGATTTGATCTACCAACTGATAATATCACTTGATATGATAAGCTGTAATAAGTGAAGTAGTTAATGTTAAACAGTAAGTAACAAACTTGTTAGTCACTTCTCCTGTCCCTTCCCTACGAAAAAGTACGTGTTTTAGCGATTTCATCTGCCAACTGATAATATCACTTGATATGATAAGCAGTAGTAAGTGAAGTAGTTAATGTTAAACAGTAAGTAATAAACTTGTTAGTCACTTTCCTTGTCCCTTCCCATCGAAAAGTACAGCCTACAACGTGTTTTAGCGATTTGATCTACCAACTGATAACATCACTTGATATGATAAGCAGTAATAAGTGAAGTAGTTAATGTTAAACAGTAAGTAACAAACTTGTTAGTCACTTCCCCTGTCCCTTCCCTACGAAAAAGTACGTGTTTTAGCGATTTCATCTGCCAACTGATAATATCACTTGATATGATAAGCAGTAGTAAGTGAAGTAGTTAATGTTAAACAGTAAGTAACAAACTTGTTAGTCACTTCCCTTGTCCCTTCCCATCGAAAAGTACAGCCTACGACGTGTTTTAGCGATTTGATCTACCAACTGATAACATCACTTGATATGATAAGCAGTAATAAGTGAAGTAGTTAATGTTAAACAGTAGGTAACAAACTTGTTAGTCACTTCCCTTGTCCCTTCCCATCGAAAAGTACAGCCTACGACGTGTTTTAGCGATTTGATCTACCAACTGATAACATCACTTGATATGATAAGCTGTAATAAGTGAAGTAGTTAATGTTAAACAGTAAGTAACAAACTTGTTAGTCACTTCCCCTGTCCCTTCCCTACGAAAAAGTACGTGTTTTAGCGATTTCATCTGCCAACTGATAATATCACTTGATATGATAAGCTGTAATAAGTGAAGTAGTTAATGTTAAACAGTAAGTAACAAACTTGTTAGTCACTTTCCTTGTCCCTTCCCTACGAAAACAGCCTACAACGTGTTTTAGCGATTTGATCTACCAACTGATAATATCACTTGATATGATAAGCTGTAATAAGTGAAGTAGTTAATGTTAAACAGTAAGTAACAAACTTGTTAGTCACTTCCCCTGTCCCTTCCCTACGAAAAAGTACGTGTTTTAGCGATTTCATCTGCCAACTGATAATATCACTTGATATGATAAGCAGTAGTAAGTGAAGTAGTTAATGTTAAACAGTAAGTAATAAACTTGTTAGTCACTTTCCTTGTCCCTTCCCATCGAAAAGTACAGCCTACAACGTGTTTTAGCGATTTGATCTACCAACTGATAATATCACTTGATATGATAAGCTGTAGTAAGTGAAGTAGTTAATGTTAAACAGTAACTAAGAAACTTGTTAGTCACTTTCTTTGTCCCTTCCCATCGAAAAAGTACGTGTTTTAGCGATTTCATCTGCCAACTGATAATATCACTTGATATGATAAGCAGTAGTAAGTGAAGTAGTTAATGTTAAACAGTAAGTAATAAACTTGTTAGTCACTTTCCTTGTCCCTTCCCATCGAAAAGTACAGCCTACAACGTGTTTTAGAGATTTGATCTACCAACTGATAATATCACTTGATATGATAAGCTGTAATAAGTGAAGTAGTTAATGTTAAACAGTAAGTAACAAACTTGTTAGTCACTTCCCCTGTCCCTTCTCACGAAAAAGTACGTGTTTTAGCGATTTCATCTGCCAACTGATAATATCACTTGATATGATAAGCAGTAGTAAGTGAAGTAGTTAATGTTAAACAGTAAGTAATAAACTTGTTAGTCACTTTCCTTGTCCCTTCCCATCGAAAAGTACAGCCTACAACGTGTTTTAGCGATTTGATCTACCAACTGATAACATCACTTGATATGATAAGCAGTAATAAGTGAAGTAGTTAATGTCAAGCAGTAAGTAACAAACTTGTTAGTAACTTCTCCTGTCCCTTCCCTACGAAAAAGTACGTGTTTTAGCGATTTCATCTGCCAACTGATAATATCACTTGATATGATAAGCAGTAGTAGGTGAAGTAGTTAATGTTAAACAGTAAGTAACAAACTTGATAGTCACTTTCCTTGTCCCTTCCCATCGAAAAGTACAGCCTACGACGTGTTTTAGCGATTTGATCTACCAACTGATAATATCACTTGATATGATAAGCAGTAGTAGGTAAAGTAGTTAATGTTAAACAGTAAGTAACAAACTTGTTAGTCACTTCCCTTGTCCCTTCCCATCGAAAAGTACCGCCTACGACGTGTTTTAGCTATTTGATCTACCAACTGATAACATCACTTGATATGATAAGCTGTAATAAGTGAAGTAGTTAATGTTAAACAGTAAGTAACAAACTTGTTTGTCACTTCCCCTTTCCCTTCCCTACGAAAAAGTACGTGTTTTAGCGATTTCATCTGCCAACTGATAATATCACTTGATATGATAAGCAGTAGTAAGTGAAGTAGTTAATGTTAAACAGTAAGTAACAAACTTGTTAGTCACTTTCCTTGTCCCTTCCCATCGAAAAGTACAGCCTACAACGTGTTTTAGCGATTTGATCTACCAACTGATAACATCACTTGATATGATAAGCAGTAATAAGTGAAGTAGTTAATGTTAAACAGTAGGTAACAAACTTGTTAGTCACTTCCCTTGTTCCTTCCCATCGAAAAGTACAGCCTACGACGTGTTTTAGCGATTTGATCTACCAACTGATAACATCACTTGATATGATAAGCAGTAATAAGTGAAGTAGTTAATGTTGAACAGTAAGTAACAAACTTGTTAGTCACTTCCTGTCCCTTCGCTACGAAAAAGTACGTGTTTTAGCGATTTCATCTGCCAACTGATAATATCACTTGATATGATAAGGTGTAATAAGTGAAGTAGTTAATGTTAAACAGTAAGTAACAAACTTGTTAGTCACTTTCCCTGTCCCTTCGCTAAGAAAAGTACAGCCTACGACGTGTTTTAGCGATTTCATCTACCCACTGATAATATCACTTGATATGATAAGCTGTAATAAGTGAAGTAGTTAATGTTGAACAGTAAGTAACAAACTTGTTAGTCACTTCCCTTGTCCCTTCCCTACGAAAAAGTACGTGTTTTAGCGATTTCATCTGCCAACTGATAATATCACTTGATATGATAAGCAGTAGTAAGTGAAGTAGTTAATGTTAAACAGTAAGTAATAAACTTGTTAGTAACTTTCCTTGTCCCTTCCCATCGAAAAGTACAGCCTACAACGTGTTTAAGCGATTTGATCTACCAAATGATAATATCACTTGATATGATAAGCTGTAATCAGTGAAGTAGTTAATGTTAAACAAAAAGTAACAAACTTGTTAGTCACTTCCCCTGTCCCTTCCTACGAAAAAGTACGTGTTTTAGCGATTTCATCTGCCAACCGATAATATCACTTGATATGATAAGCAGTAGTAAAGTGAAGTAGTTAATGTTAAACAGTAAGTAATAAACTTGTTAGTCACTTTCCTTGTCCCTTCCATCGAAAAGTACAGCCTACAACGTGTTTTAGCGATTTGATCTACCAACTAATAATATCACTTGATACGATAAACAGTAATAAGCGAAGTAATTAATGTTAAACAGTAAGTAACAAACTTGTTAGTCACCTTCTCTGTACCTTCCCTAAGAAAAAGTAGGCGATTTAGCGAATTGATCTGCCAACTGATAATATCACTTGATATGATAAGCAGTAGTAAGTGAAGTAGTTAATGTTAAACAGTAAGTAATAAACTTGTTAGTCACTTTCCTTGTCCCTTCCCATCGAAAAGTACAGCCTACAAGGTGTTTTAGCGATTTGATCTACCAACTGATAACATCACTTGATATGATAAGCAGTAATAAGTGAAGTAGTTAATGTCAAGCAGTAAGTAAAAACATGTTAGTCACTTCCCCTGTCCCTTCCCTACGAAAAAGTACGTGTTTTAGCGATTTCATCTGCCAACTGATAATATCACTTGATATGATAAGCAGTAGTAGGTGAAGTAGTTAATGTTAAACAGTAAGTAACAAACTTGATAGTCACTTTCCTTGTCCCTTCCCATCGAAAAGTACAGCCTACGACGTGTTTTAGCGATTTGATCTACCGACTGATAACATCACTTGATATGATAAGCAGTAATAAGTGAAGTAGTTAATGTTAAACAGTAGGTAACAAACTTGTTAGTCACTTCCCTTGTCCCTTCCCATCGAAAAGTTCAGCCTACGACGTGTTTTAGCGATTTGATCTACCAACTGATAACATCACTTGATATGATAAGCAGTAATAAGTGAAGTAGTTAATGTTGAACAGTAGGTAACAAACTTGTTAGTCACTTCCCCTGTCCCTTCCCTACGAAAAAGTACGTGTTTTAGCGATTTCATCTGCCAACTGATAATATCACTTGATATGATAAGCAGTAGTAGGTGAAGTAGTTAATGTTAAACAGTAAGTAACAAACTTGATAGTCACTTTCCTTGTCCCTTCCCATCGAAAAGTACAGCCTACGACGTGTTTTAGCGATTTGATCTACCGACTGATAACATCACTTGATATGATAAGCAGTAATAAGTGAAGTAGTTAATGTTAAACAGTAGGTAACAAACTTGTTAGTCACTTCCCTTGTCCCTTCCCATCGAAAAGTACAGCCTACGACGTGTTTTAGCGATTTGATCTACCAACTGATAACATCACTTGATATGATAAGCAGTAATAAGTGAAGTAGTTAATGTTGAACAGTAGGTAACAAACTTGTTAGTCACTTCCCCTGTCCCTTCGCTACGAAAAAGTACGTGTTTTAGCGATTTCATCTGCCAGCTGATAATATCACTTGATATGATAAGGTGTAATAAGTGAAGTAGTTAATGTTAAACAGTAAGTAACAAACTTGTTAGTCATTTCCCCTGTCCCTTCGCTAAGAAAAAGTACGTGTTTTAGCGATTTCATCTGCCCACTGATAATATCACTTGATATGATAAGCTGTAATCAATGAAGTAGTTAATGTTGAACAAAAAGTAACAAACTTGTTAGTCACTTCCCCTGTCCCTTCCCTACGAAAAAGTACGTGTTTTAGCGATTTCATCTGCCAACTGATAATATCACTTGATATGATAAGCAGTAGTAAGTGAAGTAGTTAATGTTAAACAGTAAGTAATAAACTTGTTAGTCACTTTCCTTGTCCCTTCCCATCGAAAAGTACAGCCTACAACGTGTTTTAGCGATTTGATCTACCAACTGATAATATCACTTGATATGATAAGCTGTAATAAGTGAAGTAGTTAATGTTAAACAGTAAGTAACAAACTTGTTAGTCACTTCCCCTGTCCCTTCCCTACGAAAAAGTACGTGTTTTAGCGATTTCATCTGCCAACTGATAATATCACTTGATATGATAAGCAGTAGTAAGTGAAGTAGTTAATGTTAAACAGTAAGTAATAAACTTGTTAGTCACTTTCCTTGTCCCTTCCCATCGAAAAGTACAGCCTACAAGGTGTTTTAGCGATTTGATCTACCAACTGATAACATCACTTGATATGATAAGCAGTAATAAGTGAAGTAGTTAATGTCAAGCAGTAAGTAAAAACATGTTAGTCACTTCCCCTGTCCCTTCCCTACGAAAAAGTACGTGTTTTAGCGATTTCATCTGCCAACTGATAATATCACTTGATATGATAAGCAGTAGTAGGTGAAGTAGTTAATGTTAAACAGTAAGTAACAAACTTGATAGTCACTTTCCTTGTCCTTCCCATCGAAAGTACAGCCTACGACGTGTTTTAGCGATTTGATCTACCGACTGATAACATCACTTGATATGATAAGCAGTAATAAGTGAAGTAGTTAATGTTAAACAGTAGGTAACAAACTTGTTAGTCACTTCCCTTGTCCCTTCCCATCGAAAAGTACAGCCTACGACGTGTTTTAGCGATTTGATCTACCAACTGATAACATCACTTGATATGATAAGCAGTAATAAGTGAAGTAGTTAATGTTGAACAGTAGGTAACAAACTTGTTAGTCACTTCCCCTGTCCCTTCCCTACGAAAAAGTACGTGTTTTAGCGATTTCATCTGCCAACTGATAATATCACTTGATATGATAAGCAGTAAAAAGTGAAGTAGTTAATGTTAAACAGTAAGTACTCATTGTCTACCTACTCACCAGCCCGCTTATCTGTCCGCATACCAACTTACCTGCCTGCCCAACTGATCGCCTGCGACCATTGCCAGTGGCCACTACTAAGGGTGCGCAACGCACGAGGAGCGAAGCACGAAGCACGAAGCACGAAGCGCGAAGTAGGAAGCAGCAACGAGTTACACGCACAACAAGAATTTTTGCTAAGGTATCGCCGATCTAACTTTGTTAGTTTTGAACTGATTTGGCTCAAATTTTCTCAGCATGTGCCTCCTGGACCCTCTCACCTATATCCCGATGGAAATCTCTGGAGAATTTGTTTAACAGGTTTTATTAACTACTTTACAGAATTCCAAGTGATCACAAGTCCCGGGCAAAACCAAACCTCTCCAGCCGCTTCGCGGCTGGAGCGATACAGGCCTGAGACAGCGTGAAATCTGAAAATTGATTTTTTGGTTGTCCTGTGCCTTTAAAGGCACATTCCAACCTCAGACTCGGTTTTCTGTTTTTGTGTCTATCTTGAAAACGGGCCCACTCTTATTCCAATGATGTCTCTGGAATCGTTCAAGACCCCCTGGGAACGGAGTTACGGCCCCTCAAAAATTGAGCTGGGGAAGCATGGTGGACGAGTTGTCCGGGGCTTGTAACTTCCGTCATTTGCAACCCCTGTATGCGAGCTGACCTGAATGAAGAGAGAGGCTAAGAATGAAGGGAAGAACGGGGCTATTATTCTTAAACCATCATTCATACTGTTGAGCTGGAACGATCGAAAGAGGGGCGTGCCAAAGTGGCCTCCCTTGGTGGGCGCCCCAAGGTGGCTTCGTCCTATATCTCGCTTATTCGGAGGTGGGTCTACTTCACAATAATGTGGAAACCCCAGATGTCGTCGCTAAGTTTCGACTGTGCCTTTAAAGGCACAGCCCAAGCTTAGGGATGAAATCTGAGATTTCTACATAATTGTGAAATAGGCCCACCCCGTATACCACTCGCCAGGTGCGAGCTCTCAATTCCTCCGAATAAGCGAGTTATAGGAGGAAGCCACCCTGGGGCGCCCACCTCGGGAAGCCACTTTGGCACGCCCCTTTTACGATCTTTCGAGCTCAACAGTGGCGAGATAAGCGATGCTCACCGATCAATAGCCCCGTTCATACCTTCATTCTCAGACTCTCTATCCATTCAGGTCGGCTCGCATACATCGGTTGCAAATGACGGAAGTTACAAGCCACGGACAACTCGTCCACCATGCTTCCGTAGCTCAATTTTTGAGGAGCCATAACTTCGTTCCTAGAGGGTCTTGTACGATTTCAGAGACATTGTTGGAATCAGCGTGGGGCCGTTTCCAATCTTCTTCTTCTTCAGCGTTTGTCCCGCATTGTAGCAGGGTCCGCTTTTCTCGAACGTTGCCGCCATTTGACCTTGTCATTCGCGTTGTCAGGATGGAGGCCTGCAATTTTCATATCGTTGTGCAGGACATCCAGCCATCTCTGCTTAGGTCGTCCTCTTGGTCGCTGGTCCGTCACTTGGAGCTGCATAGCCGCTTTCGCTATCGAGTGTTCTCCAGCTTGCAGAAGGTGCCCATACCATCTTAGGCGATTTTCGCGAAGTTTGTCCGAAATGGGCGCGACACCGAATCTTTCACGCACATCTTCATTTCCGAACTCCGGTCCAATCGGGTCAATCCACCACTCCACCTGACCATCTTCGTTTCCATCACGCCTACCCGTCGTTCTGCTTCCTTGGTCATTGGATAACACTCTGTGCCATACAGTGCGACGGGCCTGACAACCGAACGATAAATCTTTGACTTGAGCCTGTCGCAAACCTTTTTATCACAGAGCACTCCACTCGCGGTACGCCACTTCAACCAAGCAGCATTGATGCGTGCGTCGACTTCAGCCGTCAGCGTCCCATCATCGCGAAGCGTTGATCCAAGATATCGAAACGTATGCGCTTTTGGCAAGACTGCGTTGTCGACTTGGATGGAACCGTCACAACTCGCATTTGTCATGTATTCGGTTTTCTTTTTATTGAGTCGTAAGCCGAATGCTGCCAGTCTGTCGTGCCAAGCTTGAACTTGTGCTTGGGGGTTTCCTTTGCTGTCTGAGGCGAGCATCACGTCGTCAGCATACAACAGGGTCCAAGGTGCTGAACTCTGCAAATCTCGCGTGATGACATCCATGACGATGATGAAGAGCAGCGGGGAGAGGGCGGAGCCTTGATGAACTCCAACAGTGATTCGAAAAGGCCTTGATGTTCCTGCCGCGCATCGTATGCAACTTGACGTGTCCACGTACAAAAGCTTCACCCAATCGATCAATTCTTCGGGGACATCTCGGCTACGCAGAGCGTACCATATTACTTCGTGAGGGACTCTGTCGAACGCTTTCTCAAGATCAAGAAAGGCGAGGTGAACAGCTTCTCCTTTTTCACGATGCTTTTCCACAAGAAGTCGGGTCGCATGGATAGCATCGACGGTGCCGCAGTTCCTGACAAAACCACACTGATTTACGCTCAGCTCAACGACATCACGAATTCTTCTATCCAGAATCCTCTCGAAAATCTTCATTGTATGGCTAAGAAGTCGGATGGGCCGGTAGTTGCAACAGTCAGCAGGACTCCCTTTCTTCTTGAAAATCGGGACTGTGGTGCTTGACTTCCAATCTGAGGGAACCTTGCGCTCAGTCACAATGCGGTTGAATAACAATGCAAGCCAGGCAGTTGGGTTCCAACGTCGACTCTTCCATAACTCGGCGGCAATATCATCAGGTCCGGTAGCTTTGCCATTTTTCATCGCTTTCAAAGCCTCTGCTACTTCGCTCGCTGTGATAGGCGACACCGCCCCATAAACCGGAAGAGCGTGAGGTAACGGGGAATGCGGGAACTCTTCTGTCGAAACCGCTTCGAAGTACTGCCGCCACCTTTCCTTCGCCTGCTCAGCATTCGATAGCAGCCGACCATGTCCATCGTTTATCCCAACAAACTTCTCTATATCCTCCGTCTTTCGGTTTCGTGACCTGACGAGCCGGTAGAGATCGCGCTCGCCCTCTCTCGTGTCAAGCTTGCGATATAGAGCTTCGTATCGTTGACCTCTCGTTCTCGCTACTGCCTTCTTAGCCGCACTTTTCGCGACTTGATACTCTTTCCAGTTGGCCGGGGCCGTTTCCAATATTGCTAGAAAAACGATTTCGAGGTTGGACTGTGCCTTTAAAGGCACAGTACATCCTCAGATATGAATTTTGTGATTTCTATTTGATTGTGTAGTAGACCTCTCCAGTGTAACACAGGCCAAGTGCGAGATCTCAATTCCTTCAAATAAGCGAACTATAAGCTACCACCACAGGCCCGACCTCCTTCGCTCACCACCACGGGCCACACCCCCTACTAGAATTTTGAACCCGATAGCGGCTAGATGGATGGATGAATACTCAACAAGTCTTCGTTCTTCAGCTCATTGCTGGACAGTCTCCATATCCTGGCTCGCTCACGCGCAACGATTACGGTTGAAGAGAAATACAGACGTGACACGACTCGTTCACCAATTTCTCACCCTCAAAATACGGGCATTTTTAAGGAGCCATAACTCTATTCATGAGGGGTCTAGAACGATTTCAGAGAAACCCCTGTGATAAGATTGTGACTCTCTCCAACATCAGCTTAAAAACTAACAAATAATTTTTTGGGTGTTCTATGCCATTAACCCATTCACGACCACGTGTCCCACCGGTGAGACACGCGTTCACTACCACTTCAGACCGCGTGTCCCACCGGTGGGACACGCTTTTCAAAAATCGATTTCTCTGCCACAAGAAAATACTTTCGAACCTACATATGACCAATGTATTGATCTACCCAAGGCTTGAATACAAACCTCGTGGTCCATCAGCAGGTCAAGTGCAACTACATAATTAGACTTTCCTAATATCACAGTGGGTAGAGGTATGTAGAAAAAATTACGGCCGTAAAAAACTTTAGAAGCACCTTCTGGCCCCTTCTTTCTTCTATTGCTGGCTTTTAGATTGTTTAGTAGAAACCTATCGTTTAAAACCCGTTAACTATTCTGAGAACGTTGCAGCTCAGTTGACCCTGTTTTGGTTTTGAGTGATTGTTTTTCGAAAGCGAAAGCGTGTCGGAAGCTCAAACTCTGATACTCTTCAATCATCGTTGGTAGCTACAATATAGACACAAAAAAGAAAAAGCAATAATCCGTGGGGCGCTATTCAAGTCAGCGTGTCCCACCGGTGGGACGCCAAATACGGTGGCGCAATATTGCACGCAGTCCGAACGTGCAGCCACCCAGAATAAGGTGTGGTCGTGAATGAGTTAAAAACAGCAGACACGCATAAAAAAGTTGTTGAGCTAACTAACTTACTGAAGCCGTATTGCTCCCAGTAGAATGCTCACGCTGTTGGAAGCGTCAGAAACGAGTCAAACTACCAAATTTGAGCAATGCAAATCGAAAAATTTCTGCAACCCCGCCCCTGAGCTTTCCCAAAATTCAAACTCGTTCAGATTAATCGTTCTAATACGGTCAATTTGGCTGGTTTTTGATGCTTCCAACGAGGTGAACGTTCCAGTACAAACTGTAAGAGTATATCGGCTTCTCTATCTCAACCGTTTTGTTGTTAATATTCGCTGTTTCAACCACGCTCGGTAAAACTCGTCCACTGTCACCCGATGACGGAAACAACCGCTATTCCTCTTTTTTCACACAACTTCCTTGGTTTCTCCGTTAGTTCCCCATATTACCAGCCCCGAACCCTCGACTTATGTCATAAAATCCATATCAATTTTGAGCGTGTCTGCTTCCTTTAAAGGCAGTGTTCACGATATGAATTGTTTTTCTGCTTTTCCGCCTATCTTGAAGACGGTCCAATGCTGATTCCAATGGTGTTTTTGAAATCGTACAACACCTTCTGGGAACGGAGTTATGGTCCCTCAAAAATTGAGCTAGGGAAGCATGGTGGACGAGTTGTCCGAGGCTTGTAACTTCCGTGTTTTGCAGCCGATCTATGCGAGCTGACCTGAGTAAAGAGAGAAGTTGGGAATAAAGGGGAGAACGGGGCTATTGATAGGAAACTATCGCTCATCTCAAAATCTCGAGCATTCATTTATACACGTCAGTGGGCGTGGAAAGCGCATCTGGGGGTGACGAGCTGAAGAGTGTCCAACTTTGGGCCCGTAGGGGACCGTTCCTAGCTCATTTTTCTTAGTTTTTTCAACGTTAGGGTTGAGCTATGCCCCGCAGCTGCCGATCTCCACCAAAAAAACAGACATGGTTTTTATCGTGGACACTGCCTTTAAAGGCACAGTCCAACCTCAGGGGTAAAATTTGATATTATAGTCAGCCCACCGTGAATAGCAACCCTGCTAAGCGAGAGATCTCAATTCGATCAAATAAGTGAGAAACTACACGGAAAAATTCAGCCCTGCCCCAATACCATTAAAGGCACAGTCCAACCTCAGGATCGATTTTTCGTTTTCCTGCTTGTATGGAGGAAAATTCCACGCTGATCACAATGGTATTTCCAGAATCGCTCAGACCTAACTACGAACGGAGTCATGGCCCCTCGAATATTTTGAATTTTTACGGCGAGTAGTTCGCGGACGAGTTATCTCGAGCCTCTTTTTTCTCGTTATTCGCAGCCATCGTTTCGAGGCAGGCCAAATATGAAGGCAGACCAAAAACAAATGGAAGAACATAGATTTTGAATGAAATCAATCGCGCTTCTCTTCCCTATTGTGATCGGAAGCTTGCCGGTGGGCTTTACCCATTTTTTCTTTGTTGGGTGCGTGGCCGACTATTTCCTCGCCTTTTCTTGCTTATTTGAGCGAATTGAGATTTCGCGCTTTCCAGAATTACTATACACGGCGAACGGACTTTAATATCGAAAACTACCCATGAACTTGGACTGCGCCCCTTTAAAGGCAGTGTTCACGAAGAAAAAGTTCCCCCTTTTTTGGCTAAAACGTAAGCTTTGGGTCCCTATAGGAATATTAAGAACGGAAGTGCGACGAAAAACGGCCGGTAAGTGGGTGAAAATCTCGTGGGCCAGCCGACCCATTGGGCCACTCCGCCCACGTCCTGTAACAGTTCCCCTGAATTTGAGGTTAAATGAGCGGTGGTTTCCGATCAAAAGCCCGTTCATCCCTTCATTCTCAACGCCTCTCTTTACTCAGGTCTGCTCGCACACATCGGCTGCAAAAAACGGGAGTTACAAGCCTCGGACAACTCGTCCACAATTTTCCCTTGCTGAATTTCAAGATGCCATAACTCCGTTTCCAGGGGGCCATGTACTATTCCAGGGCCATCATTGGAATCAGCATGGGACCGTTTTCAAGATAGGCGGAAAAACGGAAAAACGACTTTTATCGTGAACACTGCCTTTAAAGACAGCATACACGCTCGTGAACGTGATTGATATAACAACGGAAATAGAATGGTATGGCCCAGATTACAACGCCTACGCATTTCGAAAAGTCAATAACGACCCACAATGTCGCTACATGAGTTAGAAGTTGGCCCCGCTCTGTATTTTCACGCCCCTGTGTTTGCTCTTTTGCTCCAAAGCAGGGTTGCTGGGTCATCTTCGGCGTCGGTACTGTTGGTAGATTGCCTAACAAGTGAACCACACAAGTCACTGACGGCGAAGATGGCCCAACAACCCTGCGTTGGAGGAAAAGGGCAAATACAGGGGGCGTGCAGATACAGGGCGGGGCCAACTTCTAACCCTTGTAGCGGCATTGTGGGTCGTTTTCGACACTTGAAAATGCGTAAGCGTTATGCTGTAAGCCATACGGTTCGATTCACGTAGTTATCTCAACCAAGTTTACTAGCGTGTATGCTGCCTTTAAAGGCTCAGTCCAACCTCAAAATCGTTATCCAGTCTTTCTGTTCAGTTTGGAGAGAATTTCACGCTGATCACATTGGTGTCTTCGGCATCGCTCAGAACCCACTACGAACGAAGTTATGGCGCCTAAAAGATTGTAAATTTGGACGGTGAGAATTTTGTGGACGAGTTGTCTCGGGCTTGTTTTTTCTCGTCATTCGCAGCTGTGGCTTTAAATTAGACTTCAATACAAAGCTGGACCGATAACAAATGGAAGAACGTAGATATTGATCAAAATTAATGGCGCGTCTCGTCCTTATTGGGACCGAAACCGCTGAGGTGGGAGGAGCAAATGGGTGCTGACTTGGGAGCGGAGAGATTGGGTGCTCGATTTTTCTTGCTTATTCGGAAGAGTTGTGATTCCGTGTTTGGCAGGGTTGCCACACACCGGGCGACCATAATATCAAATTTCACCCACAAGCTTGGACTGTGCCTGTAAAGCTTTTACAAAAAAAATTGTGATAACCTCCTAAAATCGATCGTTTCGCCCCGAATTGAGAATCAAAATCCTTGCGAACGGAAGAACTGGTTTGTGCGGCGATGCCCAAAGGCAAAATGTACAAAAGCAGAGCTCTCGGTTCCCGTCAAGGGCAGTGCGCGCGGTTAGGCTTTTGGGGTATTGTGGGCGAGGCCGACTTTTTCCCGGTAGTTTCTCACCTATTTGAGCAAATTGAGATCTCGCGCTTGCCATGATTGCTATTCACGGCGGGCTGACTACAATATGAAATTTTACCCGAGGTGGGACTGCGCTTTCAAAGGCAGGGTTCGCGATAAAATCGGTTGTTGTGCTAACCACATCGAAAGCTAGATGTGGGCATCACAAAAGTGGAAATAAGTAAAAAAATGGATGAAAACGCTTAGGGGCAAGTTATTGCTTGGTGTTCTCCCGCCCCCAATTATAGAGATTTCTGTGAAAACCTGTTTTGTTATCTTTTAATTTGCTTCTAAAGTAATGTCTTAGCAGTTCTGGAGACTTCCGACTACTTTAAAGGCAGTGGTCGCGATGAAATATGCTTCTCGTGTTTTTCTCTCTAAACACTTTTCTGAAATTGAAGTAGTAGGACCTATAAGAAAAAATCGCGAAAAAAAACACTGTTTTGGGCCAAATTTGAAGCCTGAACTTTCTTGTCTTTTGATGATGGACGAGCCCATTCTACATCATCGGCATCGATGACCTCTCTCTTATAGCAAGGACATCAACTGGCTTGAAATTGAATTTCAATCAATGAACCTTCGGATTTATGTACACAACTAGTCAAAAACATTCACTGGAGTGCTTTCTTTCATTGCTCAACTGTTTTTATTAGGTAAATTTGCATTTATTTCTTCCTCTGTATGTCGATGATTTTTGACTGCTCGGCATGAGGCCATTGTTATACCAAAACTTTGCGACCGCGACAGGTACGGTCAACTGTTACGAATCGTGCCGGGACCAGGCCCACACAGTAGAAAAATGCTGTCGCAAGAACAGATTGCAGCACCTGTCGCGGTCGCTGGCTCGAAAGTGGCTGTTATGCCTGAAATGTGGAAACCGTGCGGTAATCGGTCGCTGTCGCGGCTGTCCGTCGCAGTGCAGTGCACTGCGACGGGTGTCAGCGACAGCGACCCAGCCAAATTCAGTACCCTGCCGGGTGTTTCTTGGCCCTGAGCGACAGCGACGGCTGGCCCTCAGCGACAGCGACGTAGCAGTGCTCTGCGACCGCGACAGGCCTGTCGTGGGGTACAACAATGGCCTGAGACTGCGATCTTTTTGGTCCGCGCTGTGCACGTGTGCACGAGCTGGCTTCTTTGGGCCCTAGAAACTCTAATTCTATCCCGTTTTTCACCGCACTACCTTCAGAGTTTATCAGCTGTTTTGATCTAAGCTGATTTTTGTAGTTTTTTCGATAACGTTTTTCGTCGTGACCACTGCCTTTAACAGCGAAATAAATGGCGGATAAACAAGCATTAAGAAAAATCTCGTTAAATAGGGGGCCGGCCGACACCGGTAATTAGCCGTTATATCTTGTTTTTGAGCGTTCTCCCCGCAAACTTCCGAGTTTTTTTACTTATTTTTACTTTTGTGATGACCAAATCTACATTCTGATGAAGACAGCTCAGAAGTCGTTTTTATCGCGCACCCTTCCTGTAAGCATGACTGCAAAGGTTATTCGTATTCTCTATTTGTGTTTGACTTTGTTTGGCATGAATGTTTTATTAATATTGCAGCTGGGCGACTGCGATGGTATGACCGAAACGGAATGTGAGAACTACTATCGTCTCAATGCTGCGATGGTTGAGGTAACCAAATTTTATCGTGCAAGGCCGGCCAGATCTATAGAAAAAGACCGTAAAAAATCTCTGTTCCATTGTTAAGCGATGTTGGCAGAGTACAGCGACCACTTCGCATCTCAGACGAATTGCGTTAATCTTACAACAGATCGAGATGAATTTTCACGGTCCTCAACAGCTATCTACACACGGTCTATTCATGCATTGCTGCCCTTCCTGCAAAGCAAAACACGCTATCTGTTTCTTTCCATGCGAGATAACTTCGCATTAAATTATCAAAGTTGAGATTTGACTGGCATTGTATTCAATTTTTCAATGCGTATGCTGGTAAGGCAGATAATAAATGCCATCTCCTAATTCAGATATTCTATGAGCAACTCAACTATGAGTTACTCCAGGAGTCAGAAGCCTATGGACTTGTGAACCTTATTGCCGACTTTGGAGGCCATCTCGGGTTATGGCTAGGTTCGTTATGCTGAATTACTATGCAACAGTTTGATGTCGTTACTTTGACATTCTTTACAGGATTTTCGGTAATAACTGTCATGGAGGTGATCGTGTTGATGGTAGACGTCATGTCCATATTTTTCCGACGAAGAAATGAGAAGATGGCGAATAATGACAGACGAAACGGTGGAAAGGCATATCCTCCCACAGTCAGCGATGAGAAGACGAAGTCTCTAGTTCAGATATGATCATGAAGAATCACTTTGAGAAGTTGTGATATTTTGTTGTTTTACGTTTGTTATGCATATTTCTACCATAACCATGGAGGAATTTTTGGCTACCCTAAGGATTTAATCCGTCCTAATCTTTTTTGCAAATCAATGTATATAATGAATTTGGAGAAAGAGACATACAGATAAAAAAACAACATCAAAACAGCGACACAGACTTGTATCACTTGCTGGAAAAGTGGCCCCTTTTCCGATTCCCGTACTGATGCTATAATCGTAAGGACTCTGATGAAGATTGAGAAACAATGTCTACTTCTCTCATTAGAGCATCTGATTGTCTGGCGTTGAGCAAAAATCAAGGAGCGCTTCACATCCATGTTAGAATTTATAAAAGTCCCGAGTTTCCAATCCATTGGCAAAAATCCGGAAGACGGCACCCCACACCACCCCCGTACGGAATACTGTGCCACTAACATCCAATTTCCATAAAAAACTGCCACGTATTCTTGGTGAATCTGAATTTGTCTGAGTATTTATACAGGTGCTCACTATGCATCGTACTTCCGCGCACGTGGCAGCTCTTTAGCTTTAGCCACACTCTCGATTCCTGTTTTACTTTTTTCTCAACTACTCAATCAGTGCGAATAGTTGGTGAAGTCGGCGCACAAACTATAGCTCAGGCAGTAATGCCGGTACCCGGACATGCTCCGGTATTCACTGCCGCCTCTGCCGGTGAATGGAGGTCTGCTCATCCGAAATTAGTTGCCTACCGTGTGAATGATATAGATCTGCAGGAGCAGATAAAGCCCCTAGTAGGCCCTTCCCTTCCCCCAGCAAGTTTGAGGTTCGCGCTTGATCCCTGAAGCGGTAAGCCTTACCTTGCTTCAAAATTCATGAACTGACCCGCTGCCACGCCCCCACGGTCACAACGAACCGTAAGGGGTGAGGGGTCCATGATCCATATCGTGCGGATGACCGCCCGTTGGAATGCCATCATCCGAACCATCACGAACCCCAGTTTGGCCGCTCCGTATGTGGCCCTGGTTTGCCTTAGCTGCTCAGTATTGGGCCGATGATATGCATATGTCTGCCCGCTGACCCCGTAAAGCCATGCCGCTCAGCCGGTGAAATGCATGCCCGCCCGCTCAGTCGGTAAGACGCTACGCCCCCAAAATAAGCCTGCCCGCTCAGCCGGTGTTATTATCTGAGAGGACACTTGACAGGCAACTAGTGACAGGGTCAGGCGGGAGTTGTCCAACTGGACAACAGGGGGGATGCAAAAATTTTCGAACTTCAAATTTTTTTTAGGTGGGAACGTGAAAAAACCTCAGTCAAAAACTTTGAAAAATCGGGGGTATTTTCAGTCGCGTTTCCCTTTCTGTGGAGAATGCAGGTCGTGGAACGAGGGGTTCGGACGTGGCTGTCTTACATATAGTAATAGCAACAAAAAGAACAAAGAGAACAATAGTACAGCACCACAACAGTACATGTGAGTAAAGCACTATACATAACGACGTAAAAGACATATGCTTCTCTGGGCCAGTTTCCGGTCCGCAATTGGGTCTCGACACGCTTTGCGGCCCAGCGCTTTCGAGTCGGAAGAGTTTCCTGCGCCGCAGCCGCCGATCTGTTGACTCTAGGTGGGTTTTGGAAACTGGAAACTAAACAAAATTGGAGAAAACTGTATAAAAAAGCCACATCGAGTCGGCTTTGGCGCTGGAAACTCGATTGACTCGAGCGCGTGCGGCCGCAAAGCGTGTCTAGACGCAATTGCGGACCGGAATTTGGCCAAGAGAAGCACAAAATATAAGGTGGGGGAAAACACGATCTGCCACAATTGTGAGGGTACCGTTAATTGTCGAATAAGCCTGCTATGAGAACTGACTTAGTGGGGCGTATTAGTCCTCCACAAGACATACATACTCTGTTGATTTTGGATGAAATGGGGAACATACAAGGTTGTTCAATAAGTGTTGCCGTTCGATAAGAAAAACACAATTTTATGGTTCAAAATACACTTTATTATTCAGCATAATCTCCCTTAACATTAATACGCTTGCTCCAACGATCCTCCAATCTGTGGATCCCATCCCTGAAGTGAGAATCCGGAAGGTCTGCAAAATACGCTTCAACTCTGAGAATTTTCGCCGCGACTCTCCCGCGACTACCCCGCCACTTCTCCGGCTCGGTGCCTGCCGGCGCCGAGCCGGAGGAGTCGCCGGGCAGTCCCGGAGGAGATACGGGAAAGACGCGGAGGAGACGCGGGGGAGATGCGGGGAGAACGCGGAGGAGACGCGGGAGAACGCGGAGGAGACGCGGGGGAGTTGCGGGGGAAACGCGGATGAGATGCTGGGCAGTCGCGGGGGAGACGCGGAGATGACGCGGGGTTGTCGCTGGAGGTCTAGGGCTTAGCAAGCGGCTACCATCTAGACCTCTTGTTGGCAGTGCATTTTGTCGCCCATTTTCTTGCAATCCACCCATCACGCCAGCGTTCGCTGCGTTTGTGGTAGGTGGGCATCTGCGAGAAACTGAGCGACAAATCTACTGCCAACAAAAGGTCTAAATGAGAGCCGCTTCTCAAACCCTGGACTCCGCCGCAACTAATCCACGACTTATCCCCACTGGGTCCGCAGGCATCGAGCAGCACAGTATCGTGGTAGGACCGCGGTAATGTTGTGGCTCACGACTCGTTCGACTACAGGGAGGACATAAAGGCAACGCACACGATAAACGTGTTGTTGATTTCGGTGTTTTTGGGTAGGCCGGTTGGTTTTCGCCTGAAGCGGTCATTCCTCATCTTTACCGAAACGTGCCGTCCTAGTAGTCAGCTGTATCCATTTGTCACGGTCCTCAGCCACAATTTGAACACAATCCATCTATTGGTGGCTATTCCACTCCCTGCGAAGTAAAACATCGCGCCTGAATTGCCTTTCAATGCCGAGTGATCTCGAATCCTCCCTCACTACATCTGTTCAAAACTTTCGCCCACGTCCAGGCGGCCGTTTCCAGACAGGACTCGAAAGCATCCTTAGAGTGTGTTAAACAAGACGATTTGGCGGTCTTCTTAAAATATGCGCGAACAAACGAAGACGACCTTCCGTTGCCGCTTGAGATGGCGTTGAGAGATGTTGACACCTCCCTCGTGTCAAGCGTTGATGTAAGGCGTCGATTTCGTTAGAGATCCTCGTTGTGGCACATCCTCGGCCAGAAATATCCAAGCAAACGTCTAAACAACTTCCTTTCCGTGCAATCCAACCGTTCCATCTGCTGCTTTAATGCTGCTCACGTCTCCGATCCGTACATCATGATAGGGCGAATAGCGGATAAGTGGACGCGCAACTTAACTTCCTTCGCGACGGGGGTAGACCCCAAACACTTGGTAAGAGAATTGAATGCAGACGTAGCTTTCGCACATCATTGTTGAATATCCGCTGCATAACTATCATCGTTCTTCAGCAAACAGCCCAAATAACAGAAATCATGCAAAAGTTCGATACGTTGTTCGTCCACACAAAGCTGATGGCCTCTGAGAGACCCAAATCTGCTTGCATTTGTGGGGACGAAGGCGAAGTCCCTGCGCCATGCTTCGAAACGAGGTTCACAATCCTTCGCACTTTTGCGTCGTTTTTAGCGAATAACACTATGTCGTCAGCGTACTCCAGGTCGGCAAGAGAGCATCCTGATGGTGGTAGTATCACGTCCGCGGGAAACTGTTCTGCAACTCTACGCATGATGTCATCAACAGCGAAGTTGAAAAGAAAAGGTCCTGCTACAACTCCTTGCCTTACTCCTGTTGTCACCTCGAAAGCTGACGTAAACCCGACAGGCGTACGAACTGCTGCTGTTGTTCCTTTGTGCATGTCCTCGATTAGTCGAACGTACTTTTCCGGGACTTCATCGATCGCAGAGCGTTAAGCAATCGATTACGATTAGGAGAGTCGAATGCGGCTTCAAAGTCCGAAAAAGCAAGCTGTAATGACTTTGAATACCGCTGCCACGATTCAATTACTCTTTTCACGACGAACAATTGGTCGATGGTCGATCTTCCATATCGAAATTTGGCTTGCTCCTCTCTGGTTGTTTCCTCACGATGTTTGATGAGCTGCTCGAGAATGATACGTTCTAAAACCTCGTACATGACCCGCAGTGGATAAATTGCCCCGTTGTTCCTGGGGTCCATGACGGGTAAGTTCTTGTGGAGAGGTACGATGATCGCGTGTCCCTACGGATCGGGTATCCTTTCGCTCATCCATATGGTACGGATAGTGACTTACTTGACTTAATCGGTTGGCTTTCGCCTGACGCGGTCATTCCGCATCTTCACCGAGGTGTGCCGTCCTAGTAGTCAGCCGTGTCCATTTTTCACGGTCTTCAGCCACAATTTGAACACATTCCATCCAGCTGTCACTATTCCATTTCCTGCGAAACGAAACATCGCGCCTGAACTGTCTTTCGATGCCGAGTGACTTTAAATCCTCTTTAACCACATCCGTCCAGAACTTTCGCCTACGCCCAGGTGGCCGTTTCCAGACAGGATTTGGAAGCATTTTTAAAGCGTGTTGTACGAGACGATCCGGCGTTCTTCTTAGTATATGCCCGAGCAGTCGAAGTCGACTTTCCATTGCTGCTTGAGATGGCGTTAGGAGATGCTGGCACCTCCCTCGTGTCAAGCGTTGATGTACTGCGTCGATTTCCTTGTAAAGGTCTTCGTTATGGCATACACGCGGCCAGAAATATCCAAGCAAACGCCTAAAAAGCTTCCTCTCCGTGCAATCCAACCTTTCCATCTGCGTTTTCGGTGCTGCCCACGTCTCCGATCCGTACATCATGATAGGGCGAATAGCGGATAGGTAGACGCGCAACTTGACTTCCTTCGCGATGGTGGTAGACCACAAACACTTGGTTAGAGAATTGAATGCAGACGTAGCTTTCGCACATCGTTGTCGAATATCCGCTGCATAACTACCATCGTTCTTCAGCAAACAGCCCAAATAACAGAAATCGTCCACCAGTTCGATACGTTGTCCGTCCACACAAACTCCAGTTGAAGGCCTCTGAGAGACCCACATCTGCTTGCATTTGTCGGGACGAAGACGAAGTCCATAGGCTGCGGCATACTTCGAAACGAGGTTCACAATCCTTTGCAGTTTTGCGTTGTTTTCAGCGAATAACACAATGTCGTCAGCGTACTCCAGGTCGACAAGGGAGCGTCCTGATGGTGTTAGGATCACATCCGCAGGAAACTGTTCTGCAACTCTACGCATGATGTCATCAACGGCGAAGTTGAAAAGAAAAGGTCCTGCAACGGCTCCTTGCCTTACTCCTGTTTTCACCTCGAAAGCTGACGTAAATCCGACGAGGTGTACGAACTGCTGCTGTTGTTCCTTTGTTCATGTCCTCGATTAACCGGAACATACTTTTCCGGGACTCCATCTGCTCGCAGAGCATTGAGCAATCGATCACGATGAGGAGAGTCGAACGCGGCTTCAAAGTCCAAAAAGCAAGCTGTAATGGCTTCGAAAACCGCTGCCACGATTCAATTACTCTTCTCACGACGAACACTTGGTCGATGGTCGATCTTCCAGGTCGAAAACCGGCTTGCTCATCTCTGGTCGTTCCTTCACGATGTTTGATAAGTCGCTCGAGAATGATACGTTCTAAAACCTTGTACATGACACGAAGTAGAGAGATTCCTCTGTAGTTCTTAGGATCCGTGACGGATAGCTTCTTGAAGAGGTACGATGATCGCATGTCTCCACGAATCGGGTATCCTTTCGCTCATCCATATGGCACGGATGGTGTTGGTCATTTCACGAATCCCAGACGGAGGAAGAGCTTTCAGCATTTCAGCAGTGATGTTGTCATCTCCACCTGCCTTTCCATTCTTCATTTTCCGGACACAATCCAAAACTTCAGACTCAGTCGGCGGTTCCTCACTGACATCGTAATGTGCTCTCTGAACATGCGGGAGCTCAGGTACTGATGGCGCTGGACGATTCAGTAGTGAACTGAAGTAATCCTTCCATATTGGCAGCGTCGCATCACCAACTGCAACTCCATTGGTAGTGTTCAAGACAGGAGAACATCTCTTCATCTTCCCGCTATACTGTCGCAGCAACGTGTAGGCTTTCCTCGGATTCTTCTCCTCCCAAGCCTTCTCGAACTCCTTAGCTCTACACGTCCACTCGTTCGCGGTCACTTTGAAGCTGCCGACGCAACTTCCTCCTCAGACGCTTCTCCTCCACGAAGTTTCCTGCAGTTCGGAGAGCACATACTCTGTTGTAGGTAGATGTTGTTTCTTCTGAGACGTAGGCGAACTTCTTCTTAGGCTGTACAACCGGGAAGTGCCTCTTTCGAAGCGTCCTGGATGCATTTGACAAAAGAATCCGCGTCGCAAAGTTTCTTCTTAGTCCGTAATTCGATGTGAATAGAAACGCGTTGTCGGAAATTCCTTCTGCACTCTTCATCTCTGAGACTTGTCATGTCAATCCTCTGGAGAGGCTGAGCCCTCGCTTCCTCTTATGAATCCTCGCAGTGAAGTTCAACAGAACAGGACGGTGATCCGAATCGAATGCGACATCCCACACAGCTCTAGGATCTTCGAATGTCCGATACTGGAATATTCCTCGTCAGGACATAGTCAAGCTGTAGTTTCAAAGTTGTCATCTTCCGCTTCCGCTGCTCTTCTGGAGATAGCCGGGTTGGTCCCTGCCACGTAAGCTGATGGCGGCGATGATTCCTCTTGAATGTCGATGCAATAATCAGACCACTGCGTTCACAAAGTCGACAAGGCGGTAGCCATTGTCCGATGTTTGCTCCACTGGGTTGAACCATTTACCGAGTACTTCGGATTCCTGATCAAGTCCCATCTTCGCATTTGCGTCAATCCCCACGACAACAGCATGTTGACAAGGTATCCTGGCCAGCAACGTATTGGAGTTCCTCATAAAACGCATCCTTCGAATTGTCTTCGGCGGTTTCAGTGGGCGCATGAGCACTCACTATCCACAGATTGAATCCTCTGTGATCCCGCAGTCGTACGAATGCATTCCGACACGACGTTGAGCCGAACTCCTTGACCATACCATTGAAATCCTTCCTTACTTCCTTACAGCTATTGCACAGCCTCCCACTCTCCTATCGTCAGCGTTACCGCAGTAGATGGTGTACTCTCCGGACGCTGATGACGGGTCTATCCTGAGGCGGGTTTCCTGCAAAGCAGCAAACGGTGCATGGAAATAGCTCAGAAGTCTGGATAGCGCAGTTTTTGGATATCACCTGACAGCGATCGACAGTTCAGGGTGGCGAAATCTGTGGCTTGTGGCCAAAGACTCCCCATGACTCCCTAGGTACGGATCCTAAGGTGTTATGGACCAGAGGCCTTAGTGTGCCGGACGGCGACACCTTTATGCAATGTGCGGGATACTTTCGCGATATAGTTGTGCACGCTATATCGCTCGAATGTTCCCTGTGTACACTCAAACGTCTGCTGGGTTCAGTAGAAGCAGGGGCACCAACGAGCAGGTACCAACAGACTTGTATACACACCCCCGGTACGGATAGTGTTTGTCATTTCACGAATTCCAGACGGAGGGAGAGTTTTCAACATTTCAGCAGTTATGTTGTCATCTCCACCTGCCTTCAATTCTTCATTTCCCGGACACAATTCGAAACTTCAGCCTCAGTCGGCGGTTCCTCCCTGACTTCGTAATGTGCTCTCTGAACATGCGGGAGCTCAGGTACTGATGGAGCTGGACGATTCAGTAGTGAACTGCAGTTATCCTTTTATATTGGCAGCGTCTAATCACCAACTACGGATCGGTTTACAGTATTCAGTATAGGCGAACATCTCTTCATCTTGCCGCTATACTGTCGCTACAACGAGTGGGCTTTTTTCGAATTCTTCTCCTCCCAAGCCTTCTCCAACTCCACTGCTCAACACGTCCACTCTTGTTCGCGATCGCCTTGAAGCTGCGGATGCAACCTTCTCCTCAGACGCTTCTCCTCCACAAAGGTTGCCGCCGTTCGGAGAGCACTCACCTTGTTGTATGGTTTCCGTTTTCGATTAAGTCTGACGCATGGACCAGGCGGCTGGACGTGCGGGGTTGGCGGCCTTACTGGAGAATGGGGTTTCCTAGCGCGGAGTGATCTACCGTCGCAGCCCCGTCCATTCATCAGACTAAAATTCTTGCGCGAGCTCTAAGTAGATGATGTTTCCGCTAAGACCTAGGCGTACTTCTTTTCAAGCTGTACAACCGGGAGTGCCTGTTTAGAAGGGTCCTGAATGCATTTGACCCCACTCAAAGTTGCGCACCCCACTCAAATTGGTTCACACGAAGGGTTAAAGGCACAGAACACTTTAATAACTATTTTTTAAATTGTATGCTTATCTTGGAGTGAATCACACGCTAATCACGATGGTACTCCTAAAATCGCAGAATGTCCTTGAAATTCAAACATCCATTGAGTGGTCTTCGAGTTCAAAATTCAAGAAGGTGGTGTGGTCGTGGTGGTGAGCGAAGGGGGTCTGGCCAACCGTGGTCCCTTATATCTCGCTTGTTTGGAGGAATTGAGATCTCACGCTTGACACGTGTTATACAGGAGAGGTCTACTACACAATCAAATGAAAATCACAGAATTCAAGGCTGAGGGTCTTCTGTGCCTTAAAAGTCACAACCTCGATGGGAGGGCGCCGCACCGATTTCAAATGTGGGGGGGGGCATCTCGCGGACCGAGCACACCGCTACAATTTACCCTGGTTCGATTAGCCAAATATATTTAAGCACTTGACCCAAGAAAGTCCAATTAAAAAAAGAAAAACAGAAAGCATGTACATGAATATATGAGAAATACGGTTATTTTTGATTATAGAGAACGCAATCAAATTCCTAATATTTGCCACATCTTTAATCAAGAAAAGCTCTAACGGGTTGTATCCAAGGCAAGTCATTGGCTGAAAAGGCGGCAACGCAGCACAGAATGAATACTTTCTCGAGGTTTGGCTCTTATATGTTTATTATCAGATTTCTCAGCTATGAGCCTGGAATTCAAAAAGAACGTTCCATTGTATTACGTTCCTAGTCTTCTTGCGATTTTTAGATTCAAGTTGCGCGAAACATTGTAAAAAAACCGTAAGAGGCAATTACGTATAAGTGTTGGTAAATACAAAAATTGTACGAAATTCCAATTTATTACTGGGAAAAAAATTTATTCATTGCGGGACGGAGAAAGTTTCGAATTTTTTTGAAAAAAGTTGAGGATCATGATGGATGGACACAGCTCTTTAGATGGACACAAAAACGGTCTGCTAGACCTTGACTTATAGGGATGACGATGAACAGAGGAATGAAGGAAATAGATCAGGGAAAACACTCAGAACTTTCAGTATTATGTGCATGAGTAAGCTTAGCTCGAAGGTTACACAGCTAAAATGTACGTGGACGCAGTTCATCATACTGCTTCTGATAATCTGATGGAGTGAATGGAGGGCTAGGAGCAGATGGCCTCAAAATGGTGGGTCGAATCAATCAAAAGGTTATAAATGAGTTGGATTCAAAGAGTATATTGCAATAGGAGAGAAGGCATAACAGCGACCGCTCGCTGGGCGTTAAAGAGGAAATTGATAGGAGTGACCGCCAGGAGTTTATTCGATACGACGACATAGCAGTAGAGTCGCGAGGGAGTTGCGGTAGAGTCGCGGAAGCTTCATCCAAAAAGAGGTCGCGGTGGAGTCCCGGCAGAGTTGCGGCAGAGTCGCGGAAGAGTCGTGGATTGCGGGGGAGTCGCTGGGCAATCCAGGATCGCGGTAGAGTCGCGGCAATATTTCTCAGAGAACAGCCGTTATGACCTCTTCATTTGATGAAAAACGCTTGCCACGCATAAATTTTTTGAGTTCTGGAAATAAATGGAAGTCGCTGGGGTCAAATCTGGTGAATACGGTGAATGCTTCAACAAGTCGAATTTTAATTCATGGATTTTAGCCATCAAAATGCTCTTGTGACACGGTGCATTGTCCTGATAAAAAAGTATTTTTTTCTTCTGCAAACCGGGTCTTTTTTCACGATTGTTTTCCTTCAACTGGTTCGAAAGGTTGCAATAATATTCAAACCTAATTGTTTTACCAGTTTGCAAATAATCCACAAACAAAATTCCTTTGGCATCCCAAAAAAACGGATGCCACACCCTTTTTGGCCGACTTCCGGACACGAACTCGTTTCGAAGCCGAACAACCAATTTCACACCACTCTTTGGCCTCTTGTTTTGATTCAGGATCATGGCTATAGACCCAAGCCTCATCCATAGTGATGAATCGACGCTCAATATCCACTTAATCCTTTTTGAAACGCTCCAAATTTTGCTGAGAAAGTCGCATTCGAATGTGTTTTTGTTCCACTGTTGGACGATGCGGCACACATTGGGCACACAGCTTTCTAAAACCCAAAATTTCACTTAAAATATGAGCACTCCTAATGAGATGTGTAGAGCCTCTACTCAATCTCTCTCAGTCAATCGACGATCTTCCAAAACCATATCCTGTATTTCGGCTATGATTTCTGGTGTTGATGCGCTTTTTGGACGCCCTTCACGTGGATCGTCTTCAAGGCTTGTACGACCACGTTTAAATTCAGCAACCCATCTTTCTCTACTGTTCTGATTGTAGGTGAACAATCATTATACACTTTTAACATTCGTTCGTGAATTTCCTTTGGTGCTACACCTTCCAAAAATAAGAATTTCATCACTGCACGATATTCAATTTTTTTCATTGCTGTGACACGGCGACGCTAAATGGCTTGTAAACAAAGAGTGAATTGACAGATTGAAATGAAACTTCACCTACCTTCATATGAAGAGTGTACCAACAAAAAAAAATTTTGGGCTAGTAGCAACGCCCTCTCTTGTCGAACGAAAAAACTTATTGAACAACCTGGTATGTTCGAATTGGACTCGGTCGCAAATTTCAGAAAAATACAATTAGCAATACGAACTACACCCATGCCTCCTTCAAAGGCAGTGTTCACGATGAATATCATGTTCGAGTTCGACTCAAAAATGGAGTTGTTCGGTCGTGAGCTATCGAATAGTGAAGAAGCAGCCAACAAAAGCGCTCAGAACAAGCTAAAATAGCGGTTTCCAACGTTCAGGAAGTAGACGAGTTTAGGAGCCCCGCTAGTTTCCGCAAGCGCGCGCTAATTGCGAAATCTGCGCGAATCGATCAGGCTGGACCTGGCGGAGTTTCTTAACAATGTGCCATCGAAACGTCCGCGGTGCCACAAGCTCGTCAGAAGGGGGCGGAGCAGGATAAGGGCAGGCGTACTGGGATAATGAAGTCTTCCCTCTCCGCCGTTTCTGGCCCGTTTTCGATGCTTTCTTCGACCCTATCCCCTCCAGCATCTGCCAGCGTAGTGTTTCACACTAAAAATTCGAAAACGAGATTAATCGTAAACACTGCCTTTAAACACTGCGGAATTTTTAGCGGTGAAATACCGTAATTGCTGTAATTGAATACTCTTCTCTATTTGAACACCCCCATCTAATACAGCCCTTCCCAATCAGGGGTGTGCGGAAATTTTTTAAAAAATTTCAGAAAACAGAAAATCGAGTTTGTCAGAAAACAGAAATCAGAAAACAGAAAGGCCAAAACGGCCAGAAAACAGAAAACAGAAATCAGAAAACAGAAAAATCTCAGAAAAAATACTCATTGCATTTTAATTTTTTTCAAGAGAAAAAGTGTAATTCTGAACATCTTTCCTATACATGTAATACAATATCTAAGAGACTGGGCGAAGAACTAATAAGACAGTGATAGTAGCGATGGCACGTCAATGACAGGTAGATCATCATTGAAGGCACTCACTCTGAGAGGTTTAGCCGAGAAATAGCCCACCAGGCCCCACAGCGGTTCTTGATGTGCTATTTCTCGAATATTTCTTGATTTTTTCCCAATTATTAGGCGGCTAAGATCATGCTCTTTATAAAATAGCCTAGAAGTAGCCGAGCAATAACCGAGAAATAACCAGGACGTGACAGGCACATCAACTCTCGACGCTGTCCTTCCCGGCCCGCCGAGCAGCCGCCTTGCCCCAAGTACCGCTAACTTGGGTAATTGAACCGACCGCGGTGTTGACATCCAAATAATGCCCCAGGAATCGCGAGTATCCTCAGACAGAGGTGTAGGGTCGCCCGGGCGGTCTTGCCTTTGATGTCCAGGTGATCCCACATCCCTGTCTGAGGATTCTCGCAACCGCGCCGCAGCACGCTTTCGCAATCAGCGTGCACTTTGCAGACTGAACGGCAATGCGGAGTTGAGCTGTACATCCCTTTGGGAGCACTATTTGGCGTCAATTTCTCGGCAAACATTTTTGGCAGCTGTTGTTTCTAGGCTGTTACGCTGCAACCAGCTACTTCCCGACCATTTCCCGGCTATCACGCAGAAAACATGCATTTCTTGGCTATTGATTAGGTGAATTTCTCAGAGAATGCCAGTACGTCAGCACAGTAGGGGTTACATCCCTCGTTGTCAGCAGCTGCTGCTGACAGCTAGCAGCAGCAGTTGCTATTGATATCAAGGGGCTCAACCCTAGCAAGTGTTGGAATCATATACGGCTTTCAGCAGCAGCTGCTGCTGCTAGCGGAGGTTTGCACTCGATCTTTGCCCTAGGACACAACCTCCACTGTGCCGAAGTTCTTAGTAGGTGAGCAGGGCTCGCGATAAAATCATCTGATGATTACTGTTGATAAGAATGCATGTTTTACCATCAAAAAAGTGAGAAAAGTGAAAACTTACAGGAGAAACGCACAAAAACAGCTTAGAACAGCTAATTGGTGGGTGTGCGCACGCCCCAACTAACACGATTCATATAAGTGCTGGTTTTTTCGTTTAGCAACCTATTCATGCTTTTGTGGAAGCGGCAAATGCCGCGCAATATCAGTAGGAAAATGAGAAATGAGATGTTTGCTATCGTTACCGAGCATTTGTTTTATCATTTCTCTATTGATAATCCGCGGCATTCGCTGCTTCGCAAAAGTATGAATAGGGTTTAACAGCAAGGCGAAAGACGGCAAAACAAACATACATAGAGATTAAGTTAATTGTGGGCAAGGTGACAACCAACAATATTTTGTTCCTGAGCGTTTTTCCTCTGAGTTTTCACCTAATTTCACTTTTGTGATGATCATGTCTACCTTTTCATAAGGATACTATAACAACCGTTTCTTATGGCGATCCCTATCATTAGCAGCAATCGCACAATTGAACACAAATAAGAGCGAAACCATATAAACGACTAAACAAGCTGCACTGTCCAACCGACCTGGTTCTCGTTGATTTTTGCTGATTTTTTTCTGATTTTCGCAAGTTTTTCAGAAAACAGAAAGGCCAAAACGGCCAGAAAACAGAAATCAGAAATTTCCGCACACCCCTGTTCCCAATGTTATGATCCTCTAATGACATGGCTGACTTTAAGATGGAGATGTGTCCATTTTTCCCCTTTCGAATGAGTAAGTCATTCACATTAAAGGAAGTGTTCACGGTAACCTTCATTTTTGGGAATATTCGCTATATGAAGTAAGCGGCCCCCTAGTGGAACTAAAATGACGTGGAAATTGAGAAAAACGCACCAGAAGTACACGAAATCTTTAAAGGCACAGTCCAACCTCAGAATCGATTTTTCGCTTTTCTGCCCATCTTGGAGGAAATTTCACGCTGATCACGATGGTGTCTCCAGAATCGCTCAGAACTCACAACGAACGGAGTCGCGGCACCTCAAAAATCTCGATTTTGAACGGCTAGAAGTTCGCGGACGAGTTGTCTGGAGCCTGTATTTACTCGTTGTTCGCAACCATCATTCTGAAGCAGTCCACGAAATAAAGCCAGACCGAAAACAAATCGAAGAAATAGGCTGTGAATAAAATCATTCGCGCGTCTCCTCCCTATTCAGGTCGGAAACCTGGCAGTGGGCGTTACCCATTTTTTCTTTAAAGGCAGTGGTCACGATGAAAAACGTTATAGAAAAAACTACAAAAATCAGCTTAGATAAAAAACAGCTGAAAAACTATAAAGGTAGAGCGGTGAAAAACGGGCTAGAATTAGAGTTTCTAAGGCCCAAAGCAGCCAGTTCGTGCACACGTGCACAGCGATGACGAATTAGATCGCAGTCTCATGCCGAGCAGTCAAAAATCATCGACATTCAGAGGACGAAATAAATGCAAATTTACCTAATAAAAACAGTTGAACAATGAAAGCAAGCACTTCAGTCAATGTTTTTGACTAGATGTGTACATAAATCCGAAGCTGCATTGATTGAAATTCAATTTCAAGCCAGCTTATGTTCTTGATATAAGAGGTCATCGATGCCGATGATATGGAGTGAGCTCGTCCACCGTCAAAAGACAAGAAAGTTCAGGCTTCAAATTTTGCCCAAAACAATGGTTTTTTCGCGATTTTTTCCTATAGGTCCTACTACTCAAGACCCAGAAAAGGGTTTAGAGAGACAAAGACGACAAGCATATTTGATCGCGACCACTGCCTTTAAAGGCAGCATACACGCTCGCAAAAGTTCTTGAGATAGCTACATTCGTGGGGTCTTCCGGGCGCTAGGAGAGCCCTCACAAAGTTGCAAGAGTTAAAAACGAGTTAAAATGACCGTATTTAAGCCGCATTGGGCCACCAAATCATCCTTTCTCCGCCCACCAATACGGGCTCCACCCCTCAATACAAATATTCAATGCTCGATTACGGTCATTTTGGCTCATTTTGTACGCTCCTAACGTCGTAAGCGTTCCAGAAAGGGCCATACGAGTACATTAGCGTCGTTATCCCAACAAATTTGTAGCTAGCTCCGCTATTTCAGCCAATGACGTACAGCTCGTCTGTTTCTGGGCCAATATAGAACGAACCGTTATATCTTCATTTCAGTTGATTTTTTTTTCGGTTTTTTCGTTATCTCTGAATATTAACAACTTCAGAACTTCGATTCATTCATTAAAATTGATATCATTTTCGAGCGTGTATGCTGCCTTGAAATATTCTCCTATTTTCGATTGACCCAATTTTCCAACTGTGACAACCACCATGAACATGTTCATCCAACCGGACAACTAGTCCATGTTATACAATAATATCACTGAAATACGACGTTTAATACGTCTCTCGCCGTTTCTTCGTAATTTTGGTAACATTTAGAGGCCAACGCATTGTTTTATGTGAAAAACTCGGGCACGAAATTCATCGTGAACACCAGGGCTGTGCGTTATAACGTTAACGCGTTAACGCATTAACGGGTTAACGCGTTTCTTTAGTAAAATTAACGATTAACGCTTAACGAAAAAGTCCCGAAATCACGTTAATTTGGGTTCGTTAATTGCAGTGGAATCATGGCACAAAATCTGCTTCAATGGCAATATAGAACTCGAGCCGTGCACGTCGGGTTGCGGCGCGGTCCATTTTCGCTTGTTGTGAAATATATAGCTTACCCCAATGTTTTCCATTCCATTGTTTATCTATTTTAGTTATTTCTTCTCAATATCGAAGAATTCGAATTCGTGTTCCAAAAAGGAAATGTGAGGTCTGATCTACCTCTCTGAGGTCGAGTAAGGTACCAAGCGAAGGTTGGGAGCGGGGATTGAAGGCCGGGTTGGTGATACTTTTGAACATGTCATCACCGTATCGAATGATATGTGATTAATCAGTAAAAAACCGTCCTACTGCGGAAATTATCACATCGTTTTTGCATGTAAACGGTCGACGCAGATTTACTTCTCACCTTAAAGGCAGTGTTCACGATGAAAATCGTTCTTCTGCTTTTCCGCCTATCTTGAGAACGGTCCTGTGCTAATTCGCACGATGTCTCTGAAATCGTACAAGACCTTCTGGGAACGGAGTTATGGTCCCTCAAAAATTGAGCTAATGAAACATGGTGGACGATTTGTCCGAGGCTTGTAATTTCCCTCTTTTGCAGCCGATCTCTGCGAGCTGACCTGAGTAAAGAGAGAAGCTAAGAATGAAGGGAAGAACGGGGTTAATGATTGGAAATCATCGCTCATCTCACGATATCGATCATTCATTTGTTCAAGTCGGTGGGCGTGTGTTGCGCTTTTGAGGTTTGCCTTGCGCTCGAAATGGCAACTTCGGGCTCTTTCGGCGCGTTTTCTGGCTCGTTTTTATGCGTTCTTTCGACGTCAGCGTTACAGTGTGCCCCTCCACTACCGATTCCTAGTGGAAACTGAAACACATTTTTTATCGTGAACACTGCCTTTAATGTATTCTGCCATAGATATAAAGACTGCCTGCCGCATTTATGTATACATGAAGACATGTAGTGTAGTTCATCAAAAGTTGCACATCTGCATTAATGAGAAGTGGTTGGTAGGTAATCAATGTGCATGAAACTCATTGCAGCACAACCGCTACCGCTCAACCGTTGACGAGCGCAATTAATGGGGACTTTTGCAAATTGATTTTCTGCCGACCGCATCTCATTGATGAGTACATGTACAAAATTTGGTGAACTGCTTCATAGACTATACCGAGAAAGGCAATAAATCTGCGTCTAGTGTGCGCACACCGATTCGAAGTGCGGCGAATGCAGTAGCTCGCAAAGTTTCTGAGCCCGTTTCAAGGATATCATTCAAAAGCCGATCTTGCTTGGATGATTCCGGGCAGAAGAAGCAGCGGAGCGGTCGTTCATGGCAAAATATAACAGTGATAAGGAGACTTTGACATGATAAACCCAATACGCATTACTTCGATCGGCTCAAAATGAGGGAGCCAGGCTATACGTAAGTCACATAGTGTGGCACACCACTTGCAAAGAAGTTCCAGACACCCTTTCTGAATTCTATTCACTTTCCAAGGCATCCTGTTTAGCCACCCTCCATGATGCAGTGCATGCTCCACACAAAGTACTTACCACTCTCTACACAGCGCACGCTGCACATGACGCGCTACTAACAATTCACGATGCGGCGCACAGTCTATATAATACTCTACTGGTTTTCTACGACGAGGCGTAAGCACTCATGGAGCACTAACCATTTTCACTACGTCCTGCTGACGTCATCTGAAGCCCTACCTACTTTCCATCACATCATCTGAAGGTCTCCACAAAGTCCTGACCACGTCATCTGAAGCTTCACCCACTTTTCACGACGTCTTGGCGACGTCATCTGGAGCCCTACCTACTTCCCACGAGGCCGTGCCTACGGCGTCTGACGCTCTACGTACTTTCTGCGATGTCCCGCTGCCGTCACTTGAAGGTCCATTTAATTCTTTCTGGGATCTTTAGTGATTTGTGGATTCTCGTTGTGGTCAGATGTTTTTTAAACTTTTAACCAAGTGCAAAATTAACGTGTAACGCATTAGAAGGCTAACGCGGTTTTTTCTCGAAATCTAACGATTAACGCTTAACGAAAAAAATTATTTTCATTAAAGCACACCCCTTGGGCCGGATGCGTCAACGCACACGTGGGTGCAAGGGCAAGGCAGGTGCACCGAGGGTCTGTGCACTGCCCCTGTATGCAGAAGCGCTCGATGGCGTCAGGGCAGCTAGCCCTAGCGTAGTGTACGCACACGCGTGCCAATTCACGGCCGAAACCTGCGATCGATAAGTCGAGCACAGCTGAGAACTTCCGTCCCGTTTGCTTGGTGCCTTCTGTTTTCTTTTTGTTTTGAGAGCGTTTGAACATTTTGCAATCTCTTTTTATAGTGTAGCGTGCTAATACGTTATAAATTTTGCCGTAATTTCATTCACAGTTCCCGTATGGGTTTTAGATAATTTTGAGTCCGCTCGTTCTTGGGGCTTGAAGGTTTGGAACAACGTGTGTGAAACTGCAAACGATGTTTACTGCTTCTAAGTATTAACGTTCGAAAATTTTTGTTTCTTATATCGAAAATTACGAGTAGTATTCTGGCTCTGGAATGCCATTTTGCTCACCTTTTTCTGTAATTAGTGTTAGATTGTAATGAGATACAGTTGACCGCAATGTTAAAAGGACATGGTGCGGTTGCGGACTCGCACTAAAACTACGGTAGAATCTGGCACATTGCCAGATTTCGTCATCGATCGGCGCCAACCGTCGTCTCTCTGCTCACGAGAATATCAGCTGTGGAGCCGATCGATGACGAAATCTGGCAAAGTGCCAGATTCTACCGTAGTTTTAGTGCGAGTCCGCAACCGCACCATGTCCTTTTAACATTGCGGTCAACTTTAATTAGCCATTTTGCTCTGCTGACACTTTTTTTGTTTTCCACGCTTGGAGGTAAGGGACTGCAAGATGTTCTCCGCTGTGAGAGCGTAAGAAGAAGAGCACAGAACAGAGGAATATGAAGAAGGATACAAACCGTTGATGGCAGATCATTACAGTTATTGAGCTCACAGGGAAATTACTTTTGTTCAGCGTGGACATTCCAAATGAATGATACTTTTCTTTTTAAACATAGAATTTGAATATGCTGATCACAGCTGTCTAAACTAGCTTTGAAAAAAGTTATAGACAATTTCAGCTAAATTTCTGACCTATTGTACCTTCCAGATGCGCAATAATCTTTAAAAATCTGGGAAGGGACGTCATACTCGTGTTCTGAAAACCTTTGAGCAAAATTTCACCACACAGGACAGTACATCATGCTCCACGCGGGTTCGCTGCTACATCCTCACGGGGCCGGCGCGGTTCTAATGCGGGGCCGCTGCGGTACTATCGCAGCGACGTCGAGGCTCAAGACACGGCAACAAAACCGTCTGATCACGGAGCCGCTGCGGTACTATCGCGGAACTATCGCGGCATAGTCTGGGGTCACGGTACTTTCCCGGCACTGACGCGGCAAATTCTCTGAGTGGCGCATGGGGCGCTACCGTTTTTGTCAGCGTTTCCCTGTGTCTACCGTATATAGAGAGCTGGTTGGTTGCGAAACTTCCATGGTTCTCAAAGAAAACCCGACAATCGCTTTATCATTAGATAGCCCTCAATGCCTGGATCGCCAATATCTCTCTCGTTCCGCTCAAAACTGACTTCGAAGTGAGTTATACAAAAAAGACGAAAAGGACGCAAAAACCCGACCTCGCTCGCTTTCTGGGGTGGTAGTAAACTAGCCAGAACTCAGAGTTAAGAATTGTGATAATGTCACGATAGCGATGAGAAATTCTAACTTGAGACATCGGTGTAACTCTAAATTGAACTGGGAACCGCCACATACATATTTGTTCGCAAAACTAGAAATCCCTCGGATGCAAACCCGCGAGCCCTGGTACATCGCTTTGCACCAAGCTGTGCTGATCATAACGTGCCACAGATGATTCACGTCTTTAACTTTTCCACATGCAAGTGAAAAAGTGGATGTTAGCGGATTCGAACCACTGACCGTGCTGGTGGCAGCAGCGCTACATTTCTAACAAGTGTTGATGAGTATGAAACACGGTTCAAGAAGGTTGGGGAGCATATCATCAGCCACTCTCAAAGTGGTTGGGTGGCGTAGATATTGCGATCGGTCCTCCTCGTCCTGGGTTTCCGTCTCCATTCTCTGCCTCTACTTCTGCTCCGGTCGTCACGATTCTCATTCGCCTAGTGCCTGGTGATCATATAGTAATCATTGTATTGTTTCGTAAAGCATAAATATCTTTATTCCTCTTGTGTGTCCTTCCCAGAAAAACAGGTTTTCCCTAAATATCGTTCTCCAGAACTCGCCCTAGACTCATTCGCGTCACACAGGTGTTTTAAAACCCTACTCCAGGTTTGAGGACTTTGACGTATTTTTCACGTTTTTTTACCTTGTTCCGCTTCCTATGTAGCTTCGGCGTTACACTGAGACGGTAAAAGGTTGTATACAGAGTAAATCGACTACACTGGACTCAAATATCCTACTCTCGCCACACCTAAATTTCGAAATTGACGACTTCAAGCGGGACCACACCTGAGAAGTGTGAGGCCTAATACTGTAGCGGTGTTCAGCATCTATGTTGGACGGTGAAAGTGAGTATACAGGGTAAATCGACCACGCTGGACTCGATCATCGTATTCTCCTGGCTCATACCTTGCAAAAATGTAGACTTCCAGCGCGACCGCACCTATAATCAAAACCCTTACTTTAGCTAAGTTTTTCAAAAACGCAGACAACTTCATGTAATCCGTCGAGAAAAGCCTAGTCCGTGATCTATTTCAATGTTAATGTCTTGTTTTTTTTTCAAATGGTTGTTCTTCTTCCAATTATACATCTTTTGGATTTTATTTCAATTTTACTACAAAAAAAGACATTTAACACTCCTGGGAGGAGGTCCGAGAAAATCGCCAAAAGTTTGACCTATTAACTCTTCTGAGAAGGGGTCTGAGAAAATCGCCAAATGTTTGCTTCTAGAGGGGTGGGGGGGGTCTGAGAAAATTTAGCCTTGTCCACACCTCGTGCCGAACCCTGTACGCGATGCCGGTCCAGACCACGCCGAGGCTGAGCAATGTCTCTGGGCGAAAAATTTTGGTGTTATGTCCTTCTGATGACCTTTCTGAAGCAGCTGACGACGTTTCTGTGATGTGTGACTACGAAAAGATTACAGTGTACGACCAATATCGATAGACTTCGGCAGAGCTTGTGTACATATGTATCGCAGCATATGCCAAATGAGATGCCAAAGATGAGCATCGATCGAGATCGCGTCACACTTCCATCTGTATTCAAAACATTTCATCGCGGCGATCAGCGATCGCACTCCCTAATACCCTCTATAAAACGTCGTAATTCACATCATTCGAGGCGCTCGCGGCGCCTCGGCCTCCGTCTGCCCTGCGCTCCCTCACTGTCCCTAACCTCCGCTCCGCACCAGCACGCGTAGGAACCAAGTAAATTTCGCCGTTTTAGAGCCTGTACCTCATTTTGTTTCAAAAACACAACGGCCCACTTGTATTTTGGCGGCCTTTACAATCTATTTCAACGACTGCGAAGCAAGATGTGATGCATCACAGGGAGGGGTCGGAGCTCTCGACGTCCGGTAGGGTGGGGTCGGACCTTCGACCAAGAACTGAGATGAGCCTCCATCATAGGCGGGGGGGGGATAATGAGAGCCATACTATTAGTATGGTAGTATGTCAGTATATAATAATTGGGGTAAAAATAATTGTATAAATGTTGGCAATAATAGCGTCATTCACTCCGACAGACTTGGAAAATTCGCACACTAACAAGGGACGACCCCCGGGGGAGTAGGCTCCTGAAAAAAGTTCTTCTGAGAGTTGTGGGGGATGGATAGAGTAACAATAATCTATGTTCGGTTTTTCCTACGGGCCTTCCGATATCACAGAAAAAAGAAAAACCATTTGAAACTACCTGTAACCTCCTACTCGGAGCAACTGGGGTGAGTTCATATGCCCGGCACACATTCAGTTACAATAAAATTGCCCTATACAAGGTTTGATTATGGCCCATTCGTGAGATATGAGCTCTTCCCGAGCTCACTGTGCATTCCATTCCTCGTATCACTTAGTAGAAGTTGCCACAGCCACCTAGCAGGGATGGTCGAGAGGATAACGATGGGGAGTGCTAAACTACAAAGAGATTCTGGGCTACGGGTTCGATTTACTTCTTCTTCTTTGCAGTCACGTCGAGGATTTTGTCATAGGTGAAGAAACTGGGCGACCAGTAGTGGATTCGTCCATTGATCCATTGTGGTCAGCGTGGTAGCTCTTACCGGACAGTTAAATAAATGTGCTGTATCATGGCCGATAGTACCGCAGTCCGGCCAAACATCAGATTTGTTGCTGTCAATCTTGCTGACGTAGGACATGAGCATTGACGAGTGACCGCAGCGCAACGATGCGAGTGTGCATCTAGCCCTTCTTCCGAGTTGAGTCTCGGATTTGCAGACTGCGGGCGGTACTTCTCCTAGTATAGGATTCACCGCCGCCTTCTCAAGATGACACCGTAAGAACTTGGGTGTGCTCCTCGCTCAAAAGACGGAGTCGTTCTTGTTGTGAGTCGTGCCATCTTTGCAAGTTAACCTTGCATGGAGCATCGGCAAATGGCATTCTTTTGGCTCTCTCTCTCTAACGGGGTTAAAGGCAGCATACACGCTCGTAAGCCTAGTCGAGATAACAGCATAGATCGGTCCGCACGGCCCGTACCATGTCGTCAACGACGTTTGAAGCGCTGAAAACTGTCCAGGATGACAGTATTTGACAATGTTTGAGCAATCTTGCCTTCCACGCCCGTATTTTCACACCCCTTTTAGTACAGATTGAAAATATAGATACTTGTGAAAACGTGTGATAATTGAGAGTGATAGCACTATCAAATGGGAGTGCACGAGAGAAATAGCTTGGTTTACTTGAGTATAACATGTCTGCATGCCTATTGTCTCTCGTCCACTTTCGAGAATGCCGCTCTACTTTGGCTGACCTCTTGAAATGGAGGATTCTGTCAGTGCACAAACATGTTATACTCAAGTAAACCAAGCTATTTCTCTCGTGCACTCCAATTTGATAGTGCTATCACTCTCAATTATCACACGTTTTCACAAGTATCGATTCTCATTCTGTTACTCAAAGGGGTGTGAAAATACGGGCGTGGAAGCCAAGATTGCTCAAACGTTGTCAAATACTGTCATCCTAGACAGCTTTCAGCGCTTCAAACGTCGTTGACGACATAGTACGGACCGAGCGGACCTATCTATGCTGTTATCTCAACTATGCTTACGAGCGTGTATGCTGCCTTTAAGCACTCTCCAGGACGGGTGGTTTGGTTGCTTAATAATATTGATTCGTAATTGTTGGGCTTGCAGCTGACAGTGCTCCTTCACAGGCAATAGACGGGCATCGGCATGCAGATGCTCGACTGGGGAACTCTGCACATCCGGTGGCAATGCGAAGAGCGGCATTTTGTACGCGTTGCATCTTAATCTAAGAAGATTCTGAAACTAGATGCTGCCGAACTGATGCGGCGTATTCCATGGCTGGCTGAAGAATCGCCTTATACGTCATGAGTATCGTTTCCTTGCTGCTACCCCATGAGGTACCGCCTAGGGCCCTGAGAACATTGAGTTTGGCTTTAACGACAGCCTGCTTCTGCTCGGTATTTTTATGAAACTTGAGCGACGGATCGAGCACAAGACCGAGCAGTATTGGAAATCGAGCAGCAGGCAGACGGTTTCCATCCCACTCTACCTCCGGATGAGCTCTGTGCTCGGATGGGTCCGTTGTGAGGACGGATACTGATGATTTCGATGCGGAGATCTTTAACATCTTGTCGTCGAAGAGCCTCTTCAGCGTTCGATTTCCGCAATGCATCTTCTGAAAGAAATTATTTTGCATTCATTTTATTGTTTATCCACGAGGTTTTTCATCCACATTTATCTTGCGTTTTCCAATCTTACTGAATTTACAATTTCTATCGCGTGAATTCCTGTAGTATATGAGAATTTCCTCACTTTATTCAAAAAATCTTCTCACCTTCTTGTGCTAGCATTTCGGGTTCATTGGAAATATTGCAATATGAACATCTTGTGACTTTGTATTACTTTTCTCGAGTAAAGGAAAACACTATTCTTGAACACATCCGTTTTCATTCTCAGAAGGTGACATTCGGTTGCCCAATACATCTGCTGATCCTTCATCGAAAACTACTAAACTTGGCTCGATCACGCAGAATTTTTTCGATTATCTGGAGTTGGAGGGTGAGTACGGCAGAAAAAAGTCGAAAAAATTCTCCATTTTGATCCAAATAAAGCAGATTGAGGTAGATCGGTGTTAGATATAGTAGCCAGCCAATTTTCGCTTCTGAAAAACCGAAAGCACGGCCATGGTGGACGGTTGAAGAGAATTTTACATGTTTTTCCAATTTTTCGCTCTACCGGATGGTCCATAGTTAAAACCCAACAGACAGTAATGATACTCTATTCATCCCTCACAACTTTCAGAAGAACTTTCTTCATGACGTCTCCTACCGCGGGGGTCGTCCCTTGTAAAGCCATTGTTACACCCCACGACAGGTCTGTCGCGGTCGCAGAACACTGCGAGGTAGCTGTCGCTGAGGGCCAACCGTCGCTGTTGCTCAGAGCCAAGAAACACCCGGCAGGGTACTGGATTTGGCTGGGTCGCTGGCACCAGTCGCAGTGCACTGCACTGTGACGGACAGCCCCGACAGAGACCGATTACCGCACGGTTTCCACATTTCAGGCATAACATCCCCAGCGACCGCGACAGGTGCTGCAAACTGTTCCCGCGACAGCATTTTTCTACTGTGTGGGCCTGGTCCCGGCACAATTCGTAACAGTTGACCGTACCTGTCGCGGTCGCAAAGTTTTGGTATCTCAATGGCCTAAGATGGATTTTCAAGCGATTTAAGTTTAACAGGTTCGATCCCTCCAGAGGCCTAAATTTTGCAAGGCTGGGAAACGATGGGTAGTCGACTAATTTGGAAAGGCACTGTTCACCTCGGTGCAATGGACCTGCCCATGTGCGCGCGTTGAACACCCGTATAGACTGGGTGGATTGCGGTTGCAATGAGTCGGCCACAGTCGGGCTCAGTGGGTTGATTTTTCTGCATACGACTGTCACTAATTCGGCGCGTATCGACCGGGTGGGACTCAGTTCATCGACCACCTTTGACGGCGGCCTGAGGGCACACAGGTGCAGTTTGGGGTACGCAAACCACATTTTAGAATCTGGCTGTCTGTGTCTGAAAACGTACCCAACTTCCATGGGCGCAGCTGCTAGCCGAAGAGAGCTATACAAGGTGGGGTCCTTGCAAAAATGTTCTAGTCCAGGATTTTAATAAAAACAAGTATTTTTCGAGATTCTTAATAGTGCTTTTTGCGTTGCAGCAACGCGCGAAAAATGTTAGTTCGGGACCCAAATAGGAGAACAATTTCTTGAATCGTTCGAAACGACCTTTGGAAACTAATTTTTAGGGGCGACAAATTTGAATGCATCACACCTGAAAATTGGTTGCCAAAGGCCGTCTTTAGAGGTCTAGAGTAACTTGTTTTATTTGGGCCCCGGACTAACTTTTCAGCACGTTAATGCCACGCAAAAAGCCCAATAAACAATTTCGAAAAACACTCGTAATTTTTTCATTGAAAACCCGGGCTTGAACACGTTTTCAAGGACACCACCTAGTGTAGCGCACTTCGGCTTCGATTTGCGTTCATGAAATTTGATACGTTTCCAGATACAGAAAGCCATATTCTAAATATAGTTTTCGTGCCCAAAACCGCACCTATGTGCTCTCAGGGCATAAAAAAAACCCCACAGATCATAGCGCTCTTCAGCTTGCATCTACATCCATGAGTTATTTTCTAATGAGATCTGAAGTTCCACCTCCCGGTCGTAGTGATTATCTCCTCACGGAGGGGGAGGGGGCCGAGAAAATCACAGGACTTGGAAGAGGGTCGGACCAAAATTGATTTGTATCACACCTCGCGCCGTAGCCTGCTACAAAATTCGGCGAACTTATCAGCGGTACTGCCCCTTTCTTGTGCTTCGGAAACCCTGTCTACGGTGATAAGATTGGGTGAGGGCGACATGACATAATACAGTACTACAGCAACAACATCTAGCTTTCTAAGCAACCTGAACGTAATATTAATCGGGGTTGATTCAGCCGGAAAAGTCTTGATGAAGTGCAGCGAATATCTATTTATTTCAAAGATCTTTCAAACTTTTCTGAATGAAGCTTCGTTGCTCCCGATGTACAAAAAAAGCATTAACACACATCCTGATTCCACTATTCCTAATTCTACGAATATCATCGTGAAATCAACAAATGAATGTCAAAAACAAAGATAGGAAGAAAAACAAGGTTAGATAATTTACCCGAAAATAATAAACTGAAAGAATGGTCCGTGCCATTCCATCCTTGAAGCCGCGATTCAGGTTTAGGGCGTGCAATTGTTCGATCGATAATCGTTACCAGCACCTTCCCACGCGTGCGGCTCGGTCCATGGCAGACACCTTAGCGTCAAGTGACGCTGGGGGTTTGCATCTCTAGGATGGTTATTGATCTCACTCCACAGCGACGCCCCAGCGCCCACTGTAGTCGGCCTTTCGCTGACGGTGGAGGCATAGCGGCTGTCACTAATATTATCAATACCATCGTTAAGCCCGTGCCGTCCTCGGGCACTTTGCATGCGCCAGAAGTCGAGCGTCAGGCGCCAGCGATTGAGTCGCGACATGACGCTTGCCGCTGGTCGTTTGCTATGGACGGGGCCTGCCACGTTCCTGAGTCGTGGCTTCCACATTAGAATGACACGGACGACACAAGAAAGCATATTATAGGCGCCAAACAATACCCACTATACAGGTCGCAGTGAACAGAAGACTTTTGTCCCATCTGATTGACACTGACTGCGACACATGCCAAAGAGCAGCGTTTCAATAGATTTTGCGTCTGAACAGATATCGTCTAGAAATGGAGTGATCTCTTCGGTCGTCCACAATGTCTGCAGAGAAAACAGCAAGTCCAATCTGAAATGTCCAGCAATTCCCTCATATACTACGACAACATAACAAATCAAAACATTACATGATGATAATTACTCTTACAATTGGACACAACTCAACTTCTTCAATTTTCAAAGTAAACAAAATCTGTGAATTCCAAAGCATCAGAACTTGGCTAACCTACAAAGGCTTGCGGAATGGTTTGTAACGTTGGATAAGATGTTCTGCTTACGCCTTACCACTTAGTAGTCAACTGAATCGTGACCAAAGTCGTTTTTGATGAAGTTTGAATTCAAACAGCGTTTTCCGAAAGAAAACACCCACTCTCGAATTTCGGGCTCCACTTCTTTACCAAGTCTCCGCTACATAAATACACTACACTAAGTTCGTCGGAGTCAGCACTGCCGGAACCCAAAACTAGACTTTTTTCACCTATTCAATCCAGCTACATCAGTTTTTACGACTATGCAGCCTATCTTTCACCGTATCGAAAAAATAGTGCGTCCACACTGGTTGGAAAAAACTTTTCACATTGAGCTCAGAATAATCCCCCACTTTTTTGTTTCGATTTTTTCGCGTCATTTTCGAATTTCGTTTGCCAATGTGTAATACAACACCGAAAGTGAATAGAAAAAACCACATAAAAGAACAACGCGGAAATCAGTAGCGTGGAAACAGGGTACGGCGAGGAGTGTGAATATCCACACCGCGGGGAGAGCTGCGCAATGGTGGAGGAGAGGGCCTGAGCTCCGCCGGGAGAGCAGGTGAACCATTATGAACGGGGGTATACACTGTCAGAAATAATTTTTGTACGAAGAATTCGATTATACCTTCCAATTCACATGAAATCTTGTTGTAACTAAATTATCGTAAAGGTTAAATTTATAGTATAGGTTTTCCTGAGGTTGAATATGAATTTCGCAACAGATAAGACCAAACAACACTCCTGGGCCCGTATGCATGAACGACTTACTCGCGAGGTAAGGGTAAATGTCACTCGGAATCTTTGCATTCCCTATGCTCTAAGCGTCTGTCTCGCTTCTCCGCGGAGAAGCCAGACAGACGCACAGAGCACAGGAAATACAGAGATTCCGAATAACTTTTACCCTGACCTCGTGAGTAAGTCGTTCATACATACGGGCCCTGGGAGGGGGTCTGAGTAAAATTGGCCTTGTCCACACCTCGAGCCGTAACCTGCGCGAAAACTTCTACAATGGTAGCCTCGGTGAATTCTAATAGGGGTTATTCGTGGAGCACAGGCGAGAAATGGACCGATTGGGGGAGAGAAATGTTACTAAATTTATCGGTAAAAATTTCGGTAAATTCCACGATTGAGCGGTAAATTAAAATTCGCTGAAAAAAAAACCGGTAAATCGGTTAACGGTGAATGCACATCCCTGCTTCGAATGCTATATTACACATTGCCAAACAAAACCCACAATAACGAGAAAGACTTCTACAGATGATAAATTGTCTGTCATTCAGTGGCTGACCGCGGAAGATATTGTCGCCCTCACTAATTATCACTACGTTCTCGTATGGAGAACGATGGCTCGATGAATACGTGCCAACTGAGAACGGCACAGAGACGTCAGCGAGCTGAAGAGATGAAGTAGGGCGTCACGGATTAAGCTGGACCCAAGACTTTAGAAATGGTGGGAAATAAAAATGCCGTTCTGGGAAATTGTTAAAGTTCTAAACAGCTCTAGCGTGATTTTTGGCAGTTTCGAAGCCGTTGATCTGACCGTGGAATCTAGACAAATAGATTACTTCAACAATTTTGTAGGTGACTCCAGTTACTTTAAGAAACGGCTATTTGATGTGGCAAACACCCACATGTTCTGTTTCATTCGAGTTCACACATGAAAAGCGCAGATAACCCACAAATCGACCTTTTCGGAGCCTAATCATGCCTTTAGTTCCATATCGTCAATGAAATGATCACCACTGTAGACTGGTTGGCGTAGAGGAAACAACAAAAATATATTTCATTAATTTGAGTAGAAGCTAAAAAGAAAGCGACAAAAAAAGCAAATAAAGGCAACTTGAGCCATATAAACATCCGAATGCAAAAACGACCGGGAAACAGGGGATAAACATACCTTTCTCTAGGATTCTCCGGAAGATCTTCTACGCTCAAATAAGAAACGAACTTCCCCTTCACATTTTCGGAATGGACGCTGATACCCAGGAGATGATGAGGTCTACAAAAAAAGATATGACAGCGGTTGAAAAGCACTGCACTTAGCAGATGCAGTCAAGGTTCAGAAAAAGTGTGGTGCACGGCAGGGGTGTGCGTTAATGAAATACATTTTTTTCGATAAGCTTTAATCGTTAATTTTTGGAAAGAACCGCGTTAACCCGTTAATGCGTTAACACGTTAACGTGATAGCGCACATCAGTGGCGCACGGCAATGTCGCTGAGACTCCACTCCCACATTATCGTTCAAATTAAACATCAGCTAGGGTTTTTTGTGAAGCTCTGAATGTGCTCCTTCAGTGAAAAAGCATAATAAAAATAAATTATGTTATCCTTCAGTCAAAAAAAAATGCAATTGACTTCTTGTAGTGAAATCCTGAGGACAGCTGCGGCCAGCACGCACCTCTACCAGGGCAAAAACCCTCTTCTCGGAGGGGTTGACGTCGGTTTGCAAGGAGGCGACCTTCTTTCCTCCACACGGCCACGGCACAAACGTACGACATCTCGGCATTTGACTTTCACTTCTGCGGTCCATGATTCCAAATCTAACTAGAGGAACTCGCTAGTCATGTACGGGCTTCTGAAGATCTGTTAGGGTGTCCCGGTCAATTCGGGCACGCTCTTTCCGATTCGGTCATCAGATCTTGCAACGGGCCTTAAATCATCAAGTTATTACTCGTTAAAATTACTGCATTGTAATTGGCTTTTTTGCTATAAGTTGAAGGGTTATTTCAGCGATTCGCGCCCTATTAGTCGGTATATTCATGTTTCACACACCATATCCAGCAATAAACAACCCTAAAGTGGAGATCTGTGCCGTAGCTTATGAGTCATTGCCTCGAAGTCTTCATCGGCTACCTTTCCCCACACCGCCGGCAGCGAATGGAGAAACAGGTAAGGAGCGGGCTTACGAGCGAACGGTCAGGGGTTCTTTTCCGGAACTGGTCAATGTGCTCACAGTTTTTGCGAAGAAGAATAAAACGATGTTTTTCTATAATTGGGTCGGCAAAACGATTAATTCACCTTATTTTTGCAGCCTTCTTCACGCTTAGGTACTTCTGAGCGGGTCCAGGATTCCTCTCCACACCGGCCCTTTGCAGGAGAATCCGAAGGAGAGCTGCGGCAGGCCAGCACCTCTCCCATGGCAAAAACCCTCTTTAAATAGGGGATGACGTCGGTTTGCACGGAGGCGATCTTCTTTCCTCCACACTGCCACGGCACGAACGTACGACATCTCGGCACCATTATTACAACGTATAAGGCTATTCTCCAGCCTGCACTAGAATACGCCGCACCAGTTTGGCAGCATCTAGTTTCGGAATTCTCTTGGACTAAGATGCAACGCATACAGAATGCAGCTCTTCGAATCGCCACCGGATGTGCAAGAAGTTCCCCGGTCGTTCACTTGCATGCTGAGACCCGCTTATTACCAATAAGGGAGCACTGTTAGCTCCAGGCCCAACAATTTTTCATCAACATTGTCAAACAACCAAATCACACCTCTTGGAGAGTACTAAACCCCGTCAGAGAGAGAGAGAGAGAGGCGTCAGAAAGCCATTCGCCGATGCTCCCAGCAAAGTCAATCTGCAAAGATGGCACGACTCACAGCATGAACGACTCCGTCTATTGCGCGAGGAGCACACAAAGTTCGTACGGAGCCATCTGAAAAAGGCGGCCATCAATCCCATATTGGGGGTAGTGCTGCCCCAAGTCTGTACATCCGAGGCTGAACTCGGAAGAAGGGCCAGGTGCACTCTGGCATCGCTGCGCTGTAGTCATTCTACCATGCTTATGTCCTATGTCAGCAAAATATGCAGCAAATCAGACGATTGCCCGGATTGTGGCTGCCTCGGCCATGATACTGCACACCTTTTCAAATGTCCGGAGAGACCCACCACGCTGACCGTAATGGACTTATGGACGAATCCGTTACTGGTCGCCTAGTTTCTCAACCTATGACAAAACCCTCAATGTGGCTGTAAAGAAAAAAAGAGGAAGAGCGTTCTTCACAAATTTTCAGAACACTCAAAAATTGAGAGCATTTTGAAGTATTTTCTATATCAAACTGCGTCGAAATTCCTGTGTTCACATGTGTCAGCACGGTTTGACTACTAATAATAAGCACATGATGATGATGATGAAGAAGAAGAAGATGATGATGATGACGATTAAGAGGAAACGGAGAAGAGGAACACAGTCTCATATCTTCGCAGAAAACGTCCATCCTACTATCCTTTCCGAGCTGACAATACGTGATAATTATGGCCCAAGAACTTGAAAAGAAATCACTCACTCAAACTGAATCCCAACAGGCAGCATTTCATCAATAAGTTTTTCGAACGTTTTCATCTCGAATCTCGTGACGGCCCGCAGAAGCTGGGCTGCACGAGCACGAACGAATGGACCCGGGTTTATATCGTAGTCTGAATTAATGGCCTAATTCCTCTGAGAGTAAGTGATTGAAAGCGAACACTCGTTCTCACCTCCTTCTACCCTTTCCGTGCACATCTTTCTTAGAAACCAGTCAATTACATCATCAGTGATATTTTCAGGAAGAACTGCACGAAAAGATGAGGCGGTAAGATGGGTGATATTGACTGACGGTATGTCGATATCATCAAACGCTTCAACAACCAAATTCAGCAGCTTGTCCTGAAGTTCGTTTGACAGCCATCGCTGTCGATCTGCAATTGCACGCAAATTAACGCTGACATGCAGTGGCCGACACCTATGTACTGTCTATTTACATGAGGAAATTCTACTTGGTCACCAAAGCAAGTCACAATCGGAGGTCAGCCGTATGCATCCATCAATCGCCCTCCACTGGGCACATTTCAGAATTTCCGATCGGCAGAGCCCCACCCGTCCGATACGTACAGTCGGCACGAATCATACTGAACGTTTCGGTTCCCCATTGAGGGTGTTTTTGCGTTGGAGCAAGCTCGTTGTCCGCATGTTATAATGCACAATTTAAACCGTCTAATGCGAACCCAAACTCAACAAAGGCGGCCGGACCCAGACGATTTGTGGCCAACTATGATAGGGGTTTTGAGAGACAGCGACTACCACGCACCCCTCGACGATTTTCGAACAGAGACTACCCTGAGATCTTTGGATGAGAAATAGCCGAAAAATGGCCCACCAGGATTCGCACCGGCTCCTAGAGGACCATTTCTCGGCTTTTCAAGAATTAGCCCAGAAATAACTGAGGAATAACGAAAAAAGGCAAAAATAATCGAGACGCGGCCGGCACCCCCAAAACGAAAAGCGGAAGTAGCTGGCTCGCTGAACCGCTATCCGTGACCGCCCGCGGTTGGGCGAGGTCTCCCGAGCGAGATCCAAGTACCTCAAAGGCAGTGTTCACGATAAAAATCGTTTTTCTGTTTTTCGGCCTATCTTGAGAACGGTCCCATGCCGATCCCAATGATGTCTCTGGAATTGTACAAGACCAGCTGAAAACAAGGTTATGGCCCCTCAAAAATTGAGCTAGGGAAGCATTGTGGACGAGTTGCCCGCGGCTTGTAACTTCCGTCTTTTGCAGCCGATGTGTGCGAGCTGACCTGAGTAAAGAGAGAAGTTGAGCATGAAGGGAAGAACGGGGCTTTTGATAGGAAACCATCGCTCGTCTGAGTGTTCACTTGTTCACATCGAGGGGGCGGACCTGGAGCACAGGGCTTCTGGAACACCAAAACGCTTGTTTGCAGCCGCTATTTTGCCACTCCTGGCTCGTTTTGTACCGCTCTCTCGACAACGGGAGCCAAGGAACATTCTCGCCTATCACTTCACTGTGAAAGGTCACTGAAAATGATTATCGTGAACGCTGCCTTCAAACTTGGGTAATTGAACCGAAGGAGGTGTTAACATCTGAATCATGCTCCAAGAATGCGTAGTATACTTCCCTGAAGAGCATTATTTCTCAGCTATTAGGCGGCTAGCATCATTTAGCAGCTATTTCTCGGCTATTACGCGGAATGCAGACACTCTGCGGCGATTTATCGGCCAAAACCCTATGAGTACCTCAAGCCCCCCCCATAGTGCCTATATACATCCATACCAGGGGTGTGCGTTAATGAAAATTATTTTTTTTCGTTGAGCGTTAATCGTTAATTTTCGGAAAAAAACCGCGCTAACCAGTTAATGCGTTAACACGTTAAATTTGCATTTCGTTAAACCATTAAAAAGAAAAACATTACCACGCCAAAAATAAATAAATCATCAGATCTTCCATATCAATCAGTGCCATAGAGTTCGGCGAGGGATAGAGCCCCACAGAGGGTTTTGAGCTCCGGAGATGTCTGACCTTCGGAGGAAGACCCAATGGACTTGTGTATGTGAGTGAAAACCGCCCGGAGCAGTTTTTCACATGGAATTCAACTATGCATTGCGATTTGACTGAAATGCTGTTTGAACTTAGTTGTGAGTGACGGTGTTCAGTTAGGAAGCTTAGGGTGATGTTATCGTGAAGGTGTTCCCAAAGATATACATATGAATCCTCAATGTGAAGTGCCTAAAGCAGTTTGCCTACTAAATGCTGAATGATTTCTGCGAAAGATTTCTATGAGTCAGTAGAGTTGATATTTGAGTTGAGCGTGGTCGATTTACGCTGTACAAAGAAATTCCTCGTTTAAGATTGAGGTCGAGCACCGCTAAAATATGAAAGCTAACACGTATCTCAGGTGTGGTCCCGTCGGAAGTCGGCAATTTTGAAAACTAAGAGTCACGGGAGTAGTATATTTGAGTCCAGCGTGGCTGATTTATTCCATGCTGAGTTTCGGCGTCTGAAATGAACGCCGAAGACCGCTACACGGATAGAGGAAGAAGACAAAAAACATCCAAGTTCACGAATCTGAACTAGGGTTTTAAAACTGTGGTAACCTAAGTTTCAAATGAGGTTTCTAAAAAAAAATCCTAGCTTTAGGAAACTACACTCTATAAACTACACCCTACCGTTTGGAGCCTACGGCACCTCTAGAGTGTGCCCTTTGCGAGAATCCACAGTGCATTTTAGAGAAGAACCCACAACAGGTTAATGTTCTTAAAAGGCTCTCTTCAGATTTTCGGAGAACTTGTGCCTCATCAGATGAAAGGAGTTCCTCAGGGAGGTAACTTCAGCCCATTGCTAGCCGATATAACAGTTTCCAGGTTGGAGTATAGGTACTCTATAAGCGCGAAAATTGAAAATGCTGCCGAGATGTCGTACGTTCGTGCCGTGGCAGTGTGGAGGAAAGAAGATCGCCTCCGTGCAAACCGACGTCAACCCCTCCGAGAAGAGGGTTTTTGTCATGGGAGAGGTGCTGGTCGGCCGCAGCTCTCCTGAGGATTTTATTACAAAGGGCCGGCGTCGAGAGGAATCCAGGTCCAGCACAGAAGTATCCATGTGCCACCTGCGGCGAGGATGTTACATGGCATAAAACAAGTGTCCTTCTTCTTCTTCTTTGCAGCCACATTGAGGGTTTTGTCATAGGTTGAGGAACTGGGCGACCAGTAACGGATTCGTCCATAAGTCCATTACGGTCAGCGTGGTAGGTCTCTCCGGACAGTTGAACAAATGTGCGGCATCGTGGCCGATGGCACCGCAGTCCGGGCACACATCAGATTTACTGCTGTCAATCCTGCTGACATAAGACATTAGCATTGTAGAGTGACCACAGCGTAATGATGCGAGCGTGCACCTGGCCCTTCTTCCGAGTTGAGCCTCGGATGTGCAGACTTGGGGCGGCACTACCCCCAATATGGGATTAATGACCGCCTTTTCCAGATGACACCGTACAAACTGAGTATGCTCCTCGCGCAACAGACGGAGTCGTTCTTGCTGTGAGTCGTGCCATCTCTGCAGATTGACTTTGCTGGGAGCATCGGCGAATGGCTTTCTGATCTTTCTTTCTCTGACGGGGTTCAGCACTCTCCAAGAGGGGTGATTTGGTTGTTTGACAATGTTGATGAAAAATTGTTGGGCCTGGAGCTCACAGTGCTCCCTTACTGGTAATAAGCGGGTCTCAGCATGCAAGTGATCGACCGGGGAACTTCTTGCACACCCGGTGGCGATTCGAAGAGCCGCATTCTGTATGCGTTGCATCTTAGTCCAAGAGGATTCCTAAACTAGATGCTGCCAAACTGGGGCGCCGTATTCCAGTGCAGGCTGGAGAATCGCCTTATACGTTGTAATAATGGTTTCTTTGCTACTGCCCCATGTTGTACCGCCCAGGGCTCTAAGCACGTTAAGCTTCGCTTTAACGATAGCCTGCTTCTGTTCCGTGTTCTTATGGAATTTGAGCGATGGATCGAGTACGAGTCCGAGAAGTTTTGGGAAGCGGGCGGCAGGCAAACGTTCTCCATTCCATACGACATACGGATGTGCGCTGTGTTCAGATGGGTCCGTTGTGAGTACGGATACCGATGACTTTGACGCAGAAATCTTCAGCATTTTGCGGTCGAAGAAGCTTTTCAGTGCGGTCAAGTACCCGTTAATCTTAGCGGCGGCCACATTTATGTCCCGATCACGGCACAAGACAGTCATATCATCAGCGTAAGCGACCACCTTGATGTCTTGGGGTGGGGCGGGCATATCTTCGAGTACAGACTGAAGAGAGCAGGCGACAATACACCGCCCTGTGGGACTCCAGCTGCAATCGGAATGCTGTTTGAGACATGATTCTGGAACATCACTCTAGCCCGTCTTCCCTTAGTGAATGCAGCTATCCAGCGCTTTTGCCATGGCGGGATTGATGACTCCAGTAAGTTGTTTGATAAGATACCAAGATTCACTGTGTCGAAAGCCTTAGTGAAATCCAAGGCAGCTGCTACAGTTCTTTCCGGCTTATACGCGTTGAAACCATCAATTGCATAGCTCGTAATTTCTAACAAAGCTGTCGTGGTGGAATGCATTTTCTGAATCCATGCTGAAACACCTGTCTCTCGTTGTGCTCGGCCAGGTCTTTGACGATCAGCTTTTCAGCTACTTTAGCAAAGAAGACAACAAGCTAATGGGCCGATATCCCTTGACTGAAGCTTGGGGCTTGCCAGGCTTGGGCAGCGGAACGACGTTTGCCGTCTTCCAATTCTGCGGGATAGTACACGACATGAACGAGGAGTTTATCACATCAGTGAGGAGCGGTAGTAAGTCAGTGGGTATCTTCTTCAAGACAGCAGGACATATCCCATCAGGACCAATAGCTCTAGAGTTCCGCATTTCCTTTATAATCTTCTCAATTTGCGTCGTAGTAAACGCTTCGGCCGTGCTCATAAGCGGGAGGCGGCACAGCTCTCTTACAGTCACTCTATTCTGCGGACCTCGTTTAGCACTGGTGATGAAAAACTTTTCCCGAGCGCATAAGCGGCTTCCTTTCCTGATTTGAATACGCCGTCGTCCGATTCGATAGTGGAGACGGTGGCGGGTGAGCTTTTACCCGAAAGCTTCCGTAAAACCTTCCAAGTAGCTGCACTGTCCGTCTTAAAGTCCATCTGTCCGGTGAACTTCTCCCACTCTTCTTTCTTGTGTCTGTCCAAATCCTTTTTGATCTCACTGTCCAAGCTCAGCAACCACGGGGTCCAGATGATTAACCGCTCTCCTCGCATCTCTCGTTCTAATTTTGTCGAGGATTTCCCTGTTGACATTTGGATAGAACGTCTTGACGCGACCGATAGGGATAGCCGCATTCATGGCCTTGCGGATTGCGTCAGATAGATGGCACTCCTTCTGGTGCACGCTTCCATTCCACGGGTAATCTGCCGATAGGCGAAGCGCAACTTCACTGAACAGGCGCCAGTCTGCTCGGCCTAAATTAAGATAAGAACGTTGGCGAACACCAGAAAAGGGAGCGAGAGGTGGATAGATCTATGTGGACAAAGACAGGAACGTGGTCACTTGGCAGAGTAGTCGAGGTAGACCATGAGCAGCAGCTAGAAAGGTTGGACGAGACAAGAGATATGTCTGGGCTAGAAGATCGGCCGCTGGCAGGGAGACGAGTGGGCTGATCATCGTTTAAAATGACCAGGTCGCACTCATCTGCCCATTCTTCGACGTCATTTCCTCTAACATCAGGACCGAGAGACGAGCAAAAGGTGTGAGCGTTGAAATCACCCGCGAAAACGACCGAGGATGAGAGGAGCAGTCGCTCAGCTGCTTGAGAAGTGGGGATAGGATTGTAAGATGAAGGGCATGAAGTTGTAGGTGGAATGTATATGTTGAAAAGAGAAAGGGGGTGTTTTTAGGGAGATGGATTGGGAGGTACTCGAGAGTACCGTCCGTGGGGTGCTGGGAATGAGGTGTGAGGAAGTGAAGATAGAACGAAAGTAGAGACTCCACCGCCGAGAGATGACCTTGGAGCATGGTAAGAAGTATAGCCTGGGATATTGGGATGAGGATAGGTAGGGATGGAGAGAGCTTGGTTTCTTGAACCATGATCACGTCTGGATGGTAAGTACGTGCAAAGAGAGAGTTCAGAAAGCTTGGCACGAAGGCCGTTTAGATTGATATGCACAATGGAAAGGGGGCGATTTGAGATAGAGGAATCTGAGATGGAAGGTGAGGAGCATAACACACAACGAAAAGATGAGTTATGATGCCTCACAGAACTGAGACCCGAACAGGAGAGATGCACCCACCTTTGGCATCCGAAGCACTGGACGCTGGTATGTCTCCAGTTTACATCCTCTCCGCACGTGGCGCATTGGTACTTCTGAGCGGGTCCAGGATTCCTCTCCACGCCGGCCCTTTGCAGGAGAATCCGAAGGAGAGTTGCGGCCGGCCAGCACCTCTCCCATGACAAAAACCCTCTTTGTGGAGGGGATGACGTCGGTTTGCACGAAGGCGATCTTCTTTCCTCCACACTGCCACGGCACGAACGTACGACATCTCGGCAGCACAAGTGTCCAGTGCTTCGGATGCCAAAGGTGGGTGCACTTCTCCTGTTCGGGCCTCAGTTCTGTGAGGCATCATGACTCATCCTTTCGTTGTGTTCTATGCCCTGCCCCTAACAACTCTGATTCCTCAATTACCAACCGCCCCCTCTCCATTGTTCACATTAATCTCAACGGCTTTCGCAACAAGTTATCTGAACTCTCTCTATTCGCACGTTCTCATCACCCGGATGTTATCATGGTTCAAGAAACCAAGCTCTCTCCATTTACCACTTATCCCCAACCTAACATTCCGGGCTATACCGCCTATCACATGCCAAGGACAGCTCTAGGGGGCGGAGTGTCTACTTTCGTGCAATCTGCCTTACCTTCTCATATTATCCCTAATACTCCTAAGGACGGTACTCTCGAGTACATTCCTGTCCACCTCCCCCTCAAAACCCCTTTATCTCTATTTAACATCTGTATTCCTCCTATATCATATTGTCCCCCCCCCCTCTTATAATCCTATTCCCCTCCTTAGGCAGTTGTACGACTGCTCACTCTCCCCTTCAGCTGTCTTTGCGGGTGACTTCAACGCTCACACGTTCTGTTCCGCTCTTGATTCTGCCGCCAGAGGGGAAGATGTCGAAGAATGGGCTGAGGAGTGTGATTTGGTTATCCTCAACGATGACCAGCACACTCATCTCCCTGCCAACGGCCGACCTTCTAACCCAGATATCTCTGTGTCATCCAATCTCTCTAATGCTTGCACGTGGTCCACATCCACAACTCTCTCCAGTGATCACATTCCCGTCTTTGTCTATATTGATCTCTCTGACTCTCTTGCCCCTTACTCTGGTTTTCGTCATCGTACTTATCTTAATTTAGGCCTAGCAGACTGGACCCTGTTCAGAGATGTTGCACTCCGCCATGCGGTCGACTTCCCATGGAATGGTGATGTTCATCAGAAAGAGCGCCATCTAACAAGTGCCATCCGCAAAGCCACGAAAGCAGCAATTCCTGAGGGTCGTGTCAAGACCTTTTTTCCAAATGTCAGCAGGGAAATACTGCAGAAGATAAGAACCAGAGATGAGAAGAGAGCCGCAGACCATCTAGACCCGGAGATTGCTGTGCTGGATAATGAGTTCAAGCAGGATCTGGATAAGAACAAGAGGGAATGCTGGGAGAAGTTCACTGAAAAGCTGAATTTCAAGGCGGACGGAACTACGACGTGGAAAGTGTTGAGGAAAATTTACGGAAAGTCCGCTCCCCCGATGAGCTCCGCTATTGAGTTCGAGGAGAACGTCTTCAAATCAGGGAAAGCGGCTGCTTACGCACTCGGCAAGAATTTTTTCATCACACGTACCAAGCGAGGCGTTCAAAACTGAGTTACGGTTAGAGAGCTGAGCCGGTTGCCGCTCATGAACGCTTCTGAGGCCTTTACTCTCACTCAAGTAGAGAAGGCTATCAAAGAAATGTGGAATTCGAAGGCTATCGGACCTGACGGTATCTCCCTAGCCATCCGGAAGAAGCTTTCCATGGAACTTCTACCGATGCTTGCAGATATCATTAACACTTCTTTCCGGACCTGCATTCTACCCCAAGCTTGGAAGACAGCCAATGTGATACCGTTGCCAAAGCCAGGCAAGTCCCAAAGCACGGCAAAGGGCTTTCGACCAATAAGCCTGTTATCGCCCGTCGCTAAATTAGCTGAAAAGTTGATCGTGACGGACCTGGCTGATCAAAATGAGCGACAGCAGCATCAGCATGGGTTCAGGAAACTTCACTCTACTACTACTGCTCTATTGGAGATCGTGAGCTTTGCGGTCGATGGGTTCAACATGAGAAAGCTCCTGAGAACGGTGGCCGTCGCCATCGACCTGAGCAAAGCGTTTGGCTCTGGTAACTTGGGACTGCTGTCCGAGAAACTGCTCAAGTCGTCGCTACCATCATGGCAGAAGCGATGGATTGCAGCGTTCACTAAAGGCCGCCGGGCTAAGGTTCTGTTCCAGAATCATGTATCCGATAGCAGCCGGTGTTCCGCAAGGCGGAGTGTTGTCCCCTGCCCTATTCAGCCTGTATCTTGAGGACATTCCCGAGCCTCCCAGTGATGCAAAGATTGTTATGTATGCCGACGACATCATCATCATACGCCAGGACCGTGACCTGCAGATAGCCGCTAACAAGATCAGCGCCTATCTCGTCGAGTTGAAGCTCTTCCTCGATAATATGATGCTCACAGTCTCTGCCGCAAAATCCTCTGTTTCAGTGTTCACAACAAACACCAAGGAACACAGTGCCCATCCAGATGTCAAATGGGCAAGCTGCTTGGCCCTATTCTTGATCCGTCACTGAAGTTCCACAAAAACGCGGAACAGAAACAAACAGTCGTCAAGGCTAGGCTTAATATCTTGAGAGCTCTCGGAGGAACATCATGGGGAAGCCGCCGAGAGACTATATTGAGAACCTACAGAGCAATACTTCAGCCGGCTCTGGAATATGCGGCACCAGTGTGGCAGCACCTGGTGTCTGACAGCTCCTGGAATAAGCTGCAGCGTGTACAGAATGCTGCGCTTAGAATTGCTACCGGTTGTGCAAGGTGCTCCCCGGTGGAGCATCTTCACGCGGAGGCCTGCATATTGCCGGTCAAGGAGCATTGTGAACTCCAGGCACAGCAGATGTATATTAATGTTCTGAGACAGCCGAATCATCCGTCAAAGAGAATCATGAAGCCCATAAGAGAGAGGTCGATTAGGACGCCGTTCGCCGATGCTCCTCGTAAAGTTGATGTACAGAGATGGGCCGACTCCAACATGGAAAGGCTTCGTCTTCTGCGTGAGGAGCACACCCAATTTGTTCGAGGATATCTAGCGAAGGCGGCTGTGAACCCTATCTTGGGAACGGTGCCGCCTCGGGTTTGCGAGTCCGAGTCTCAACTCTGCAGACGAGCCAGATGTGCTCTTGCATCGCTGCGCTGTGGTCACTCTATTCTGCTCATGTCTTACGTCAACAAGATCGACAGCAGCCGACCAGACGCATGCCCGGACTGTGGTGCTCCCGGACACGACACGGCGCACTTGTTCATGTGCCCGAAGAGACCTACCTCCTTAACCACAATGGACCTTTGGACGAATCCTGTGAAGGCCGCCCAGTTCCTCCACCTATGACAGAAACCACTTTGAGGCTGCAGAAGAAGAAGAAGAAGAAGAAGAAAATTGAAAATAATGTACTTTTCAAACCTTTTAGATATATGGATGACTTGCTTATAATCCATAATAAAGATGAAACATTTGTGGACAGTCAAATTTCACTAATATACAAGAATGTATTGGAGCTCAAAAAGACGCACAATAATCCATATAAAAGCAGTTACTTAGACATTAGTATAGAAATAGTTAATAATGGAATACACACAAAATTGTATAATAAGACAGATGATTTTAATTTCAGAGTTAAAAGATTTCCTCATGCTCGTTCTGATATCTCTACAAAAGTCAAAGCATCCACAATTTACACGGAGACCTTGAGATTAGCTAATGTCTGTTCAAATTTAGATTCCTTCACGGAAAAAAACTTGAAGAAATGAAAACAGTTTTAATTGGAAACCAATATACACCCGCATTCGTAGAAGTAAATATAATAAAATGCATCCATAAACAAAAAATGATAGCGTATAAGTTTAACCTAAGAGATGATAAGAAAAGTATAACACATTTGGTAAAAAGCATAACATGCTAAGTCTTCACTGTTGATAGATCGGTGTTCGATACTGCCCAAAATAAGGACTGTGATCATATGGACTTCATTCTGTATCGATAGTATACTATAGCTTCTTGCCCTAATATCTCTTTCTAACGTTTCTAACACTACTTCACTCTGCTCGGCTCATGCTTTCGTATTCATCCTTCTTTTTCATCGACAGTTCTGTTCCTCACTGAGGAGCCCCGGCAGAGCTGTTTGATAAAGTTCGTCTGAGGCCAGGAGCGAAACGAACTTTGTCAACTTCTCTTTGTTACCTTTCCTCTTTTGATGAACTTACCATGAATTATTTGAAGATGGGGTCTTATGTAATTATAAAGTTGGCGATCATGTAATTGTCCATACTTGATGTATATTCCTATACATATGAACTTTATATACGTATTAGTATAATTTATTGCAGAAGGTTGCAGACAGTAGAGTATAAAGTCTTGTTTCTCAAAGCCAGGATTTTTCCAAATAACTCATTTTCAACCCCGTTCCTGATTCTCAACCCCGTTCCTGATTCTGAATTCGACGTTTCGACTGCTCATTTCGACTCTTCATTCCCCCCACGACTACCTCGAGTATCCACATCTACCTTCAAACTGAATACTACCTCTCGTTTACTGATTTCCTGCCTCGCCATTTTCTTCACTTGTTCGCCAGATTATTCACTTCTTCTGCCGTGCCGTTCCGAATTAAACGGCTTCCGTCCTTTCATCGACTTCACACATGGATACTCCTCTACCTATTCATCCCGCTCAGCAGAGACCTCCCAAGCGACCGTGCCTGAATTACTCGCCATGCAGCCCAATCGATAAGTTCGACCACGACGTTGACCTACTCCTCCACGATCAGACATTGCCGCAGCACTTGGTTACCGTGATCTCCGCTTTACTCGAGGACAGGAAACTTCTGCAATCACTGCTCAACCGCAATCATGAACTGGAGGAAGAAGTTTCGACACTAAGAGCCCAGAATGCTGAACTTAAAACTGCACTTGAATCATCTCGCGTGAGTGCTAGTGTTAAAAATTCTTCTATTTCGCCCGATAATTTGCAGATGCACCATATTGACAGTCATCATTCTCAGCCTCCCATTCCATTTCATGATGTATCTTCTAAATTCGATGAATTTCATGAATATGAACGCCTCAGATCTGTCGTTATAAATGGCATTCCAGAATCCAAATCAGCTGATACTAATAGCGTTCTAATGTATGATTTTCGCAGTGTTGGTAACGTGCTCTGTCATTTGAATATTGAATGTCGTCCTATTGCTGTTTATAGATCAGGAGAGCCCATTGCTGATTAAAATCGACTGGTCAAAGTTGTATTTCCATGCACCTGTTTCCAACGTTTAGCCGTTTCTAGGTCCTCTCGTCTTCGTTCATTCCCCAAGAGAGGGGTATTCCTCAGGGAATCCTTGACTCGAGAGGAATTGGAACGCAGAAGGGTGGAACGTCGGGCCCGTATGTCTCAGTCTACTGCAAAACCGCCTAATCCTACTCCCGCGAATTCCGTTGTTACCTCTCAGCCATCTCTTGATAGCCAGGGAAACTAGTTCCCGCTCCTCGGTCTAACGTTCAAGTTATCACCAAAACGTCTATTTTTTCTCACTGAAGTGTTTTTATTGCAATATCAGATCCTTTCCGAAGAACTCCGTTCACATTGATCTTAGACATGGTGCTACTTATGATCTTTACATGTTTTCTGAAACGTGGCTCAAGAAACATCATTCCGTGAAGTCTATGCTAGGAGATTGGTGCAACGATTTCGTTATTTTGCGCTGTGACAGGCGCGGCAGGGCCGGCGGGGGGGGTCGCCATTCTTCTTCGCAGCTCGCTCTCTTATTCGGTAGTTTTGTCACAGTCGATCGATAAAGGGTACGACATTCTGGCCATTGATGTTTTCTTTCAAAACAGTTCTTTCAGACTCATTCTCGTTTACCGACCTCCTTCTTGCAATTATCACCACACAGAACAATTATCTAAAGTCATAAGCGACTTGTCTGCCTGTGAGTTTCCTGTCGTTGCAATTGGTGATTTCAACCTCCCCAATATTGATTGGAAAGTCTGGAATAGTGCAGTTGCATCATCTTGTTCGTTCACTGAAATGTTAGTTTGTCATGAGTTTGACCAGTACATCAAAGAACCCACCAGAGGAAACAATATTCTCGATTTGTTGTTTTCCAACCACCCAGAAATTTTGCAAAATGTGTTAGTCCGCCCTCCTGTTGGCCAAAGTGATCATTCTCTTGTCGAATTTGACTTTATGGGATCTGGGATTACACAACAGCCAATCCTAAGAAAACAATTTTCCAAATGTGATTATGCCGCAGTATCTGACTATCTATTTAGTGTTTCTTGGGTTGCCTCCCTTGAGTCGGTTCCAAGTGTTGATGAAAATATCGCATGTTTTTGGCAATACTACATCACTCAAGGGATATGTTTGTCCCTTGGTCATACGTCTACCCCACTAGGGCCAATTTGCCTCAATACCTTCAAAACATGTCTGTACATAAGGAGTGCTTATTCAATTATGCCAAATCTAGTGGAGATTGGACTGGATACTACAACTATTCCAAACATTTTGATGCTCACCTCAAAAAGTACAACCGAAGTGTCGAAAAAAAGATAGTAGAATCGGGAGAGAAGCAACGATTTTTCAAGTTTATGAAATGTAAGTTAACTGAAAGCACTCATTTTGGAAACTTGAAAGTTGGAAGCAGCGGTATTGCGAGTGATCATGAAAAAGCCAACATACTGGCCGATCAGTTTTGTTCCGTTTTCTCAGTTGTTGATGGTATGCATCCAGGATTTTCTATTTCTTTCGACAACCCCATGTCTGACTTCCCACACTTTGATCCTCTTACTGTTTATGAATACCTGAATACGTGGCCACGATCCTATTCCACTACACCGGACGGTATTCCTTTCACATTTATTCGCAACGTTGCTCATGCCATCTCTTACCCGTTATCCTACATCTTCAATCAATCAATAATGTTCTCGCAGGTCCCTGCTTTATGGAAACATTCGCTAATAACGCCTATTCTCAAGAATGAACCGAGTTCAGACCCTGCCAATTATAGGCCGATTAGTATAACATCAATTTTTTGCCGTATTTTCGAAAAAGTAATGAAAAAAACATATTTTGATTCACATAAATGGGAATGGTGGGTTTCCGCCTTCGCAACACGGTTTTGTAGCGGGGAAGTCCACTGAAACCAATCTTTTAGAGTCCCTCAACGACTGGACGGAAATCTTGGATAATAAGAATGTGTGTGATATTATTTCTTCGATTTTTCCAAAGCATTTGAACGAGTGAGCCACAAAAAGTTGATGTATAAAATTGACCAGCTTGGCTTTCATAGAAATGTTAGAGAATGGATATCTAATTTCCTTACTGAGAGAACCTTCCAGGTTCGTGTTAATGCTTCCTATTCGGATGTTAGACACATTAAAAGTGGAGTACCCCAAGGAGGCGTTTTGTCTCCCGTCCTTTTCAATATTTACGTCATGGAAATCGAGAAGGTTGTTAAAACTGGTGGTGTGCTTTGCAAGCAGTACGCTGACGACTTGAAAATATACAAAGAAATTCGCACCCAGGTAGACTCCACATCACTCCAATCCGCTATCGATCGATTATCGTCCTGGGCAAATAGGCATCAGTTACCACTATCTCATCCCAAAACTTTTCATCTCAGACTAGGGTGCTCTAGACTTTGCAATTCATACGTCATTGAGGAATCGCCTATCGCAACGGTTCAGGAAGTGAAAGACCTGGGTTTCGCCTATGATAGCGAACTTGACTTTTCTTCTCATTATAAAAAAATTACCTGCAAGGCAATTACTCGTACATTCCACGTCTTTAAAGCGCTAACTACGAGAAACAAAAACGTGCTACTGAGTGCGTACAAAACCTACATTAGGCCACTAGTTGAATGCGGAAGTTCGGTATTCTGCCCTCATAAACAAAAGGATATCGCACTACTTGAAAAAGTCCAAAACAATTTCACTAGAAAGTTGATGCTCAGAACGGGATCATTTCTTTATTCTCGTGTTCCACGAGCGAAGTTCAGGAATAATTACCTTGATATTTTTTCCTTACAGGTAAGACGTCAAAATTTCGACCTCTGTGTTGTGTTTAAGATTCTGCACCATAAGTTCGGATCAAATTGTTCTCGATTTTACTGTTTGTTACCCTCTCGAACGAGGGGAGGCTCGGCCAAACTTTCGTTTAATAGACCGAAAACTGCAGTCAGGCGAAATTTTTTCACCGTAAGGTCCGGCCTGTTGTACCTAAAGTTCAGTAAAAAATTCAACCTCCCAGATTCACTGGCCACTTTCAAACGCTATGCGCAAAAGTTCGTTGAAACCAATCTAGCATAAGTTTCGTTTATTGTTGTTGTTGTTTACTAGTCCCTTACGTTCTATCCTAATCAATTTTTATTCAGATTGTTCCATTGTCATTAGAATTTTTGCTACTGTTCGGATTTTTTTTCTTACTTCTGTCTTAAACAGGGTAATAAATAAATATAAATATATAATATATATATATATTTACTACTTAGCTGTCTCACAATCAGACGGTGAAATATCTTACGCAGGGTGAATCAGCGACGCTTGACTCAAATATCCTACTATCGTGACTCATAGTTCTCAAAAATGTCGACTTCCGGCGGGACCACCTGAGAAAGTGTGAGCCCATACACTGTAGCAGTTTTCGCCCTCCATCCTAGACGGTGAAAGTGTATACAAAGGGTGAATAGACCCTGCTTGACTCAAATATCCTGCTATCGTGATCCGTACTTTGCATAACTATGAACTTCAAGCGGGATCGAACTCCCTTCCCCTCAAATATCCGCATTTTATTACACAGCACAGACCGTAACCAGTTATGACGCAGTGCACACAAAGTTGCATATCTAATTACCAATGAGAAGCTGTTGGTCAAAGACAGATGTGCTTGAAACTCATGACAGCACAACTGCTTCCGCTCAGCCTGTGGCGAGCGTTTTGCATTAGAATTCATGCATATTGATCTTCTGCCGACCTCTTCTCATTGATAAGTACCTGTACGAAATTTGTTGGACTGCACTATACACACTTTTGCACTTTAGGCTCCTCTCTACCTAAATGCGATGGGCGCTGTTCGTCCTTGCAAACATCCTACTTTTTTCGCATATCACTAGCTTCAACAATTTAATACGACAAGAGTAATTTAACTGCAATTAAATACTAGAGGCAAACCTGCTAGATAAACACTGTTTGAACACATCAGCTCTAGGTGGGGAGGGGGAGGGGTACACGGTCAAAACTTGACCTCAAGCTCCTGGAAGGGCTTCTGAGCGAAATTGACATTGGAGTGGGGGTTTGAGCAAAACGGGCCGACCCGCACCCCGTGCAGTAACCTGGTGCCATAATTCTACGAAAATTAACGAATTATAAATTAACGTGATTTCAAGACTTTTTTGTTGAGCGTTAATCGTTAATTTTCGAGAAAAAAACGCGTTGACCCGTTAATGCGTTAACACGTTAACGTTATAACGCACAGCTCTGATCCATACAGTTTTCTTTTGGAGCGCCAGATTTGTTTTTATCTCGGTTGATTATAGAATTGAACTTCAGGCTTAAAGAGAAGTCCTAAATTGATGTTCTCTCAAAGAACAGCATGGATGTTACAATACTAAACACCTTATCCCACTGCCTGCAGCACATGAGAACGGGTTTACGGTGGATCTTAGGCGTCGTTTATACCTCTGCAGCCGAGCAACGCGGCACAGTGCATTTCCGTAACATTGAGCACGCAGGTGGCATGATCGATATTATAGGACTGCACTTCGATGCGCCTCTCAGCGGCTGAAGTATAAACGAATTTTTTGAACGAGAAGAAGTTCCCAAACAGGTGAATTACAACCATCAACAATCAAAACTCATTGCAGCATTCTGTGCAACAGGCGGAAAAATCGATATTGCTGACTGGTAATAATCGATAATGTATGACGACTGAAATTTCCAACCAAGAGGCCTCCACCCATCAACAATCACAACGCTTTGCCGCATTTTGTGCTTTAACCGCTAAAATCGATTATATTGATTATCGATCGATGACGTCCCATGGGTAGGTAATCTGGCACGTTCAGTACTTACCCCAACGACCTGTGTTAATTGGCTGCTGGTCCACCCACACCCCTGGTCTTTACAGCCATAGTAGGCCCACGCAGTTTTCCTGGTCCACTGCTAGTTTAGCATACTCGGATATTCGTGGGATAGTTCCCGAGAACGACAGCAGAACTTCCCTCGAAACAACTGAGGAACTTCTCCCAAATTGGGGGGAGGCAAAGGGGACCTCTCGACAACAGAGTAATCGGGGAAGTCCCCACGGCACGAGTTCTCTTGTTCTCCCGACTGCAGGTCTTCCCGCGACCTACCGACTGCTGATCTTCCCATTGTTCAATGTTTGATCAAACATCAGCTTGCTAGAACTGGCTGTTTTCAAAAGTCTCCTATTTTTGAAAAACTGCAATAGGTCCAAAAATGTTCACCTCTGACAATAGGTTATAGAGAAGCTTATGAAATCCAGACAGAGATGCCTTACACAGTCATTGAGTGGCAGACCTGCTCCCTCAACTTGAGAAGTGCGAAATCACCTGGCGACTAGTTCGTTTGCATCACCGTATACGCTGCGGCTTTGTTTTCGCGTTCATCATGTTCGGAGGGAGGCCAAGGGAACAACTGTGAGGCGAACTTCCCTTCATCTCCCCCCGCAATCGACTGTTTCCAACGCCATTCGTTGCGCATAATTCGAGGGGAGAGGGGCGAGACGTCCCCCTTCGGGTGGACGTTTCGCTCCTCCCCCCTCGACCGAGTGATAGCGACCAAATCAGGTCTATTGTCCTCGGGAACTTTCCCACAGATATCTGAGTATAAACCCACGATTTTGAGGAACCCTCCAAAGTGAACTTATCAAGTTAAAAATTGGAATAGGAGCGACCTGCACCCGTTTCCAGTCTCTCTTCACAAAATTAGCTTCCTAGCTCGATTTTATGTGTACCAACAAAATCGTGAATGCCGTCTGAAAAAAAAGGAGAATAACATCCAAACCGGGTGGTTCTTTTACATTTTTCTCGAATATTACAAAACCATTCCAAACCGTTTTTGGGCGAATATACCAGTTTTAACAATATTTCAATGCGAGTTGAAGCTGATTTCTAAATTTTCTCTAAATTGAGATTTTGAAAAGCCGGTTGCGCGAGAGGCCGATTCAAAGCCAAATTCAACAATTCAGCGCTTTTGGATGGTGATGCAGTTGGATAAAGGCCCCATTTCACAACGCTCTGGCATCGGACTCGGAAAATCGGTTATGTGATAAATAACATCTGACTCAAGTCGTACAAGAAAAACAGACCGTTGTGCTTCACTACAGGCATATCAGCCAGCGCATTAAGTAGTTCTCCTTCACTCATCTGTACGCTGTTCAGCAGCATTTCCTCATTATACCTGAAAATTCAATAATAACATTGGTTGAACCGTAAGGAATCAGAAGATGAGGCTGGGACATACGTATCATTTGTCGAGTCATTTGTTGGCCAATCCCATGGTAGCCTGTTTTGGTGCAGCAGATCTCGTAGTCTGTGAATGGATGGACGTGGAACATTCCGCAGTTCCAAATAGTGATGAGCAATCGCATTGATCTGAAGAAGCTATTCTTAACGACCGATAGCATAATTTTGCGTCTCACGTCCGTGGTGTGACTTACTCTCCCCATTCTTCAAACTCGACTGAATCGTTAGAAAAAGTGTTGGAGTCTTTCCAACAAAGCTGTCTCACAGCTACAACCCTCTCCAGAAAGTGTTATCAGGCGTGAAGAGTGAAATCCCTCTATCACCTATCTATCAGCCAGGAGCGGTGATACTGTTTCCTACTAACGAGACAAATGTTCTAATAAGAAACTAAAATCTACGAAAAAGGATCAGGTTCGCAATCCTCGCAATAAATGTTAGGCCTCAGAGAACTTGTGGAAACACTATGAGATCAGGGATGTGCGGAAAAAAAAATTTTGGAAACAGAAAATCTAGTTTGAAAGAAACCAAAAAACAGAAAAAAAATCTCCAAAAATTGGCAGAAAACAGAAAATTTTCAAAAATCAATAAAGGGTGTTCAGCGTACACTAAACGAAACTTTCCAAAACATTGAACTTTTTTATACATTTTTTTGAGTGATCTATGCTTCTTTCATTGAATTTTCAAAACCTTACAGTTGGCAAGAGCACAAAGTATAAACGCTCAAGAAATGCAGATGAGTGCGATGAGATGACAAATGTTCATCGAACCTTCCTTTCCCCCAAGCAATAAAAACTCGATTACTCTATTAGAAGCTCAATACATATGTATCAGGGATGTGCGTAATAGAAATTTTGTAATTCGTTAAATGTTAGTCGTTTAACCGGCTAAACCCCTCGTTAGTCGTTAGAAGTTGTGGTGAGCGAGAAGCGCTCACTAGATTTGGCTTTGACTCGCCATCGCGCAACCCCGCCATCTCGGTATCGAGGTCCAGAGTGAACGTAGAGAGGCCGTTCTTTTTGCATTTAATAGAGCCCAAAAAGTTTAACCTAGGCTTTGAAAACAAGCACAGTTAAGCAGAGGAAAGCCGTTATGAACAGAAAAAAAGGAAGGCATGAAGAGATGTATGTTTTTCAAAACATTCATGGCCATTGAAGGCACAAATCACTCCTTGTTAGAGAACCTAGTTCCCACTGCAAACCTACATATACATAGTTAAAAATATGCACGTGACCTAATACTCGGTGTGTATTTATCGATTTTTGTCCCTTTTTGTCGGTGAGAAAAGAAACGATTGAGGAAAACGAGAAAATCTCCAACTCTCTGCTTTTTTTCCAATGCGAAATTTGCTATTCTGCGCTATATGATGTTATTTGAGATCTACCTGATGGCGACAACCCGGAGACTTGCACCGACTTTGCACAAATAGGCCTTTGCTCAGCGTCGCGAGCCGAGCGCATGCGTAGTTTAGAGCTTATTCCATTAATGGGGAAAGGTCGGAAGAACTTAGCACCCAAGCAGAAATTTAACCCGCTCAGAGGTTCCAGCACCACTTTATAGAAGCCCCATAACTCGAATTTATGACTGAAAATTGGAGGGCGGCGCCCTTTACAATCCGATCACAGGATACAGTTCCCGTTGTTGCGCAGTTGTGGCCTGCAGGCACCGCTCCATATCATCACCTCTGATAGTACCCTCTGCAAAAATCTCCGCTGGATCCGATCAGTGTCGGAACCGGCTCAGTGAGCCTACCATAAAGTGGCGCAACCGACGCGAAGTCGCACAAGTGCTGCGTCGAACCTTGCTAGGTTTGTTGCGAGGTGTGAACCATTGGGGTTTTAATTTGGGGGTTCCAGAACAGCGAAGCAGTGTCAGTAGAAATAATAAATACTGAAGGCTAAGGCTATTTAGTACCATTCACCTAGAACAACTAACAGGGCGATATGTATCAATCCTGATGTAAGCCTTAAATTGGAGCATGATTTGAAAGAATATTGACTTTCTAACGAATTTTGGGATTGCTTACGGAAATAATTTTTATATCGTTAGTCGTTAGTCGTAATTACGCACATCCCTGATATGTATATCTGTGCAAGGAGTACGTAGTGCAGTCGGAGCGAGCTTTCCGTTTCTTAGTGTACATCATTTGACACTGATTGTGGGATAACTGCTGGTTTGAACACTGTACTACTCCTCAGAGCTGAAGGTCACGCCAGTACCGCGCGCCTGTGCCGCTAGAGTATAACTGACCTGACGCGCTGTTTGCTCCACGTTGAGACCCTCTCGTACCGCTGTGGCAGAATTGTCATCTGCTTCATGGCCTCACCATCAATTTCTTAGCGCTTCATCCTAACTGAATTCAGTGTCATCTGCGTTGCAGTGAATTAAAACACGTATTCAGAGTTTTGCGTGCATGGCAAAGTTGGGGTCAACATTACCCCGCTCCACCAAACTGGGTACGCTGGGGAGCGGGTATGAATAGTGGGCGTTAAAGGTACTGTTCACGATGATTTTCGTTCCCGGGTTTTTAACATGAAACAATGCACTGGCCTCCAAGTGTTACCAAAATTACGAAGAAACGGCGAGAATCGCATTGAATCGTCGTATTTCAGTGACATTATTCTATAACATGGACTTGTCCGGTTGGATGAACATGTTCATGGTGGTTGTCACTGGTGGAAAATCGGGCCAATCGGAATTAGGAGAATATTTTATGCAAATCAGGGTTAGTTACGGCCCTAAGGAAAGAACGGAGCAATAGATAGTAAAGAAATGCAAAGGACCGGTCTAAAAAAGTTTTCATTGTCAAAAACACTTCCTGTGATACATAAAAGGCGGGGTGATACTTAAGGATTTCGTGCACTTCTGGTGCGTTTTTCTCAATATCTACGTCATTTTAGTTCTACCCGAGGGCCACTCGATCAATATAGCGAATAATCTCAAAATTGAAGATTATCGTGAACACTGCCTTTAAGTAGTATTAATGGCTTATTATTGTTAGTATAGAGTCACATTGCAATTTTCTTTTCACTTGACTGCTTCGCGTTACATCTGAGGGATTCGTCAACGATAAACCTCTGGGTAAGAGTATCCATTATAAGATAAAGATAAGGAATCGGCTTCCTGAATCCCTATTGGGATGCGCAGCGCATTCGACGTCGTATTCGTAGAGGCTTGACTCTGCGAGAAATTGCTGCTGCGGCTCCGCGATAGTGCCGCTTCGGCGCGTACAGCCACCGAAGCGGCAATACCGCGGCGCCTTAGCGGGGAGCCGCCAGTACCGCTTCGGCTCCGCGATAACGCCGCAGCGATTCCGGGAGAGTGTCTGATATGAATTTCTTCTTCTTCTGCAGCCTCAAAGTGGCTTTTGTCATAGGTTGAGGAACTGGGCGGTCTTCACAGGATTCGTCCAGAGGTCCATTGTTGTTAAAGAGGTAGGTCTCCTCGGGCACATGAACAAGTGCGCCGTGTCGTGTCCGGGAGCACAAAATCCGGACATGCGTCTGGTCGGCTGCTGTAGATCTTGTTGGCGTAAGACATTAGCAGAATAGAGTGACCACAGCGCAGCGAGGCGAGAACACATCTAGCTCGCCTGCCGAGTTGAGACTCGGACTCGCAAACCCGAGGCGGCACTGCTCCTAAAATAGGGTTCACAGCCGCCTTCTCCAGATATCCTCGAACAAACTGGGTGTGCTCCTTGCGCAAAAGACGAAGCCTTTCCATGTTGGAGTCGGCCCATCTCTGTACATCAAGTTTACGAGGAGCATCTGCGAACGGCGTCCCAATCGACCTCTCTCTAATGGGCTTCATAATTCTCTTTGCCGGATGATTCGGCTGTCTCAGAACATTAATATACATCTGCTGTGCCTGGAGTTCACAATGCTCCTTGACCGGCAATATGCAGGCCTCCGCGTGAAGATGTTCTATTGGGGAGCTCCTTGCACAACCGGTAGCAATTATAAGCGCAGCATTCTGTACACGCTGCAGCTTATTCCAGGAGCTGTCTGACACCAGGTGCTGCCACAATGGTGCCGCATATTCCAGAGCCGGCTGAAGTATTGCTCTGTAGGTTCTCAGTATAGTCTCTCGGCTGCTTCCCCATGATGTTCCTCCGAGAGCTCTCAGAATATTAAGCTTTGCCTTGACGACTGTCGGTTTCTGTTCCGCGTTTTTGTGGAACTTCAGTGACGGATCGAGAATAAGACCCAGCAGCTTAGGGAATCTTACTGCTGGCAAACGATTACCATCCCATCTGACATCTGGGTGGGCACTGTGTTCCTTGGGGCTTGTTGTGAACACTGATACAGACGACTTTGCAGCAGAAACTGTGAGCATCATATTATCGAGGAAAAGCTTCAACTCGACGAGATAGGCGCTGATCTTGTTAGCGGCTACTTGCAGGTCACGGTCCTGGCACATGATGGTGATGTCGTCGGCGTACAAGACAATCTTTATATCCTGTGGTGGCTCGGGAAGATCCTCAAAATACAGGCTGAATAGGACAGGAGACAACACTACGCCTCGCGGAACACCGGCTGCTATTGGAATGCTATCGGATACGTGATTCTGGAACTGAACCTTAGCCCGGCGGCCTTTAGTAAACGTTGCAATCCATCGCTTCTGCCAGGATGGCAGCGAGGACTTCAACAGTTTGTCGGACAGCAGTCTCAAGTTAACAGAGTCAAACGCTTTGGTCAGGTCGAGGGCGACGGCCAGCGTTCTTAGAGGCTTTCTCATGTTGAATCCGTCGACTGCAAAGCTCATGATCTCCAATAGAGCAGTAGTAGTAGAGTGAAGTTTCCTGAACCCATGCTGATGCTGCTGTCGCTCATTTTGATCAGCCAGGTCCCTCACGATCAACTTTTCAGCTAATTTGGCGACGGGAGATAAAAGGCTAATAGGTCGAAAGCCTTTTGCCGTGCTTTGGGACTTGCCTGGCTTTGGCAACGGTATCACATTGGCTGTCTTCCAAGCTTGGGGTAGAGTGCAGGTCCGGAAAGAAGTGTTAATGATATCTGCAAGCATCGGTAGAAGTTCCGAGGGAAGCTTCTTCAGGATGGCTGGGGAGTTACCGTCAGGTCCGATAGCCTTCGAATTCCGCATTTCTTTGATAGCCTTCTCTACTTGTGTGAGAGTTCATGAGGCGTTCATGAAGCGTTCATGAGCGGCAACCGGCTCAGTTCTCTAACCTTGACTCTGTTTTGCACGCCTCGCTTGGCACGTGTGATGAAGAAATTCTTGCCGAGCGCATAAGCAGCCGCTTTCCCTGATTTAGAGACGTTCTCCTCGAACTCAATAGCGGAGCTCATCGGGGGAGCGGACTTGCCGGAAATTTTCCTCAACACTTATCATTTATCAAGTTATTCAAGAATCATATAGACAACTAGGAGGGGGGGCTAATTGTAGGAACAAAAATTCGCACCTGGAATCGTTACGTCCCCTGTCTGATAAGGACAGAGCTTACCGCCGCTTTTGCGCACAAGGAAATATGGAATGTACCTCAAAATTGGGTATACTGAACTGGCGACAATTTCGTTTTACCACACAGGACAGTACATCGTACTCCACGCGGGTTCGCTGATGCATCCTCGCGGAGCCGGCGCGGTTCTAAAGCGGAGCCGCTGCGTTACTATCGCGGCGATGTCCAGGCTCAACACACGGTAGGAGAATCGCCTGATCACGGAGCCGCTGCGGCACTATCGCGGAACTATCGCTGCACAGTCGAGAATCGCGGTACTTTCCCGGCAAATTTTCTCAGAGGAATGGGTTTCGTGCTTATCTAGTGGCTTGCGGGGGCCAGCCGACTTCCCAATGAGTGCCTTCATCTCCCTACATGAACCTGTTACCAATTAAAGAACCCCGGAGGGTTGGTTGGTTTGGTTCACCTCAGCGAGAATCGAACCCGACCGTGCACAGCGAACAGCACCATTTCCTTCCACCACGCCACACGTGCCCTAATGGATAACCACTACAGCGAGATAAAAGTGTCTAGCGTGGTAAAACTGCAGAGTCTGGGTGAAGTACACCCTCACCCTATCGGCTTAGCTTCGGTAAATCCGGCCACTTTTTTCTAAGACAATCCTGTTGCAAATCGCGGTACACGTTCTTTCAGTTTTCTGTCCAATTTTGCCTATTTTTCAGGGAACAGAAAAAAATACCAAAAAGTGGCAGAAAACAGAAAATTCCGCACATCCCTGATGGGCGAGACCGCTAAAGGTGCGATAACTCCTCCTTCGGTGTGATGAGAAGGAGCCTCAATCCCGCACGACGGACCATTAAGCGAGGTGGAAACCAGAATGCAACACGTTTAGGAATCATTTAAGGTGGTGAAACAAGTTCTTGTCGCGCAGCCTACAACTCAGCACTAAGCTCAACAACACTTACTGGAGCAACAGTGAGGAATTTCTTTTCTCCCTCTGCAACATCCGTCTCGATCTTCAAAGTGGGCAGTATGAGAAAAGAATTCGATGTCTCCACTTCTTTTACATGATAAGTTGATGAGGTTGTACACAGAACAACTTCATCTTGCCGCCCACCTCGGAAAACCAGTCTAAAGATACGAGCTAAAAATAAAGAAGACACAAGGAGTAGGGGCTCTCTACACACCTAGGGAGGAGTTGTCTCGCTTCTTGCGGCTCTAATTCCACTCGAGACCGCTTCGCTTGCATTGAGTAGCGTGTCGCGTCGGGCTCCGAAAACGGGACAACACCCCTTTGTGTGTAGAGTGCCCCTATCCCAGGACACAAGGCTTCATCACGGCTTTCATGCATAATCGTCAGTGTCACATTTGTTGGAAATCGCGACGCAAATACGAGGCAGCGCGAGAGCCAGACGGTATCGCGAAGCTTAACTGCTTCGTGACTTCCTAGCAAAATGAGACGGGCATATTAATTTATTTGCTTCATATATTCAATAAACTAGTCTTATAAAGAACTAAAGGGCACATACATATGATCGATCACTGGTTGAGATATCGCCGCGACGAACACACGTGGCAAGCGCGCAAGCCAGAGGGTAATGATATTCATGAACATTGATCAAGTGATATCACGTTAGATGGCTGCGTCGCGGCTATTTCTCGACGACATATACCTAAATCATTGCTCACAAACTCACTTGTCGCCCACATCGATGGCAGCGGAGATTTCCTTCGTCAACATCACCAGCTTATAATCGCGAAGTGGAAACACGCTGGTAAACGACAGCAGTTGAACTTCTGCCTGTTGAGAACAAATTGCGTACTCTCCTTATCGCAACGGAATTCCGGTCCGTAGTTGCGGACAACCGCTGTTGCAGCAGGCAGCTAGAAGATAATCATGCTGAGACCACGGGTAATTGTGGCAGGACCACGGCGTCACAGCACGATCTTCTTCGAACTACGCGATGCAATAGCTCCGCGTTGACAAGATTTGGGAACGAAGACAAATCTCCGCCCACATCAAAATTTCTAAATCGTTTTTTAGGTGTGTATACAGCTTCCACTCGCAGCTAACTGTCACGGCGCCTGCGCGTAGTAGCTCGTCCAGGTGCACAGGGTGCTCTTGGGGTTTGGATAGAGGGTTGAATCACCCACCAGGGTGAAACTCTATATGTCCAGAGAGTCGCCGCATTCAATGCGTGTCGAATATGCATTTAACTCGAAGTCAAGGTGGTTTCGAGCAGTCGGGGAACCTGCTGCTAGGGGAGCACGTCCTCCTAATGCGCTTCAAATCAGAGAACGTGCCCCAACAAGTAAAACGTTCAATGCGTGCCTGATACACCTTCAACTCGAAGACAAAACGATTTTCCTATTAAGGGAGGCATACAATGCACTCTTGAGAAGGGGCTCAGATTTCGGAAGCGTTGCCGGTTCAGCTACCCAAGTTTACGGTACTTGGCTGGCACTGCCGCTGGAGACCTCGTCCAACAGCTGGCGGCCGCATATGGTGCTCGGCGAGCTGGCCGAACCGCACTTCGGTAAGCCGGCAGCGTCGCGTTTCGCTGTGCTGCTACCACAGCGCTGGGCTACCTTGCAGCACGTGCTCGTGCGATTCAATTTTGCAACACGTGCTCCTTCAATGAAGGTCAGCAGCACGTGCTGCTGTTTGGAGCACATGTCCCTGCGATTGGACCTTTCGATGGGTGTGGTCACTCAAATTGAATGCATATTCGACACTCATTGAATGCGGCGATTTTCTGAGTGTGTGTAAAACTTCCTCCGAACAAGCAACGCGTCAGGGGTTTTCTAGAGTTCGCCCACGGCGCGGCGCGACGTCATGATTCACATGTGAATCGACGAGTGGCGCGTTATCGATCGATGCCCACAGAGAACAACTAATCGCGCCGCGATGAAACTCTAAAATGGGTGTCACGAACACAGCCGAACCGGTTTCTTTCATTTTCAATTCAATTTATCACACAAGTGAACCCTTGTCGATTCAGACAATAGGAAAGCAAAGAAAAACACCACAAAAAGCAATTCTTCGATAATTAAGAATCACTCAGAGACCTCAGATAAATCTTCAGAGCTTTCTTGAATGTAGACAACGACCCACAAACAAGGCCCATTCTAAGCAGCTTATCTAACTCGGTACCGGCTCTATTTATGAAGAAATGCCATCGCACATTCCGTCTACACCCGAACAGAGACAGCATCACAGGACAACCTCTGGTGAACGACCTCGAACAGACGACCTACATGAATGCCGGCACCGTCATGAATAATCTTATAAAACATTATCAAATCGGACTTCCTCGACATCTGCGCTCAAATGATGAGCCCTAGCTTGGTATTTCTGCCTAAGTGACCCAAACTTCTATCGTAATTAATGCCAAAGGTCCTTATAGGTACCCTACTAGTGAAATTCCTCCAACAAAACTCAGGTAAGGCCCCTGTTTTCATAAAATAAACTGATCGCGTATTCACCGTCCGAGTTTGCATGCGAAAAAAAAATGAGTTGCGGGAGAAGATTAGACGGTTCACCACACTCAGCCGCCGTGAAGGTTAGTTTTGGGTTTCATCCAACTGCCGCAAATCGGGAAGCGTCCCATACTAGTATAGGTTGCCCCGCAATCTACAATTCCAGCCCTACAGATTTTTTAAGAAGAGAAACACAGGGACTGTGCGACGCTTTTGGTCATGGACAAGCCCTGCGGCAACTGTACAAATCACATCAGTGACATTAAAGCCATTGATGGTAGGACTCGGCGCTTCTTCTGCAGCCTCAAAGTGGTTTTTCGTCATAGGTTGAGGAACTGGGCGGTCTTCACAGGATTCGTCCAAAGGTCCATTGTGGTTAAGGAGGTAGGTCTCTTCGGGCACATGAACAAGTGCGCCGTGTCATGTCCGGGAGCACCACACTATGGGCATGCGTCTGGTCGGCTGCTGTCGATCTTGTTGACGTTAGACATGAACAGAATAGAGTGACCACAGCGCAGCGAGGCCAGAGCACATCTGGCTCGCCTGCCGAGTTGAGACTCGGACTCGCAAACCCGAGGCGGCACTGCTACTAAGATAGGGTTCACAGCCGCCTTCTCCAGATATGCTCGAACAAACTGGGTGTGCTCCTCACGCAGAAGACGAAGCTTTTCCATGTTGGAGTCGGCCCATCTCTGTACATCAACTTTACGCGGAGCATCTGCGAACGGCGTCCTAATCGACCTCTCTCTGATGAACTTCATAATTCTCTTTGCCGGATGATTCGGCTGTCTCAGAAGATTAATATACATCTGATGTGCCTAGAGTTCACAATGCTCCTTGACCGGCAATATGCAGGCCTCCGCGTGAAGATGTTCTATTGGGGAGCTCCTTGCACAACCGGTAGCAATTATAAGCGCAGCATTCTGTACACGCTGCAGCTTATTCCAGGAGCTGTCAGACACCAGGTGCTGCCACACTGGTGCCGCATATTCCAGAGCCGGCTGAAGTATCGCTCTGTAGGTTCTCAATATAGTCTCTAGGCTGCTTCCCCATGATGTTCCTCCGAGAGCTCTCAAGATATTAAGCCTAGCCTTGACGACTACTTGTTTCTGTTCAGCGTTTTTGTGGAACTTTAGTGACGGATCAAGAATAAGGCCAAGCAGCTTGGAAAATTCTGCTGCTGTCAACCGGTCACCATCCCATTTGACATCTGGGTGGGCACTGTGTTCCTTGGTGTTTGTAGTGAACACTGAAACAGAAGATTTTGCAGCAGAGACTGTGAGCATCATATTATCGAGGAAGAGCTTCAACTCGACGAGATAGGCGTTGATCATGTTAGCTGCTACCTGCAGGTCACGGTCCTGGCACATGATGGTGATGCCGTGGGCATAAATAACAATCTTTACATCATTGGAAGGTTCGGGAATGTCCTCAAGATACAGGCTGAATAGGGCAGGGGACAACACTCCGCTTTGCGGAGCACCGGCTGCTGTTGGAATCCTATCGAATAAAATATTCTGGAACAGAACCTTAGCCCGGCGACCCTTCGTGAACGCTGCAATCCAACGCTTCTGCCATGACGGTAGCGACGACTTGAGCAGTTTCTCGGAAAGGAGTCCCAAGTCAACAGGGTCAAACGCATTGCTCAGGTCAAGGGCGACGGCCACCGTTCTCAGTGGCTTTTACATGTTGAACCCATCGACCGCAGAGCTCACGATCTCCAATAGAGCAGTAGTAGTAGAGTGAAGTTTCCTGAAAACATGCTGATGCTGCTGTCGCTCATTTTGATCAGCCAGGTCCCTCACGATCAACTTTTCAGCTAATTTGGCGACGAGAGATAAAAGGCTAATAGGTCGAAAGCCTTTTGCCGTGCTTTGGGACTTGCCTGGCTTTGGCAACGGTATCACATTGGCTGTCTTCCAAGCTTGGGGTAGAATGCAGGTCCGGAAAGAAGTGTTAATGATATCTGCAAGCATCGGTAGAAGTTCCATGGAAAGCTTCTTCCGGATGGCTAGGGAGATACCGTCAGGTCCGATAGCCTTCGAATTCCACATTTCTTTGATAGCCTTCTCTACTTGAGTGAGAGTAAAGGCCTCAGAAGCGTTCATGAGCGGCAACCGGCTCAGCTCTCTAACCGTAACTCAGTTTTGAACGCCTCGCTTGGTACGTGTGATGAAAAAATTCTTGCCGAGTGCGTAAGCAGCCGCTTTCCCTGATTTGAAGACGTTCTCTTCGAACTCAATAGCGGAGCTCATCGAGGAAGCGGACTTGCCGGAATTTTTCCTCAACACTTTCCACGTCGTAGTTCCGTCAGCCTTGAAATTCAGCTTTTCAGTGAACTTCTCCCGGCACTCCTTCTTGTTCTTGTCCAGATCCTTCTTGATCTCATTATCCAGCACAGCAATCTCCGGGTCTAGATGGTCTGCGGCTCTCTTCTCATCTCTGATTCTCATCTTCTGCAGTACTTCCCTGCTGACATTTGGAAAAAGGTCTTGACACGACCTTCAGGAATTGCTGCTTTCGTGGCCTTGCGGATGGCACTTGTTAGATGGCGCTCTTTCTGATGCACATCACCATTCCATGGGTAGTCAACCGCATGGCGGAGTGCAACATCTCTGAACAGGCTCCAGTCTGCTAGGCCTAAATTAAGATAAGTACGATGACGAAAACCAGAGTAAGGTGCAAGAGAGTCAGAGAGATCAATATAGACAAAGACGGGAATGTGATCACTGGAGAGAGTTGTGGATGTGGACCACGTGCAAGCATTAGGAAGATTCTATGACACAAGAGAGATATCTGGGCTAGAAAGTCGGCCGTTGGCACGGAGACCAGTGGGCTGGTCATCATTGAGGACAACCAGATCGCACTCCTCAGCCCATTCCTCGACGTCATCCCCTCTGGCGTCAGAGTCAAGAGCAGAACAGAATGATTGAGCATTGAAGTCACCAGCAAAGACTGCTGAGGGAGAGAGTGAGCAGTCATGCAACTGCTTAAAGGCAGCGTTCACAATAAAAGTCGTTTTCCTGTTTCCCCACCTATCTTAAAAACGGTCCCATGCTGATTCCAATGATGTCTCTGAAAACGTACAAGACCTTCTGTGAACGGAGTTATGGTCCCTCAAAAATTTAGATAAGGAAACATGGTAGACGAGCTGTACGAGGCTTGTAACTTCCGTATTTTGCAGCATGTATGCGAGCTGACCTGAGTAAAGAGAGAAGTTGGGAATGAAGGGAAGAACGAGGCTAATTATTGGAAATCATCGCTCATCTCACGATCTCGAGCGTTCATTTGTTGACGTCGGTGGGCGTGTGTTGCGCTTTTGGGGTTTGTCTTGCGCTCGAAGTGTCAACTTCGGGCTCTTTTGGAGCTTTTCCTGGCTCGTTTTCATGCGTTCTTTCGACGTCAACGTTACAGTGTGCCCTTCCAGTACCCATTCCTAGTGTAAACTGAGACACATTTTTTATCGTAAACACTGCCTTTAAGGACAGGTATAGGATTGTAAGACGGGGGGCAAGATGTTACGGGGGGAATATAGATGTTAAATGGAGATAAAGGGGTTTTGAGGGGGAGGTGGACAGGAATGTACACGAGAGTATCCTCCTTAGGAGTATTAGGAATAATATGAGAAGGTAAGGCAGATTGCACAAAAGTAGACACTCCGCCCCCAAGAGCAGGCCTTGGCACGTGATAGGCGGGGTAGCCCGGAATGTTAGGTTGGGGATAAGGTGGCATCTAGAATTCTGCGAGCTGCAAGTTGCTCGCAGTGCGAGAGGTTGGGGGCGTGGCCCGGAAACTCTCGCAACTAGCTTTTAGAGTGTGCGAGCTGCGGGCAGTGCGGGAGCCTGAATCAGGGTTCAGCTTGAGTCATTGCGTCAAATTGAATCAGGGCATGAGTGGGCGTGGAGCGCGGTATTATATCGCTAGTAATTCTTCAAATAGATTCGAACTTATCAAGCATAGTTGTACTGGACAACAGTGCTTGACCCTGCTTTTTTCCCGAAAAAAAAAATGGAAAAAACACCCTCGAAACAACAACCGTATATACACAAAGAGACAAACATGATATTTTGGAAATGATTCGCAAGTTTTCACTTTCTTTGATATGCATGACTTCGTGCCCAAATGTTGTGTGTTGAAACATAGAAAAACCATCATAGGAAAGCAAAACTGGATAGAGTCATGAGTAGAAACTACAGAGAAACCATCATAGGAAATCAAGCAGGAAACAATCATGAGTAAAAACTAAGAAAAACAATCACAGAGTGCTTCGTTGGCCAAAGACATGAGGATTCAGGAAGTACTCGCAGTGCGAGCAACGACAAAAATAGTCAGGAGTATTCTTCTCGCAGCTCGCAATGCGTGCGTGAAACTGGTCGCAGAGTCCTCGCAGTGCGAGAGGACTATGAAAGCCCTCTGCGAGAATTTTGTCGTCGAGCGCTCGCACTGCGAGTTGCGTCCTCGCAGTGCGGCAAGAACTATGAAAGCCCCCCTACGATTTCGTCGCAAGACAGCTCGCATGCGAGGACGCTGCGAGCACGTAGCTATATGCTTGTACGTGTCGCAACTCGCAGCTCGCAGGACTCTAGATGCCACCTAAGTGGTAGATGGAGAGAGCTTGGTTTCTTGAACCATGATAACTTCCGGGTGATGAGAACGTGCGAAAAGAGAGAGTTCAGATAATTTGGTGCGAAGGCCATTGAGACTAATGTGAACAATGGAGAGGGGGCGGTTGGTAATTGAGGGATCAGAGTTGTTGGGGGCAGAGCATAGAACATAACGAAAGGATGAGTCATGATGCCTCACAGAACTGAGGCTCGAACAGGAGAGATGCACCCAGCTTTGGCATCCGAAGCACAGGACACTTGTTTTATGCCAGGTAACATCCTTGCTGCAGGTGGCACATGAATACTTCTACGCTGGACCTGGATTCCTCTCGACGCCGGCCCTTTGTAGTAAAATTCTCAGGAGAGCTGCGGCCGACCAGCACCTCTCCCATGACAAAAACCCTCTTCTCGGGTACCGTTTCCGACAATCGTTTCGGAACCCAATACTCGATTTCCCTTTGCATCGGAACCGCCTCGCAGCTTCATTCAGTTCAATTGCGCGCGTTTCCGTCAAGATTTCGCTCTGGAGCGTACTAGGTCTCCATGTAGAGGGTGGACCACATACGAACTTGTCAGCGGCGCGATTTTTTCAAACTCTCAAGCCTAGGGTCCTCAAACTCTGGGCGTGATAGCTTAGAAAGAGACATTCAAACTGAAAATCTTACTTTGGTTCATTATTAACTACATAGACCCTTTGAACATCCTTCCGCAAGGAGAGGAAAACCCAGGGCTGGTGAGAACTTTGCGGAGTATGAAAAACCACTTTTCCTGGGTGGAGCCATAAATGGAATCCTCGAATGGAGGTATGGAGCTTCGGGAAGAATGGCTCATTCTCGTCGCGGCTCTTCAAATTTATAAGTTTTTTTTCGATTTTGTTATATCTTCGCAACCGGTGGTGCTGTTCTCCTACATTCTAGTCCAGGCAGATCCTCAACTGCTGACCCCTGGATAAGAACGGTGTGTGAATGAAGACACCGCTCTCCACTTCTTTTATACCCCTACTCTTTATCAACTGGTTATCAACAATTTTGTTTACGAGAGCCATCCTTCCCGAAGCTCCATACCTACATTCGGAATCCTCACTACCAGGAATTCACCATTGTTTGTATTCTAGCGGCGTTCTCGACAATGATGAATTTTCCTAGGGATTTTTCCAGCGCCTGCTCTACTCATCAGGCGTACCGAAAATTTGCTCCAAAATCATATAGAAGTATTCCAAACTACAGCGCATCGCTGTGAATAGCACTGTTTAAGTGTGATTCTTATGCCTTTGTCAATTTATACTTCTGTCTCTACTTCTCGATTTCACTCAGCAAAGAAATCCCTGTGCTTCGAATTTTGGAAAATAAGGTGGCATCTAGAAGTCTGCGAGCTGCGACAATGACAGGGAATAAAGGGCAGCTACGGAGCGTTGTAGCTGCCTTTCATTTCTTACCATGGATTCGCAGCTACACCTACAAAGGAAAAACTACCGGACGAGTTGTCTGGCGCGCGTCTCTAACCGGCGCCAAATTCAAACGCGAGTTTAGCGCGCTCTGCCGTCTGCATCGGCCCTACCAGCTGATTTCGAGCCATCTCGGCTCGGAAACGTCATTCTTCGCCTTATTCTGCTATTTTCTTCTACTATTCAGCTACTCTTATTCACTTCAGCGCCCCATTCAGGCTCTACTGTCTCCTTATCCGTGCTTTCTCCCAGATTAAATTAGAATTAGATTTTCCGGCTTAAATGTTCACCTGATCCATATTTTAGAAGCGTTTCACAATTTTGAACTTAGAATTTGTTTGGTATTATCTATCGAATCATTTCCACCTTTTCCGATTCCGATTGCTTCAAGCCCAAATTATGCATAAAATAGCGATGCCCCTATAATTTTTTATTCAGCGGCGTGCCCTCACCGGAAACCGCAACGAAATTCTGTGTCAAGGCCCTTTCACAGTTTGCCAAACGACGCCCTCCGACACGTTATAAGATAGGACTGCTGCGTCGGTGCGGTCCGCATAGACGCATCAGTCCTATCTTAAAACGTGTCGGGCGGCGTCGTCCCGCAAACTGTGAAGGAGGCTTTAGAGTACTAAATTGATTTCCTGGAATGTTTTTGAGACTGCTTCTAAGAATCTCTCTCACTTTTTGGCTTTGGGTCTAAGTTCAAACACGTGGCCCTTTCCTAGGAAACCCATTCAAAATTCGCAGAATCTTTCATTTTGCTCGTTAATCACGCTCCCGTCCAGCCCACAAGCTTTTCAAATGAATGTTTGGTCTGTACTAGCAACTCTTGGCCTTCTTCACTATGAATTTGATTTAGCGAGAAACCCACGATTTGTTAAACACTGTCCACGTCCCGCTATATCTCGTGAAGCCTTGCCAACCAACCTCTTCCGATAATTTTCCTTTCTCCTTGCATTTTTTCTCGACCACCTTGATATTTCGCCCTATTTACTGTTTTCTCCATCACCATCCCAAGCAGGCTGAGGTACATTTTTTTTTCATGACGTTCCTTATTTCTATCGTTGCTTATGTTTTCACATACTGCGATTGGCCAATTCTGCGATGGAGGCGTCTGAAAAAAAAAGATAGTATGTCTCGTCGTTCTGAACGACAACCGACATCGACAAGAGAAAATGGGAGAATGATATCATTTCAAACATTGTTGATAAACAACACGGGGTAGCTGTGAGCTATACAAACACCACAGCGGAGCGGAGTGAGGTGCACTTCTTCAGCTGCTTCCCTAATGAGCTTCGGTACTCGTCACCGCTCAAGCTCCTGGTCAACTATCAGTTATCGCTCGTGGTTAACTATCGCTCATCGCTCCTGGCCACCTATCGCTCAACTCTCGTGGACAACTATCACTGGTGCTCCTGGTCATCTATCACTGGTGCTGGTCAACTATCACTAGTGCTCCCAGTCATCTATCACTAGTGCTCCCGGTGAACTGTCGCTTATTTCTCGTGGTCTACTATCTCTAGTGCTCGTGGCTATATTGGTGGCCCGTTCTGGTATTGTACTCAAGAAGAAGCCTATATCTGTGGTATCTCTGTTCGGTGACACTTCTCCATCATCTTATCCTGTTAGAGCATATTCAGCAACAGGCCGGATCAGAGTCGGTGACCACCAAAAGAAACCGCTGAACCACCAACAACCCTACTCCTTGCCGTTCGCTTATAGTATGCACTGAGGAAAAATGTTTCATTTCATAATCAATTATGGTTGTTCAATAAGTATGAGGAGGGTCATAGAGAGGAACCATCCTTAGAACAATAGAGCAGCCAGCTGTGAGTAAACAACGTCCGTTTGGAGCGCGATATTCCCCCCACCCTCGGTAGGTTTGTTAGATTCCCCCTCAAAATCTCAAGACGGTGATATCTCCAGTGATTTTTTCAGACTTCTTAATAGGTTGCCACCGCACCAAACCCAGCTGTGAATCCCAGCAATGTTTTTCTCAGGCGTAGCTACAGCAACCGTTGGGACGACCCAAACGCCGGTGAAAAGGAGACTGCAAGCTTGACACTGGCGAGGAGCGGTTGGATGAGAAAATCATACTCCTGAGCGAGAGATAAATCCGGGGTCAGCAGTTTCTGGAAATGGGGCCTACGGGGAATTTTTTTCATTTCTCCTTCTTAAGTTTTACTGATTGTCCGGGGTGCACATGGTGAACCTGGGGACGCACTAGCATCCAAGCGCAGGCGGAGAGGGGCCGCAGCTCCGACGGATCGGTCACAGCCAGGGTCAAGCAGTTTGTGTCCCCAAGGAGAGGGGTGCGAATTTTTTGAGAAATTAGAAGTTTGGAGGAAAGATTCAAAAATGTTGGTCGAAAATCAAAAATTTGGAAGGGTGTTTCTGATAGAAGCTAAACTGGCATTCCCTGGAGCTCGTCAATGAGGTAAGCAGTAGGGGTTTGACGACAAAAAATGTGAGAAAACAAAGTTACAAATTTTTCGGGAAATTTTCTATCCAGTAAATTCTGAAAATTCGTCACTCAGGAGGGACTTTGGAATCTTCGACATTTTTCTGAGAATGTTGGTAACTGGGAAGGATCGTATTTCTATCGAGGTACGGGACAACGGTCTTAGGGCTTGATGTATCACAGAGTGGTGTGAGCGAACCACTGATAACATCACCAAGTCTTGGATAGACGCAGGGAGCGGGCGAAATCGTCCCAACCGCATCCTGTGCGGAACCCCAAACACTAACCATACCCATATATACTGCCTTTATTCGGGAGTGCACAAGCCCCCTTTTTCACCCGCACACGCTGCTACAGTAATGCACCACGGCGGCGCGGTCTGTGGTGAGCCCGTTCTCCCCACCCCATGCGACAGGCATCGAGTTTCGCATCACCACCGTCCAGTCGTCCGTATGACCGGCGATCATGCTCAGAAACGGTGAGTTTTTTCGAATTTTTCTTTGCCGCTTTAGATTGTTTCGGTGATAACTCAAATGTCATCGTATTGGCTAAAGGTTAGGGTGTACATGAAGCTTTACACAATCCTTCGCGCTACGAAGAAATTGAGAAAACATCTGTTCTGTGTTTTTTTACCAAGAAATCTCTCATTTTAGACATTTATCTACTGTTTCAAACCCATGGGTCATTAAGACATTTAAAGTATCTTCGAAAGAACAGACGGCGAAAAAAATTCAGAAACTCACCTTCTCTGAGCATGATCGCCGGTCATGCGGACGAATGAACGGGGGTCATGCGAAAGTCGATGCCTGCTACATGGGGTGGAAGAGAACGGGCTCGTCACTGCCCGCGCCGCAGTGATGAATTACTGTAGCAGCATGTGCGGTTGAAAAAAAGGGGCTTGTGCACTCCCGAATAAAGGCAGTATACTTATTTAGTAAGACGAAGACAGCTATAAGAAATTCTATGAAATTAAAAAAAACGTACAGGCTATAAAACGGCAAAATTCACATGGTTCCTACGCGTGCTGGTGCGGAGGTTAGAGACAGTGAGAGAGCGGACGGCAGACGGAGGCTGAGGCATCGCGGGCGCCGCTCGCGCCTCGAATAATGTGAAGTACAACGTTTTATAAAGGATACCTCAGTCTGGTTGTGATGATGATGTAGAAATTAGTAAATACAGTGAAATGGTGTATGAGAAAGGTCGTAGAGGACAGGGTTGAGCAGGGTTGTGACCCGGCACAACAGGGGTCGTAAAAATTTTGAAAATTTTAGTGGAAAAAATGAAAAAAATTGGGGTTTGCAATTTTTTGCAAATACACTGTCCTTTCACGTCCACACCTTAGCCGCGACCGAGCTTAATCCTAAAAAAATTATATCACAGAATTGAATTCTTTTTCAAATTCGCCAATCGAAAAGAGCGAAATAATTTTTCCCTTCCAGGGTTCGTAAAATTCCGAATTTTTTTCAAAATTCTGGTCAACGGGGGGGGGGTCGTAGCTTCGCCCAAAATCGGCACAACGGCCTGCTGAACCCTGGTAGAGGAGTCGATGTGAGAGGAAGGGAAAGGCACCGGAGGAGGTTGGGTGATGAATCACCACAAGACACGGCGAGACGTGATCTGTGTTCAACAAAATCGTGGGTTTCTCTCTAAATCAAATTTATAGTGAGGAAAGGTAAGAGTTATTGGTACAAACTGGGAAGTTCATTTAAAAACTTCGTGGAGTGAACAGGAGCGTGGTTCACGAGAAGTAATGACGTATATAGATCCTACAAAATTTATATTGAGTTTTCTAGATAAGAGCCAATTGTGCCTGATTGCTGATCTAAAAATCAAGAATTGGTTCTTATTATTTGTCCAAAACCACATTTCAGAGAATTCAATTTTACAAGGCGGTTTTCAAGATTTCGTGGCGGTATTCCGTGAGGACACGATTTGGAAATGAGAAAAATTGATAAAGCCACTTTTTCGTGCTATATTTGGGTAAGTTACGATCGAATGTGGCAAGGCTGGCAATTATTCGACAGATAGCTGACAAAGACTAAGTTTAGAAACATGCAGCGTTTCGAAAATGTGAAAGAGGATTACGTGAGAAAATGTCCGAAAGGGGGGGGGAGAGAAAATGTCCGAGCGTCGCGTGCAGACAAAATGTCCGCGAGGGGGGAGAAAATGTCCGCAGAGGGGGGAGAAAAAGTCCGCGGAGGGGAAAGAAAAAGTCCGCGAGCCAAGATTGAGGTAAGAAGCTGTCCGCAATGGAAGAAACGTCTGTCCGCAACACTATTTCATCAAATCCTTCTGGGGTTGAAATCTTGATAAGAAACAGATTCAAGTACCAGATTTTCAGACTTCGTTGCATGGTTATACAGCGTATAAACACACAATTTCACGCGCAAATCGTCTGATATCACAAATCGAAGCATTTATATGATGTTTTCAAGTGATCAATGACGGATAGGGCTATCAGGTCTGATCTTCCGTCCTGTGGAGCCTAAAAGTGGAGGATTTTCTCTTTTCTACACCTATTAACGCGACACACTAAATTCTACGCGAAAATCAGAATTTTTCGCTTGGCCAGTTGCTTATTGTGGCTTTTCAGAAGCTCGCGAATTATTGAAGATTCCAGCAAGTAGATGTATACTCTGTTTATCTTTAATTGCACAAAAAAACGGTCCGCCAATAGTCCTCTAATGGGCCGGCTAGTACCGTAGTTTACGTCCACGACGCGTTCTCGGCAGACCCGGGCGTGCACCGGGGTGTGCTGAGCGATCGATTCATCAATGCCGTCACTCGGCCACCCACCCTGCCACTGTGCACACCCGGGTCCGCCGAGAACGCGTCGTGGACGTAAACTACGGTACTAGCCGGCCCATTAGGAGACTATTGGCGGACCGTTTTTTGTGCAATTAAAGATAAACAGAGTATACATCTACTTGCTGGAATCTTCAATAATTCGCGAGCTTCTGAAAAGCCACAATAAGCAACTGGCTAAGCGAAAAATTCTGATTTTCGCGTAGAATTCAGTGTGTCGCGTTAATAGGTGTACAGTACGTCACATGTGTATACGGCATCATGTCCCCGGTGCGCTGCGTCCTCGAGGTTCAAGCTTCTTGAGGATACCCCCGCCGCAACTCGACTCAACATTTGCTATGAACCACCCCGAACTCTTACTGGTGTTCCGAAATACGGTATATTGAAGGTTGCGGGGCGCACAAAAATACGATTGCAAGATTAAGAATTTTGCTCAATACGTAGGTATATCAAAAATTATCAAAAACTCCATTTTTCCAGATGTGCAAAATTGAAACGTTTTGAGCTCAAGCTCTGTCACGGGGTTATTTGAGGCGCTTTACGCAGATACACCATGACGGTTTTAAATTTTTCGGAACATTACTGTACGTTATGGTGAGAGAAAGGTGGACTAAAATCAAAAACAACCCCTATATTCATGTTCAGCGCCTAAAACGACCTACCTTGACATTGTTGTGAACGCCTCAATTTCTGAAATTTGGAAACGCTTACTCTTTTGCCGTTTTCGGTCTACCCGTGTTCATACAGTGAAGTTTTAAATCTTGAAATTGCTTCTTCCTATCTCTGCCACGACAGTCACTGGACCGTATTTGGAAACCCCATTCTGAGAGCAGGGTGGCAACTTCTTGCAATTTAAAATGTCAGAACAGTTCCATCACATAGCAAGCAGCCATAAACGGCTAGATAAAACCAAAGTCCCTGATGAAACTAACCGAAACTGAACTTTTTTGCATGCTAGGACAAAATCAACCTCTCGTGCCCTTCTCTCTAGGTGGCAATTTGATTCGCCGGCCTGCGTCTATCACAAGCTGTTCTAACTCCTCGTCAGCGAGTGTGGGAGTGAATAATCCTAGATTAGTGATAATGAATGAAACCACGGAATTTAAGATGCCTGTTCCATTTCGACCAATGCATTCGCAGAAAGAGGGATAAATTGGGATTCAAAAGATTCGAAAATGGAGCAATCTTCCAGTTCTTCATACGAATTCAAATGCTACCACTTCTGCCGTCGCATCTGCATGCCATATCAGGCGCTCTTCAGCCTCCTCTAGTCTTTCGAGAAGAGGAGACCGCGCTGGGCCGATTCATGAGCTACATGAACCACACGTGGCTGCCTCCCAATGGTGTATACTTTGGGCGGTGGCAGAACATGATGTTGCGCACCACTTGCACAACCAATTTAGTGGAGGAATTCCACACGAGAATCCGCCACTCATTTGAAGGTAAGCCAAAATAACGAATCAAAATAATGAATCTTGAATTTTGCTTTTTAGCTCTGAAATTTCAGAAAAAAAAAGAAACCCAACTATGAGAGAGAAGTTGGATTTTTGCACCACCGAGCTGACGACCGCTAAAAGCAAGGTGCCCTCAATCACAAATGGAACAGCTGCGCCGCGATACATACGTCCGGGCGAACTAGAGAGGCAGCAAAGCGTGTCAGAGGAAAGCGCGCGTTTTCACGCGATACCCGCCGAGGAGATCACCCCAAGGGCATGCAAGAGATACTTAGACAAACTATCAGAATCATTGGCTCTTTTTAAAGTGTTGTAATTGGTATTATTCTCGCCACGTTTTAATTACTAGACTACATGCTCAATGTTTTAATAGCTATGTATTATTTTCGCCATGTTTTCATTACTAGACTACATGCTTCATGTTTTGATTGCTATGTATTATTTTCACCACGTTTTCATTACTAGACTACATGCTAAATCCAAACAGATATCTGAAAATCCGGTGATCTGATACGCGTAATTTCATCATGAATGCTAAAAACTACTCTCAGAACCTCTCACAGATAACAAGAAAAAAAATGAAGTGTGAAAACGGACCTGTGTTTGTATGAACATCTATGTGCATAACGCTCTTCGAACTCAATTCTCATGGACATATCACGATTATTATTATGATACATACATTATTATATGGTTTTGATTAAGTTTTCAACCATGCTACTGCAGCAGATGTGCCTTGTTTTGACTGCATCCGCGACATATGTATATCCTGTTTTGCCACAATTCATCACTTTTGAGCGTTTGTGGCATTTTTTGGCAGCTTCAAGAACTCTAGTTTGAAGCGCTCACCGTCTCAATTTGCGAAAAACCACACAATACCTTGATAAACGGGGAGAGCTTCATGCACATACGCTATTATTCAGAGAACTGGTTATTACACATGGCAAGGAAAAATTTTGGTTATGAGAACTTGATTTGATTTATTACACGGTAGAACCGTGTCAAAGACAAACAACGAAAAGAAACACCTAAACGGCAATTAAAGAGACTAAAGATTGTCGGACAATAATAAAGCAAATGGATGAACTGACTATTAGGCACACACCGGCACCATGAGGAATGAGATCTTACAGACATCGCTCTTGGGATAGCAGATAACTCCCAAGCGCCTTTTTGAATTCAGTAAATTTTCCAACTACCAAACCTGACCGAAATAATTTGTTGAATTCAGATCCCAACCTAATGACAAAAAAGCGCTGTCTTACGTTCCGCCTGGCCCCAACGAGGCCCAATTTCACCGGCGCTCCCCTAGTGGTTGAAGGTCTCAGGTTGAACAGCCGGCTAGCCTTGATACCAACACTCCCATGAATGATCTTATACATCATTATCATATCAAATCTTCTCCTGGGCTCTAAAGTGGTTAGACCCTATTTAGCGTTCCTGGTGACATGACGTACGTTGCGATTAGTCAAATACCATGATGTTCTGAAGAAAACTCTACGTGTAAAAGTATTCTGGACTTTCTCCAGCGCATCAATGAATCCCATTTTGTATGGATTAAAGACCACCGTATCATACTCCATAAGTGGACGTAATGTCGGCGTGGATCCGGAAGAGACTTCGCGTTCACTGTTGAAGGTTGGCGCAAACTCGGTGCACCTATGTCATAGCACATGGCACCGAGCTTGCGCCAACCTTCAACAGTGAACGCGAAGTCTCTTCCGGATCCACGACGACGTTATGTACATTTTATACACCTCAGTCAGGACATTTGCATTGGTAGTTTAAAGTGCCCTGAACACGCTGTGCATCATTCTGTTCGCCATGGACGCGACTTGGAGACAGTGATCATCGAAATTAAGATCATCTTTGACAAGAAAACCAAGGTCCTTCATCTCGCTGACCTCGCACGACAAGAAAACTTCAATCAATCCGATTCAAGTAAGAGTCCTTCGCTTTGCGGACGTCTGCTCCATAGCCGAAGTTTGCTCCAATGCAGACGCTTCCTCCTCTTCGGACATTTTCTCCCCCTCCGCGGACATTTTCTCTGCACGCGACGCGCGAACATTTTCTCTCCCCCCATTCGGACATTTTCTCCGTAAAGGTTCCGAGCCGAGATGGCTCAAAACCAGCTGGTGAGGGCAGATGCAGACGGCAGAGCCCGCTAAACCCGCGTTTAGAATTGGCGCCGGTTAGAGACGCGCGCCAGAAAACTCGTCCGGTAGTTTTTCATTTGTAAATGTAGCTGCGAATCTTACCATTGTCGCAACTCGCAGCTCGCATAACTCTAGATGCCACCCTAAGCATCCATGGGAAAGCCAGAGAATGCCTAATTCAGAAAAGAATAATTCATACTGAAATAGTGAAAGTCGTATTCAAAACAAATCGACGAGCGCTGTAGTGTTGACTGCAGTTTATAAAAGTTGAGGTAAAGAAAGGTTCTACGAGAAACATTGGAGTTGCTAAACTCTTCATCCGAAAAATCTTTTCCAGCGCAGTTCAAAATGCTAATCATATTCTCCGAGGAACTTCTTCGAAAACCTCCTGCTTCAGCGGAGATGGAGAGGTTAGATAAGCTAATCAATAAAGGATGGTGAGTGAAACCATCAATCTTACTCAGACAGCAGGACGGGTGAAGGGCGGGGGGAAAGGGGGGTACCGGTGCAAACGCGGTAGTGATTTCAGGGCGGAGTCAATTTCTCGGTGCAAAGGCGGGGGATGATTGAATGCCCGCACAACTCCCGTTGAACCGCGAGGCTGTTCACTGCAGAATACACGTCTAATTTCACGTCTTAGGTGTTGAAATTTCACGTAAACGCATGAACTTATCATTTTCGCATTAATTTGACTTTGAAATCTTTTTCCTTTGACTTTCATTAAACTCACTTTGCCTGCATCCTCATTTTTAGATTCTACCCTCCAAGTTTACACTGTGAAAAAACGTCAAACTGAGTCAGCTTCAACCAATCTCTTGCCTTTTTTCGACGATGTTGATGCGCCATTTTTTGATGTAGTAACAGGGGATTTCGATTTTTCGACTCCCTAAAATAATTCATGTTTCATGAAACAATTTCGCATGAGTTTAGTGCACGTATATTACCTTTTGAGCCGCATACTGAGAGAGTAGTCTTATTTTGTGTTGGTTTTTGCGCCGCAACGCTCTCGATCAAGTTTGCATTTACACATCGGTATATTTTGTAAACTTTTCAGCTGAAAAACATGGACCGAAAGCCTCCAAGAGCCAATGCTGCTGCAATCTCTCGCCACTTGGGGGACGCAAAGAAATGAAGCAAGACAAAATCTGCCTGTATGTTAACCACTTTGAAAGATTTCAGTAGGTGGCATTGTAAAGTACTCGGGCTCAATATTTTCAGTTTCGCTCAAGAAGGAGCTCTTGGAGAAGCGTATGGAGATGCAACAAGCAGCGAGGCCGAGAGCTGGTGCCAACGAAGACGAGGTAGAAATGGACGAAATGGAGCTGACAGGTATGCGTAGACGCAGATACCTAAGTGGACGTGCGTTAATGAGAACTTACAATAGGGAAAAAGTTTAAGGCTATTTTTTAGGCTTGAAGCTGAGGTACGACTACGACACGGATAGAAATAAATGGATCCCAGGTAAGGTGAGCTCTACCTCGTAATTTGCTTCGTAAACCGAAATAAACGTTGAAAATTGTCAATACTTTAGCGCTCCACAAAGCGAGCGTGCACGTCGAACGAAGTCGAAGTCGTCGATTGAGGGAAGCCGAATCTTTATTTCACTTAAACCTGCAAACTTTACAATCGTGCCCATGGTAGCCCATGTCTTTTTCCTCTCTTTTTGCAGTCTGCTGTCGATACAGCTTCCATTCATCTTTCGATTAATTCAATTCCTCTGATTTATCGCTGTCAGTGAATCCTTGATTTTTTTTCTCTGATCAATGCCTCATGTAATTAAATTGTTGTTTGTAATTGAATTTTTGGGGTATTTCTGCTCAAAAAGGGAAGCGAGTCTACGGAGCTTTACATTTTGTTATATCATTCCACTGTAATATGGATGTATGAATAGGATACAATCCTAATAGATGTCCTCAAGGAAATATTATAGTTATCTCATAGACATTTTATAGTGAGCTCCACATAGAATTATTAGTTATCTCCACATAGAATTATTAGTTATCTCCTCATAGAATTATTGTTGTTATCTCCTCATAGCGTAATTATAGTGATCTCCTCATAGCGTAATTATAGTGATCTCCTCATAGCATTATTATAGTGATCTCCTCATAGCATTATAATAGTGATCTCTCTATAGAATTGGTATAGTGACCTCAGGTGCTATGTGGGAAGGGGGGGCCTGTTTTATCGCACTTGGCCCCGCCCATTTTTCCTTGCCGCAACGACTCTCCTGATTTTGGCAGGGGAGGGAAGCCCCGGGTAGATGCTCAAATTTAGTGCGGCACAGTAAAATGGGCGTGGCCAAGTCCATCGCGCCATAGTGCCCCCCTTTTTAGTTGTTAATAAATTTGTGGGTTTGTCTGAAAAATGCGATGAATAATGAATGGAAATACTGAATACTTCTCAATTAGGTAGCATTTTCGTTTCAGTCTATGGGTGGTCGTGACTCAAATTTAGCGTTTTTAGGCAAAATTTATAGTTATTATCCGAATCTCAACGAATGGAAGCGGATAATGCCATTAATAAGCATGCAGAAACGGCAAAACATATTAGGAGTAATAAAGTATGACCGAATATATGGTAGAAGTACCCATAAGTGCTGTAAATAAGCAGATCAATAAATAAAACGAACGAACGGTCAAGCTGTAGTAGGTGGAATATCCGGTTGCACCGCGGGAGTACTGTCGGGTGCATGGCGGGGGGTTGTGCGGTTGCATGGCGGAGGTGGTGCAGTGCGAAGGCGGGGGAAATTCGAGACAAAGGCAATGTGTCTGGTCCCACCCACCGACATTGCCCCGCGCTGCACCCGTCCCGCTGTCTGAGTAAGGGCGGAGGTACAGAACCACGTCTAGGTCCCGACACGATTTCGCGGACGCCTATAGCTGAAAAACGCCGAGTCGTACCATCAGTGACTTTATCAGTTACATACCCATGCACTATCATCAACTTTGGAGACTATTTATTGAGGCAGAACATTTTGGCAAGAAAATTAGATCCGCGCATTTTTAAATACGCCATACCCTGTTTCGATGAAATGGCCAGTCGGATCGCGAACAGAAATGACAAATTCAGAACTTAGTATCTGCTTTCAAAAATCGAGGAAAGAAATTGAACTGAATCGAAGAGAAACTCACCTTTACGTTTTTCTCCTCCCTTACAACCGTGAGTAGCGCTGTGATATCTTCGAGAGTAGGCGGTTTGTACACTTGGTTGACTATATGCCTAGCCTTTCTTTCCTGGAAACTCGAATGCTGATCCTAATAAAAGCAGAAAACATATGGACAAATGAAATATGAAAAGCTCACCGCTGAAAATGGAGATGGTCCATCACACTCATTGGGTTTTGGTGTTCTTTTCACATAAAGATCCATACAGAATTAACCCTAATACGTGAAGGTGATATATCAATACTCGAGAATCAGCTACTGAAAAACACTCGAAGGATGGAGCACATACATTAAATATAAATCAGGAAAAAAAACTGCTGACATGATAGACACGAAACTCTTTGAAAGATAATTCTTCGCGCACATTCCGTCTTCGGTCACTTACCACCCCACGGCGGCGCGACGGCCTCTCTCTCGCGCGATGAGTGCAGCGGCAGAGAAAGAGAGTCAGCGCGCAGAGACGGAGAGTGGTCAGCTGCCCGGCTGTCGAACGAGCCCGCCGCCAGCCGCTCCTCTGTGTGATGGGTTCAATACGAGGATGAGACAGCGACTTTGACGAAGAATCTTGTAATTATTTCGAATATCACGTGACCATTTGAGGTCATTGTGTTTCCCTGGCTAGGTGGATGCACTGGCCGGTACTTTGATTGTTTTTCAAATTAATTCTTGAATTCTCTTGAAGCAGGTGTTCTAAAATGTCCCTAGAAGACGTGTAACTTTTTGAAAACACTGTTGGTATACTCTGTTTATCTTTAATTGCACAAAAAACGGTCCGCCAATAGTCCTCTAATGAGCCGGCTAGTACCGTAGTTTACGTCTTCGACGCGTTCTCGGCAGACCCGGGTGTGCACAGTGGCAGGGTGGGTGGCCGAGTGACGGCATTGATGAATCGATCGCTCAGCACGCCCCGGTGCACACCCGGGTCTGCCGAGAACGCGTCATGGACGTAAACTACGGTACTAGCCGGCCCATTAGAGGACTATTGGCGGACCGTTTTTTGTGCAATTAAAGATAAACAGAGTATAGAATGGCTTAGTTATTCTGAGTTTCGATCTACAGATAAGAGATCCCGATGTTCCCTTCTATTTAGGAGTTTACAGCGTCTGCCGGAAGGTATTCTAGATAGTTCCTCCCCTCGTAGCGTGACCAAAAACTTCTCTTTACCACGTATTTCGAAGATCATAATATTCGAATCGATTTATTCATTCAGAGAGTGATACGGTCGTTTTGATCGATTGAATCGACAACATTTACATCTTAATTAAGTATTCATTCCATGAACGCTTATATCATCAACGTGAAGCGAGACTTTCACGCTAAAAAATGAGCTATGTGCCAAAAATATTTATGTAAAATAGTAAATATTTGAAAACTTTATTTTCATTTGCAAAATGAAATAATATTAGATAAGAAATCTTTGGTGTTTATTCTCAAGCAACTCATACCCATAGCAACTTGGTTGCTCCTCGCTGAGAAGATTTTAGTCGTTTAAACCGGTAAATATAGTTTTATGCTTATTTATTTTGACTTTTTTAATCTCCATTGTATCCCAATTTCTTTGTTTGGGATCCTTCCATATAATATAATCTTATTCCAACACCTCTTCAAGCCGAAATCTCAAAGGAAGCTCACCCCCCCCCCGCTCGTTTAAACCATTACGGGATGTTAAGTTATATGTTTTCACCAGCGGGGCCGGGCGGCCGAGGCCGGCCTGCGCCCCTGTTCGTTTTGCTGCGCCAAACGGGGGGGGGGCGGCTTCGCCAGCCCTTTCCTTTAATCATAGGCAGTAATCTACTGGCTTAATGAACAAAGGGTCTTGTTCGCCGAAGCTTCTGACAAAATTGAAGAAACGTTGTGTTGAAATCATGCGGGGATTGAAAGCTATTGCTTGCTTCAGTTCGCCGACATAAGCGAAGGTAGCCTTGAATAAAGATACTTCAATCACAATGCAAAAGCCTCGCGTGTTGAAGAAGTTGCTTGAGAAAAGGATCCGGAAGAGACTTCGCGTTCACTGTTGAAGGTTGGCGCAAGCTCGGTGCCATGTGCTATGACATAGGTGCACCGAGTTTCCCCCACCCTCCAACAGTGAACCCAAAGTCTCTTCCGGATCCACGCCGACATTACGTCCACTTATGGAGTATGATACGGTGGTCTTTAATCCATACAAAATGGGATTCATTGATGCGCTGGAGAAAGTCCAGAATACTTTTACACGTAGAGTTTTCTTCAGAACATCATGGTATTTGACTAATCGCAACGTACGTCATGTCACCAGGAACGCTGAATAGGGTCTAACCACTTTAGAGCCCAGGAGAAGATTTGATATGATAACGATGTATAAGATCATTCATGGGAGTGTTGGTATCAAGGCTAGCCGGCTGTTCAACCTGAGACCTTCAACCACTAGGGAGCGCCGGTGAAATTGGGCCTCGTTGGGGCCAGGCGGAACGTAAGACAGCGCTTTTTGTCATTAGGTTGGGATCTGAATTCAACAAATTATTTCGGTCAGGTTTGGTAGTTGGAAAATTTACTGAATTCAAAAAGGCGCTTGGGAGTTATCTGCTATCCCAAGAGCGATGTCTGTAAGATCTCATTCCTCATGGTGCCGGTGTGTGCCTAATAGTCAGTTCATCCATTTGCTTTATTATTGTCCGACAATCTTTAGTCTCTTTAATTGCCGTTTAGGTGTTTCTTTTCGTTGTTTGTCTTTGACACGGTTCTACCGTGTAATAAATCAAATCAAGTTCTCATAACCAAAATTTTTCCTTGCCATGTGTAATAACCAGTTCTCTGAATAATAGCGTATGTGCATGAAGCTCTCCCCGTTTATCAAGGTATTGTGTGGTTTTGATATCGCCAACAATACTGAAAAAAGCTCTATGCATCGAAAAATGAAAAATTCGGATTTTCTGTGCATATCTCACAGAATCTCTCAGGATATAGCACTCGAAAATACTATAAATTTCGTTTGAGGGGATGAGGATATCGCCAACAATACTGAAAAAAGCTCTATGCATCGAAAAATCAAAAATTCCAGATTTTCTGTGCATATCTCACAGAATCTCTCAGGATATAGCACTCGAAAATACTATAAATTTCGTTTGAGGGGATGAGGATATCGCCAACAATACTGAAAAAAGCTCTATGCATCGAAAAATGAAAAATTCGGATTTTCTGTGCATATCTCACAGAATCTCTCAGGATATAGCACTCGAAAATACTATAAATTTCGTTTGAGGGGATGAGGATATCGCCAACAATACTGAAAAAAGCTCTATGCATCGAAAAATGAAAAATTCGGATTTTCTGTGCATATCTCACAGAATCTCTCAGGATATAGCACTCGAAAATACTATAAATTTCGTTTGAGGGGATGAGGATATCGCCAACAATACTGAAAAAAGCTCTATGCATCAGAAAAATCAAAATTCCAGATTTTCTGTGCATATCTCACAGAATCTCTCAGGATATAGCCCTCGAAAATACTATAAATTTCGTTTGAGGGGATGAGGATATCGCCAACAATACCGAAAAAAGCTCTATGCATCGAAAATCAAAAATTCGGATTTTCTGTGCATATCTCACAGAATCTCTCAGGATATAGCCCTCGAAAATACTATGAATTTCGTTTGAGGGGATGAGGATATCGCCAACAATACTGAAAAAAGCTCTATGCATCGAAAAATCAAAAATTCCAGATTTTCTGTGCATATCTCACAGAATCTCTCAGGATATAGTTCTCGAAAATACTATAAATTTCGTTTGAGGGGATGAGGATATCGCCAACAATACTGAAAAAAGCTCTATGCATCGAAAAATCAAAAATTCCAGATTTTCTGTGCATATCTCACAGAATCTCTCAGGATATAGTTCTCGAAAATACTATAAATTTCGTTTGAGGGGATGAGGATATCGCCAACAATACTGAAAAAAGCTCTATGCATCGAAAAATCAAAAATTCCAGATTTTCTGTGCATATCTCACAGAATCTCTCAGGATATAGCCCTCGAAAATACTATAAATTTCGTTTGAGGGGATGAGGATATCGCCAACAATACCGAAAAAAAGCTCTATGCATCGAAAAATCAAAAATTCCAGATTTTCTGTGCATATCTCACAGAATCTCTCAGGATATAGCACTCGAAAATACCATAAATTTCGTTTGAGGGGATGAGGATATCGCCAACAATACTGAAAAAAGCTCTATGCATCGAAAAATCAAAAATTCCAGATTTTCTGTGCATATCTCACAGAATCTCTCAGGATATAGCACTCGAAAATACCATAAATTTCGTTTGAGGGGATGAGGATATCGCCAACAATACTGAAAAAAGCTCTATGCATCGAAAAATCAAAAATTCCAGATTTTCTGTGCATATCTCACAGAATCTCTCAGGATATAGTTCTCGAAAATACTATAAATTTCGTTTGAGGGGATGAGGATATCGCCAACAATACCGAAAAAAAGCTCTATGCATCGAAAAATCAAAAATTCCAGATTTTCTGTGCATATCTCACAGAATCTCTCAGGATATAGCCCTCGAAAATACTATAAATTTCGTTTGAGGGGATGAGGATATCGCCAACAATACTGAAAAAAGCTCTATGCATCGAAAAATCAAAAATTCCAGATTTTCTGTGCATATCTCACAGAATCTCTCAGGATATAGCACTCGAAAATACCATAAATTTCGTTTGAGGGGATGAGGATATCGCCAACAATACTGAAAAAAGCTCTATGCATCGAAAAATCAAAAATTCCAGATTTTCTGTGCATATCTCACAGAATCTCTCAGGATATAGCCCTCGAAAATACTATAAATTTCGTTTGAGGGGATGAGGATATCGCCAACAATACCGAAAAAAAGCTCTATGCATCGAAAATCAAAAATTCGGATTTTCTGTGCATATCTCACAGAATCTCTCAGGATATAGCCCTCGGAAATACCATGAATTTCGTTTGAGGGGATGAGGATATCGCCAACAATACTGAAAAAAGCTCTATGCATCGAAAAATCAAAAATTCCAGATTTTCTGTGCATATCTCACAGAATCTCTCAGGATATAGCCCTCGAAAATACTATAAATTTCGTTTGAGGGGATGAGGATATCGCCAACAATACCGAAAAAAAGCTCTATGCATCGAAAAATCAAAAATTCCAGATTTTCTGTGCATATCTCACAGAATCTCTCAGGATATAGCCCTCGAAAATACTATAAATTTCGTTTGAGGGGATGAGGATATCGCCAACAATACTGAAAAAAGCTCTATGCATCGAAAAATGAAAAATTCGGATTTTCTGTGCATATCTCACAGAATCTCTCAGGATATAGCCCTCGAAAATACTATAAATTTCGTTTGAGGGGATGAGGATATCGCCAACAATACTGAAAAAAGCTCTATGCATCGAAAAATCAAAAATTCCAGATTTTCTGTGCATATCTCACAGAATCTCTCAGGATATAGCCCTCGAAAATACTATAAATTTCGTTTGAGGGGATGAGGATATCGCCAACAATACTGAAAAAAGCTCTATGCATCGAAAAATCAAAAATTCCAGATTTTCTGTGCATATCTCACAGAATCTCTCAGGATATAGCCCTCGAAAATACTATAAATTTCGTTTGAGGGATGAGGATATCGCCAACAATACTGAAAAAAGCTCTATGCATCGAGAAATCAAAAATTCCAGATTTTCTGTGCATATCTCACAGAATCTCTCAGGATATAGCCCTCGAAAATACTATAAATTTCGTTTGAGGGATGAGGATATCGCCAACAATACTGAAAAAAGCTCTATGCATCGAAAAATCAAAAATTCCAGATTTTCTGTGCATATCTCACAGAATCTCTCAGGATATAGCCCTCGAAAATACTATAAATTTCGTTTGAGGGGATGAGGATATCGCCAACAATACCGAAAAAAAGCTCTATGCATCGAAAAATCAAAAATTCGGATTTTCTGTGCATATCTCACAGAATCTCTCAGGATATAGCCCTCGAAAATACTATGAATTTCGTTTGAGGGGATGAGGATATCGCCAACAATACTGAAAAAAGCTCTATGCATCGAAAAATCAAAAATTCCAGATTTTCTGTGCATATCTCACAGAATCTCTCAGGATATAGCCCTCGAAAATACTATAAATTTCGTTTGAGGGGATGAGGATATCGCCAACAATACTGAAAAAGCTCTATGCATCGAAAAATGAAAAATTCGGATTTTCTGTGCATATCTCACAGAATCTCTCAGGATATAGCCCTCGAAAATACTATAAATTTCGTTTGAGGGGATGAGGATATCGCCAACAATACCGAAAAAAGCTCTATGCATCGAAAAATCAAAAATTCCAGATTTTCTGTGCATATCTCACAGAATCTCTCAGGATATAGCCCTCGAAAATACTATAAATTTCGTTTGAGGGGATGAGGATATCGCCAACAATACTGAAAAAAGCTCTATGCATCGAAAAATGAAAAATTCGGATTTTCTGTGCATATCTCACAGAATCTCTCAGGATATAGCCCTCGAAAATACTATAAATTTCGTTTGAGGGGATGAGGATATCGCCAACAATACTGAAAAAAGCTCTATGCATCGAAAAATCAAAAATTCCAGATTTTCTGTGCATATCTCACAGAATCTCTCAGGATATAGCCCTCGAAAATACTATAAATTTCGTTTGAGGGGATGAGGATATCGCCAACAATACCGAAAAAGCTCTATGCATCGAAAATCAAAAATCCAGATTTTCTGTGTGCATATCTCACAGAATCTCTCAGGATATAGCACTCGAAAATACTATAAATTTCGTTTGAGGGGATGAGGATATCGCCAACAATACTGAAAAAAGCTCTATGCATCGAAAAATCAAAAATTCGGATTTTCTGTGCATATCTCACAGAATCTCTCAGGATATAGCCCTCGAAAATACTATAAATTTCGTTTGAGGGGATGAGGATATCGCCAACAATACCGAAAAAAAGCTCTATGCATCGAAAATCAAAAATTCGGATTTTCTGTGCATATCTCACAGAATCTCTCAGGATATAGCCCTCGAAAATACTATGAATTTCGTTTGAGGGGATGAGGATATCGCCAACAATACTGAAAAAAGCTCTATGCATCGAAAAATCAAAAATTCCAGATTTTCTGTGCATATCTCACAGAATCTCTCAGGATATAGCCCTCGAAAATACTATAAATTTCGTTTGAGGGGATGAGGATATCGCCAACAATACTGAAAAAAGCTCTATGCATCGAAAAATCAAAAATTCCAGATTTTCTGTGCATATCTCACAGAATCTCTCAGGATATAGCCCTCGAAAATACTATAAATTTCGTTTGAGGGGATGAGGATATCGCCAACAATACCGAAAAAAGCTCTATGCATCGAAAAATCAAAAATTCCAGATTTTCTGTGCATATCTCACAGAATCTCTCAGGATATAGCCCTCGAAAATACTATAAATTTCGTTTGAGGGGATGAGGATATCGCCAACAATACTGAAAAAAGCTCTATGCATCGAAAAATGAAAAATTCGGATTTTCTGTGCATATCTCACAGAATCTCTCAGGATATAGCCCTCGAAAATACTATAAATTTCGTTTGAGGGGATGAGGATATCGCCAACAATACTGAAAAAAGCTCTATGCATCGAAAAATGAAAAATTCGGATTTTCTGTGCATATCTCACAGAATCTCTCAGGATATAGCCCTCGAAAATACTATAAATTTCGTTTGAGGGGATGAGGATATCGCCAACAATACCGAAAAAAAGCTCTATGCATCGAAAATCAAAAATTCCAGATTTTCTGTGCATATCTCACAGAATCTCTCAGGATATAGCCCTCGAAAATACTATAAATTTCGTTTGAGGGGATGAGGATATCGCCAACAATACTGAAAAAAGCTCTATGCATCGAAAAATCAAAAATTCCAGATTTTCTGTGCATATCTCACAGAATCTCTCAGGATATAGCCCTCGAAAATACTATAAATTTCGTTTGAGGGGATGAGGATATCGCCAACAATACCGAAAAAAAGCTCTATGCATCGAAAATCAAAAATTCGGATTTTCTGTGCATATCTCACAGAATCTCTCAGGATATAGCCCTCGAAAATACTATGAATTTCGTTTGAGGGGATGAGGATATCGCCAACAATACCGAAAAAAAGCTCTATGCATCGAAAAATCAAAAATTCCAGATTTTCTGTGCATATCTCACAGAATCTCTCAGGATATAGCCCTCGAAAATACTATAAATTTCGTTTGAGGGGATGAGGATATCGCCAACAATACTGAAAAAGCTCTATGCATCGAAAATCAAAAATTCAGATTTTCTGTGCATATCTCACAGAATCTCTCAGGATATAGCCCTCGAAAATACTATAAATTTCGTTTGAGGGGATGAGGATATCGCCAACACTACTGAAAAAGGCTCTATGCATCGAAAAATCAAAAATTCCAGATTTTCTGTGCATATCTCACAGAATCTCTCAAGATATAGCACTCGAAAATACTATAAATTTCGTTTGAGGGGGGATGAGGATATCGCCAACAATACCAGTGAAAAAAGCTCTATGCATCGAAAATCGAAAAATTCCAGATTTTCTGTGCATATCTCACA